>CM064513.1:17553064-17593064 GCA_032716605.1 Paralithodes platypus
GAGACTGGATGACTCCGTCGTCGACACCTGCCCGGGTTGTAACACAGCACCCCATACCATAAAACACATCATAGAAGACTGCATTTCACACAACCACTTACGCCAACAACACAATTTACACTATTTGAGAGCTCTGTGGGAGAGCCCGACCGTGGCCATGGCCTTCCTTAAGGACTCGGGGCTGTTCGGCCAGGCAGCTTAGGGAACAACAACAACAACAACCTCATGACACAGGGACAAGTGGCTTAATTCTCAACTTTTGGTAATGCACTATATTGAAACAAATTAGGGGACGGTGTGAGACAAGCTCTGGAAAAATATCATACTGATCCAACTGTTTGTTAATAAGTTATTCCCGAAAAACGATGTAACACGGCCTCTGAAACCCATAGTAGTACAGTCGAGGTTAGTAAGTGTTGTCAGATATTTCGCAAAATTTTGGACACTGACTAATACTCTGAGGGATAAGCACTTTTCCCAGTAATTATAAAGATACCAATAACACTTCTTGAGCGAAAACCGCTGGAATCTATGACAACACTTAATACCCCCGATTGTACATTATATCCTTATTCAGCCAGACCTATCGTAGCTTAACTTCCCCATAACCTAACCGATTTTAAATACTATTCCAACAAAACCTAAGTTAACGCAACCTAACCTAATATAATACAAACTAAATTATTGTTCAGTTTTGATGAGCCTGTGATGGGTAAAATAGGCGCGTCCACAGATAGTCCATGTCCGTAAATGTTGGTCCGATTCGCTTAAGGGGACCGACCTGCTTATTTTATCTATGTTGTAGACATTCGACCCCATTCAGCCTACTGTTTTAAGACGTTTATCCTCATCCAGGTGTCCATATGAACATGGCGAGCGAAATCGAGCCACCATATTTTGGATTATTCTTTAGATATCTGACTTAATTTGTAAATTTTTCGGTAGAACAATGTCTCCAGCGGAGCCGTATTTCTCCATACAATGCTGGCTCGCAATCGCTCGTCAGGAAGAAATCGACACCTGGATGGGAATAAACGTCATAAACAGTTGACTGAATGGGACCGAATGGATACAAGCCAGAGAAAGAGAGAACAGGAGTGAAACAAAGCAGGTCAGCCCCCTTAAACTACTTGCCGTTTCTTCCTGCTGATCCTGGATGGCGTCGATGAGTAAATATAAGCTTAGGAGAGATTAACTAACATATATGTCTCATGTTAAACCACTATCACAGGACTTGTATACATTATCCGCATGTGTCCGGCTTCCTTATTGGTCAAACGTCATTATTCCTTGTCACCCCTTCCTTCCTTCCATGTCCACTTGCATTTCACCTAGCCCAATATTCCCGTCCAGTTTATAGCACGATCGTAGGCACCCACACATTCCCCTTAGCATTGTTTTCTTTCTCTCCCTTCCCTTTATCATTCGGAGTCATTTGGCCCCCATTCCTTTTTTTTTATCAATCTCTCTCTCCCTCTCTCTCATTTTATATATATATATATATATATATATATATATATATATATATATATATACTGTATACATATATACAGGTATATGTCATGAACTTAAATATGTATATATACAGTATGATATGTACTGAATTCCTAAATAACAATAATGAAGTGGTGGAAATACTTGGAGTTAAAATAGAATCACTAAATTTAGCAGTTATTGTTACATACAGGCCTCCAGACTCATCCCGAGAAGAATTCAAAACCCAGCTCAACAAAATCAGAAGTGGAAACCCTGGGGAACCCAACACCAAATATTATATGGCTAGGAGACTTTAACCTACCAAACATTAAATGGAGACAACTAGAAAACCAGTTAGTGGCAAACAACACCGGAGAAGCAAATACGAGAGAGCTTTTTGAACTTTGCGATTTTTTTAGTCTTGTGGTAAACTATCAATGGAAGTTAAATATTACTAAGCTATAATGAATCAAATAAATCAATCTAAATTAAAACTACTCCATATCTAAATTGAATTCAATCTGAAACAAGCTAATTTATATCCAAAGGTCTCACATAATAAATTTATATATAGGGTAAGGTTATAAGGGTAATATTAGCCAGGAATTAACTCACCAATAGTTCCACGTGGCAATGAGGCAAGGGAGAACGTTTTACCCAATATGGTGGTGGACAATGGGGAACGAGACTTCGGTCCCGAGACTCGAGTCAAGTTAAAGAAAGAATAAATGATTACATGGGAATGGACATGAATATTATGCTTATCTATCAGTCAGTCATGGTGTCGATGAGAGCGTCGTGATGGTGTAGCTGAGTGTATTGCTGTATGTGTATTGTGATTAGAGGCACAAAAGCACGATCAACTGAGGGCGGAAATTAGATGTTAACTCGTTGGCGTTCCTCGAAAGCACACCTTGCTGCCTTGGCAAACCGCCAGGAGCCAAAATTATCGTACCGCATCTAGGTTGCTCTATACGATAAATTATATTAATATTACGATAAATTCATATATACTACATAAGACCATGGCAATATTGCTTAATAGCATATTAGGCCTTTTATAACTTAACTTATTTACAATCTTATAATATACGATCTACTCGTCCTACGTCGTGCTGTAGGAGCGCTCCGATCGTGACGTCACAGAGACATACGAGATCACAAAAGAGTCATATTCTATCGTGTTTATACGATAAGTCTTACCCAACATATTGCTGAACCCACACGGGAAAACAATATGTTAGACCTGGTCTTCACTAACAACGACTCTCTAGTACACAGCATTAACATATCGGACACAACATACTCGGATCATAAATTAATTGAGATCAAAACAACCTTAGAAAGTGTACAGACAACCTCAGAATCGAGAACAAAAACCGGCCCCTTCAGTAAATTTAACTTCAATAACAAAAACATTAGGTGGGAAGACGTAAATCAAGAAATGGAGGAAATAGACTGGGAAGATTTGATGAATAACCTGACACCAGCAGAATGTCTAGTCTTAACAGAAACCATGACCCAAATCTGTAGCCACCATATACCTGCAAGACAAACAAAACGAAGAAGCAAACAAGATCGGGAAAGGAGGAGGCTGTACAGAAGAAGAAAATTACTCTCACAAAGACGCACACATCAAAATCTACAGGATAGGCAAAAGGCCGAAATAGATAGAGAAATTGTGGAAATTGAACAAAGGCTAAGAATATCATATTAACTACAACATATGGAAGAGGAGAGGAAAGCTATTGCAGGTAAAAGGAAAATTCCAAATACTTCTTTTCATACGCCAAACAAAGGCTAAAACAACATCAAACATCGGCCCACTGAGCAAAGAGGACGGCTCTTTCACAGGGGACAAAAAGGAAATGAGTGAACTCTTAAGCAGACAGTATGAAATGGCATTCAGTGAGCCTGATGAAACAAAAGTCATCAGAGACCAAAATATATTTTTCATGGAAACCTCCCCCACGGAAACCCCTCAGATGCTGGATATTGATTTCGGTCCAAAAGACATAGAAGAGGCCATTTCCAACATGCCATCCCACTCGGCACCAGGCCCGGACTCATGGAATTCGATCCTAATGAAGAAATGTAAGGAAAACCTCTCAAAACCCCTGGTTATAATGTGGAGAAGGAGTCTAGACGCTGGTGACATACCAGATAGCTTGAAAAACGCAATCATTGCCCCACTGCATAAAGGAGGGAGTAAAGCACTACCAAAAAACTACCGCCCGGTAGCTCTAACCTCTCACATCATTAAAGTTTTCGAGCGAGTCCTGCGAAGCAAAATTTCAACATTCATGGAGACAAATGAACTACACAACACCGGTCAACATGGGTTCAGAGCGGGAAGATCATGTCTCTCACAACTTTTGGAAGACTATGACAAAATTCTTAAAGCGCTAGAAGAAAAGAAAAACGTGGATGTCATTTACACCGATTTTGCTAAGGCATTTGATAAATGTGACCATGGTATAATAGCCCACAAACTGAAAGCAAAAGGTATAACTGGGAAAATCGGACGGTGGATATACAATTTCCTCGTAAACCGAAAACAATCAGTAGCAGTAAACCAAGTCACATCTGAGCCTTCGGATGTCAAAAGCTCAGTGCCCCAAGGAACAGTGCTAGCGCCCCTTCTGTTCCTCATACTAATTTGCGACATAGATACCAACACCAGACACAGTACGGTGTCGTCTTTTGCTGATGACACAAAATTAAGCAAGATAGTAAACACACAAGAAGACACGGGCCGACTGCAGGAAGACATGAATGTAGTGTTCCAGTGGACCAGGGAAAACAACATGCAATTCAATGAGGAAAAATTCCAATTAATACGGTACGGTACGGAGATAATAATGGTGTTAAAGAAATTACAAATTACTAAACAGAGTCTAACCACATAATAGAACGGAAAGACAGTGTGAAAGACCTTGGGGTATTAATGTCTGAAAATATGGGTTTCAAAGGTCAAAGTGGCGGCTGCGAAACATCTAACGGGTTGGATTCTGCGTACTTTTAAAACACGTGGTGAATTACCTATGATAACGTTCTTCAAATCTCTAGTGCTACCGCGGCTTGAATACTGTAGCGTATTAACATCCCCATACAAAGCAGGTGAAATAAATGACGTAGAGAGTGTACAAAGAAATTTAACTTCGCATATAAGTTCGATAAAACAGCTACACTATTGGGAGCGTTTAAGAGCACTGAATCTGTACTCACTGGAACGTAGAAGAGAACGTTACCTAATAATATACACGTGGAAAATCGCAGAGGGTTTAGTACCAAACCTACATACTCAGATAGTCATGAAATTCAGTGATAGGAGAGGCTGGGAATGCTAAATCCCCCGGATGAATAACAGGGGTGCTATGGGCTCTCTGCGAGAGGGCTGGTTATCACACAGAGGCCCACGTCTCTTCAACAAACTCCCACGGCGAGTAAGCGACATGAGGGACGTCTCGTTAGACAGCTTCAAAGAGCCCTGGATGTCGAACTGCAAAAGGTGCCAGACGAGCCCATCCTCGCAAGGGAGCGAGCTGTCGCTTCAAACAGTCTACTGCACTAAATCACCACCCAAAACGAGGGGCGTCGCGCTCCTTGGTGCCGCTAGAAGAGTGGCGAACACATCATAAGGTATACCTCAATACATGTATAATACAATGGTAATCTCTCAATTTCTTATCGTTCCTATAATGATATAAATTAATATTCTGCCTATATCTTATCAATCTTCCATTTTTATTTTCCCCCTTATTTTACATTCACCAATTCCAGCATTCCCGTCCATTTTTCAGTGCGATCATAAGCACCCGCACATACCCCGATGTCCGATTCGTTTAAGGGGACCGACCTGCTTATTTTCTTTCTAGTTAGTAGCCATTCGACCTCATTCAGCCTACTGTTTTAAGACGTTTTTCCTCATCCAGGTATCGATTTGAACCTGACGAGCGATAGCGAGCCACTACATTTTGGATTATGTTTTAGATAGCTGACTTAATTTGTACATTTTTCGGTAGAAAAATTTCTCCGGCGAAGCCGGATTTCTCAATACAATGTATGTTTTTCTCTCCCCTTCCCTTCCCTTCCGTTTCACGAGTCATCTGGGCCCCCTACCCTCCCTTTTTCGTATCAATGAACTTGTATTAAACGTATAGCAATATATTAACATTCTGTTATAAATTCACTTTTCTTGGCGTATAATGTGTCCATTCTCGGCCCACATCTAATCAATCCTTCAACTTCAGCCCATCTTATCAATTATTCCACTTCTATTCTTTTCCCCTTACTTTCCATTCATCCATCCCAGCATTCCCGTCCCTTTTATTGGGCGATCATAGGCACCCGAACATTCCCCCGCCCATGTTATTCTCTCCCCCCCCCCCCCTCCCTTCTACGAGATCCCCCCCCCCCCCCCCTTTCTCTCCCTTTCTCTTGCCCTTCCCTCGACAACCTTCTGCTACCGAATCCGACGTTACGATCCCTCTACTCTTGGTCAATGGTGAATATATTTGCATGTGATCTACGTTCTTGGGACGGAGTGGTGGGTTTCCTGCGTTATAATCTCTCGGTCGCTCCTTCAGGGGGGGGGGGGGGGTGATGGGTGTGTGTTTTGGTAGGTGTGTGTGTGTATATATATAGGTTTAATCTTGAAATCAAGCAATGTCTCTTGAGAAAAACCTTTGTCTGTTCCAAACTCACGGTAAACTTAATCCTATATCCGCTGATGTATCGACATTCAATGAAAATATGAAACTATACCCTGTTCCAAATAAGTAAGCCAGATTGTAACCTCTAACCTCTGTAACTCTAAAAGGTCTAGAGCAAATAACCTGTAGATGTTCACACTTATTCCCTGGCTGAACCCTTCGCAAATGGCTGAAATATTAGCTCGATTATTGTAGTCGTCCTGTGAGTTAATATTATGCTAATGTGCAAGAGTTTGGGCCTACTCATTTAGAACAGGGTATAGTACGTCAATAATTTCCTATTTTGCTACAGAATCCTAGTAATATCTGATAAATACCGGATATGACATGGCAATTTACCGTAAGCTGAAAACAAACCGACTAACTGTAATATCTTGGTGTCTTCTTTGGTTTTAAGGTCCTATTTTCATCCCCTTCTAGAAGGTGACTGCCTTAAGGTCAAACGAAATCATGAAGCTTAGGAATTATCTACGAATCAATGGGTTTAAGGGGCTAATGCTTGTTTTTTGGTCTGTATTTATTAATTTGTATACGTTTTTAGTTTTTTCGCTACACCCTCATCAACATATAAAAAACACCCCCTTCATCCCCTTTCAAAATAAATCTGTACATTTTTCGGTTGAAAAATTTCCCGGCTGAAGGCCCGTTCCTTCTAAAATTACTTTTTTTCCATTGTTGTCGTTGCGCAGTATTGTTTGATTATTTACTTGTATTATTTCCAAATCATGGACTTCCAAAATAGGACCTTGACTATCTAGCCAAAATAAAATATATACAGACGTCACCCATAGTGAAAGGGTTAGACAAATTATTGGTCACTTTTATGCTGTCTCATCTACGTTTGCATACGCTTTCTTTAACTGATTGTAATACCATATCACTATGGACATGTTTAAAACCAATTTGTTCCCAAACCAAACTCGCAAATTCACTGTAAATCATTTGCTTAAATCAGTGAGCTATTTTGTTTTCATTGATACGTGAATTTAGATAGAAGTAATTCACACACACACACACATTTCAAACACACACACACACACACACACCCACACACATTCCACACACACACACACTCCCATCCCTACTATGTGTAGCTCTCCAACCCAAGAGTGAAACGCTATTCTCAATCTTTCTTCTATTTAACAGCTGAGCTCTTGAACTCTCTCCCAGAATCAGTCTTCCCTATTCCTATGATTTAAATTGCTTCAAACTCAGTGTCCAGGCATTTTGGCTCGAACGTCCCTTGATTTTGGCCATGTCACTCATTCAACTCTGGGGGAAGCACTTGCTACAGGCAGTTCTGCTTTTGTCTCCCTCACTCACATAGAAAACAAAACACACACACAAACACACACACACTCCCATCCCTCCTCCCCCTCGACCTAACCCACACATACACACCATGTCTATCTCTCATACATTCCCTTCTAACTTTTTATTCCCCTCTTCCCTTTATTGTTTTTGCTGCGCCCCCCCCCCCCCCCGCCCCCCGCCCGCCCCTACGTGTCTCCTAAAATGGGCGTGTGGTGGCCTGGGCGGCATGTGGGTCGCTGTCCTACCACTGTTACAATACCACCTGAAGGAGAGACAATTTCTCAACATTGCCGACCTAATACTTTTTACTAACGGGGGGGGGGGAATGACCTGCGTTTTGTGTTCTCTCCTTTCTCTCTTGCTCTGCCTTGTATCCATTCGGCCCCATTCAGCCTACTGTTCAACCCAATCCAGGTGTCGAATTTTTTCCTGACGAGCAATAGCGAGCCGGTATTGTATGCAGAAATCTGGGTTCGCCGGAGAAATTTTTCTATCGAAAAATTTACAAATTTAACCTGCTGTCAAAATCGACACTTGGATGAGGATAAACGTCTTAAAACAGTAGGCTGAATGGGACCGAATGGATACAATCCAGAGATAGAGAGAGGGAGAGCGAGAAAAAAAAAAAAAAAGAGGTGAGCCTCCTTAACCCCTTTACCACAAATATCTCTTCTAAGCCTTTGTAGGATTTTAGCGCTACTTATGTTTTTTTCTTCTTTTTAGTTTTCTTTTACAGCTAAGATAACTTGGTACGAGAAATACAACAGGAGGATATACCTTTCTTTGAACAATGATTCGCTTTTTACGTTCATTTAGAATTGAACTCAACCTAAGGCAACTGTGTTTATCTTACCATTTCATTAGTTCTACCTGCCAATTACGCAATAGTCTATTTGTTTTCCGCTGAGAGTAAATCAAATACCATAGATACAGATTTGATTTTGACTTCACAACGCTATGACAACACTTGGTGGGGTGACCATTGAATAAGGCAAACACTGACTTGGGCATTGTTTAGAGGGAATGTATTTCATCGACATGTTCGGATTGTTCAGTGAAATGGGTTGAAGCTTGCACTGTAGGGGTTTGTGTATATCATCGTATTATCTCGTTTGCCTTCGATACTGACTCGAAATCAATGTATGCTTGTTATGGTTTATTCGTGTCCAACCCCTCGGGAATCAAGCCATCTGGCAATATATACACTGTAAAACTCAACGCTTAAGGGGTGGTTTTTTCTGGACCCCTTTCTCCCTCATTCTTAGATCCATCAGTTTGGCGATTTTAAGACATTTTGTGCCATTTAGGTGTCGATTGTTTTCATAGCGAGCCTGTAGTTTAGGAAGAACCGATATTTTACTACCGAAAAATTTACAAATTTTTATCGAAGGAGGATCTACAGTAGGGAGTATTTTTGAAAGCTTGATGAAGGTCTTGGGACGGAACTAAAAATCACAAATAAATATATCAATAAATAAATAAATGCAAATCTCCCCTTTATTGTAACAATAATGGTACACATAAACAGCGGTCTTCGGTTTATCTATTCAAATTATAACACATAAACGATTGAAACACGAATGCAAATCATATTAGTTACAAGTAAGCGTTCAACATTTACAGTGTAGATAGATTGGTATGGCTTGTGAGTGTACGCACAGGTCATCTCGGAGCCAATAAACGATCTGGGTGTTTGGAATGCCATAGCGTCGTGGTGATCCTGTGGGGCCGTATTATCATAACATTCCCAGCGAGTGTTGCAAGCCTCGTAGATCGGTCGGTGGTATCTCTGGTAGCAACACAGGGGCAGCTAGATTACTGTGTGGAACTGAGTGAGCGTTTTAGATTATCTCATTTCACTCCACTGACTTTAGAGATTTATCCCTAACGAGGACATTGTTTTGTCGAAAAATGTATAGTTTTAGCTTGAAGGGTGGTGTGGGAGGTCTGTTTAGCTTGAAGGGGTTTATAACGGCTGCGTTGAATTAATTTGGTGCTAGGAATGCCATAACATCGTGGTAATTCTGCTGGGTCCAGTGATCATACCACCAGCACAACATTCTCGGCCAGTGGTAGAAGAGCCAGGAATTAGCTCCTTGGTGCCTAAGGTAGCAACACAGAGAGGCCAGGTATCTTTATAATAACGTCACAGTGGCTGGACATGTTGTTGTAGTATCAAAAGTGTTTTGGTAACGTCACCATGAATGCAATGACTGGGGAAGTGTCTAATAAGTGTAGTAGGGAGATCCTCCTCCTTTTGTTCAGTGAGTTCAAGGGTAAGATTGCAGGAACAGTATTTTAGTAGTATTGAGGCTTAGATCAGTGTCTGTGCAGTATCACAACAATTAGAAGAGTACTTGGCCGTATTACAGAGGAAAAGGAAATTAATCGATTGGATCAGCAACAACACGATAATTGATCATTTGTGAATCTCAAAGAAGTAAGTTGGAGCCATAAACATTAATACTAAGTAGATATAAAGCAATATTGCGAGCTTAGAGTGGGAAAATGTTGCTTGACTTTGGATTATATAAATGCACAACAATCGAATTTTGGCCGGTAGTACTGCTAAATATCATTGTCTACAGCTTCAACTTCTTAATAGTCCGAAATTCGCAAGTGGACGATTGGAGCTCTCTTGGCACATGTATAGTAACGGATAGAGCAGTTGGGACACAGACAAAAAAGAAGTTGGAAGGAAGAACTTGGTACACCAATGTCTTACTGTATATTGTTCAATAATATGTCTATACACATAGAACAAATATATATAATATATACAATAGTATCTGATGGTTATTCCAGCACGGTTAGCTTGCACCGCGTTCAATACATACGGTTAAATCGACTATTTTATTGACATTAAGCATATACATGACATAATAGTCTCCTCTTAGGTAAATATTACAATTTAAATCATCATCATCATCAGCCTGTTTAGTCCACTGCAGGACGAAAGACATCTCCCAAACATTTCCCCTCTACCGGTCAGTTGTTAGCCTGTTTCTATACTACCCCAGTAAACTTTCGGATATCATCCCTCCATCGGGTTCTGTCTCCCCCTTCCTCTGGTTCCATTTGTAGATTCCCATTCTGTTGCTCTAATTGTCCATCTGTTATCATCTCTTTTTGAATATATGACCTGCCCAGGACCATTTCCTTATTTTCTTGTTTATAGTACTGGGAATGTCTTCTACTTTGTTTTCTTATCCAATAGGTTTTCTTCTTGTCTCTTCAAGTTATGCCTAACATTATCCTCTCCATTTATCACTGGTCACTTCTAAGTTTTCGTTCTAGACACTTTGTTATACTCCAAGTTTCTCTTTTGTTATACTTCTAAAACACATTTTGGCATTCTTATATAAACGCTTGTTTCCTTAAAAACAAAACAAGTGTTTTTGTATAAACATAAACATTCGTTTAGGAGTTTGTTACGCTTATAAAACGGATTTAGGCGTTTATAAATGAAACACGTGTTCTATTCTAAACACCTTATGTTTTCTTGTAAACACTTGTAGTCATTATAAAAGTAAAGATATTAATTATTTATATTGTATTAAAATGGACAATAACATCCACATGAAATCATAGTTTTAATATATCCACGAATTTTGCATCTAAGTATATTTTTTCGTTCACAATATGACAAAACAAGAAAGCGTTTACAAAAACATATGAAACTTCAGATTGTTTCATTTTTAAACACATGTTTTGATATAAACATTAATGCATTAAATGCAACGCGCCAAAAACGTATAATGTTTCTCAAAACACCGTTTTTGTGTTTTTATATATTTGTTTTGTTTTTACTGTGTATACTTTCCATTGTAATGAAAGCGGTAGTTTTTTTTCATAATAGAGCTCTGTTTACCAACTGCACTCCATCCCATGCCTATCCTTTGCTTGATTTCTATAGAGTGATCTGGGTTTGCCTTTACAACCTTACCTAGGTATATGAAGGCTTCAAACTGTTTCTATCACTTCATCTTATATAATTATTTGATGTAATTGCACAAGATGATTAAAAATAATCTTGACTTTCTTTCTATTATATTCTATTCTGCTTTATTACAGATTGACGAGGTATATTCGAAAGGTGGAGTTTTATTTTGACAGGTGTAAAGGATGCATACATACACATATGCATACTTACATGTATATATTAACCAAACTAGTATATATGTGTAATAACCTTTTCTACTCTTGCAGATTGTTCTGGGAGACGATATGCAGAGGAAAAAGGTAAAGTGTAATTAATGTAATTTAGCGTTGTGCCGTGAGATTGCCTTGACCAGCAATATAGACACTTTTAAATATGTGGGTTATTCGCGGAAGTTCAATTGATGGTACATGAAGCCCAATGTATAATATAAAATGCCATCAGAATAGTATTAACATGTTACCAGTATATACTGTATTACGATCCAACTTGTTTAAAATCAAGGGAAAAAGTAGGTCTGTGTGTCACAAGTATCACGTCATATCTTGAATTTATTGAATATCTAGAGAGAGAGAGAGAGAGAGAGAGAGAGAGAGAGAGAGAGAGAGAGAGAGAGAGAGAGAGAGAGAGAGAGAGAGAGTTGCTTACCTGATATCATAATTGTTGTATCTCACAAAGCCATGGTATTATCATTTCATGTCTATAACTACCTTATTATTTGTTTTGTCATTGTCATCACCATCATGAAACTCCTCATTATTCATCTCAAATAGTTATTATCAATCTCTAACTTCTCATTACCCTTCTCTCTATCCTCATTATCCATCTCAAACTCATCATTACCATAATAAGTCATTAACCTTCTAATTCCTCATTGTCCTTTTTAAGCGAATTATCATCTTTCAAACTCTCATTATCTTGCTTAAACTCCTCATTATCCTGCTCAAACTCACCATCATCATCATCTTCATTGTATTCACTATCGTCTGAATTATTACAATTATGATTTAGATATTGATTTCGCCACCTAGGTCATCGCTAATAACCATCAATATTTTAGGAATAAATATTACTCGGAAGGGAATACAAACACACATACGACGCCCCCCCTTCCCCACACCCACACCCACACCCACACATTCTCTTGACTTTCACAACTCAATTCATACATTATTACTCCGACTCAATGTTCTCACTTTAGCACCCTGGCAGTTCATAATTTACATTTCTATCCTGACTAGCTTCTCCACACAATGAAACTTGCTCATCATATACAAACTCCATTCTCAAATTGCCGCCTGCTAGTATCAAGCCTCACTGCACAGCTAATGAGCTCAGTGCGTATGTTCTATTTCTACACATCTCTCACTCCTAACATTCTCAGTATTTCCCAATCTGATGCACATAATTTTTCCTATTCAAAATCCCATCTTATATATTAACACTCTTCCTCTCTCATACCTTACATTCTAAACATTTCCCAATCTGACCCAAACAAATAAATTTTGCTTACGCAGATGATGACACAGATAATGAAAAGTACTGTCGAGAAAACATTATAATACACATAGAAGAACGTAGGGCTTTATGCAGGTGTAATGGTTGAATTCATGTATTTAGGTGGTGTGAACATTCTTGCTCTAAATTATAAATAACAATAACAAATAAATATATATGTTAATGCTACAATTTTATGACACGATTAATCGATTATATATTACAGTATATACATTTCTAAGAAGCCCCTATATATTATCTAATAGTATAACTTTCATTTTGATTTTATCTAAGAAAAATATGTTTCTAATAGCTTAGCGAGCGTTTCTATGCTTGGAGAGCGATAGCAAGCCTATATTGCAGGCTAGGTTACAGTAACGGTCTTCTGCCAGGATTTTTTTTTTATCGAAAATTTGACAAATTGAAAGGGGTTCTGGGTAGGCATTTTTTTAGTTTGAAGCAAGTCTGGGAAGGTGATTTTGTTAACCTCCGGGAAAAGCTAAAATTCATTGCTATAAAATGGCAAACGTAAACAAAATCCTAAAACAAATATTAAACATACCATATTTATCTACAATACGTCGGATCAGACAGTGTAAATATCACACACTCTAGATTTCACTACCATTATAATCGAGGTTGTCAGCGAACTATTAACTGTGACTGTACCATCGCCTGTACAGAAATCGTAACCCCTAACTTCTGTAACTCAAAAAGGGCTAGAGTAAACGGGCTGTTAACTTTCACTTATATTCTCTGGCAAACTCTTCCCAAATAGTAATAATGTTTGCTCGATTACTCCATTTGTGTTTGAGGTATAGAGCTTAGAGGTCAGAATGTGTGGCCTATTGTATTGAATGGACTATACAATATAATCCAGTGAACGATGATATGGGTGAAACTATTATGTTGGAAGGCATGAATTAATATTTTGTGTCAGGGTTCGAACCCAAGGCAGTAGTGCAGCACTCCAGCACCTAAACCACTAGACCACCGAGGAGCTTAAAAGTAGTGGCTTCATTTGAAAATATATCACATCCACCACCACCCACTCAGACTCGTGATCACGTAGCTAGATACCATACACGCAAACACCTCATACACAAACACTAGCAACTAAGTACTAAAGAAGGATACTTGTAATCTAGGCCACATTGAAGGCCTCACTGAATAAACAGGTAGAGCCCTAATAAATTAACATTTTGTGTCATGCCCCAGCCATGGTTCGAACCCAAAATATTACGTCAGTGTTTCAGAATTTTTCCTTGAGATTGGTACACCCTTTTACTCATCTCTCATGCTATTCCTCAAAACACACACACACACACAGACACACACACACACACACACACACACACACACACACACACACACACACACACACACACACACACACACACACACACACACACACACACACACACACACACACACACACACACACGGCAAACACGCACACCGGGACACCACACACTAAAACTCATACTCCTAAAAAGCTCAATAGGTAAATACAAATAGGTAAATACACACTCATACGCCCAAAGAAAACAACATAACACACACACACACACACATACACATACACATACACATAGTACACACAAAGAACAGAACTCAACTGTACACAGCACACAGAGAGAACACACAAAGAACACACACCCTAGAACACGTACCAAGCCATTATGAGTCCGCTTTGAGAACGATGGTAATAGGCAAACTCACAAATCATACCTGGGGAGGCTATCTATATATCCAGTACCAACCCCTTATTACATACACACGCGTGCATACACACTTACACACACGCACACACACACTTGTCATTTATAATTTTCTCTTTGTAATAATATTTTCGCTGGTGGACTTTTCATTCTATCCTATCAGTTTCCAACTTTCCTTTGATTTAGTTTGTTTATATCATAATTGCATATATTTTTCATTGAAATAAAATGAAATACTTCGTCATAATATACTGAAAGGATTCTATATTTTGTGTATTTACCCATAAAAAACTCATTCACGATTTGTTCCTTTCTCTTAGTTATAGTATATATTATTTACCATAATTCCATATTTGGTCTTTCTGTGCACCAGGTATTTTCCTTTTGCTCTTGTTTATATAAATTTAGTTCCTATTTATATTCTATTTTGTTTTTTCAAGGCATTCACCTCTTCAGTAGGGAGGTACTACGCCCATCTCTCCCCCTCGTTAACATACAAATATATAGCAAGCCATACTTTTTCCTCCCATCCCCCTTTTTTCTCTCCCTTAATGTTATTCCTCCTTCTGTCTCTATCATTAACCAACCCATTTTACACACATAATAGCTTAAATAATTGTTTCCATTCCTTCCATCCTTTCTATTCTCTCCCTTCAGTCTCTCCGTTAGTCTATTGATCATTCCTCCATTCTTATCTTTATTGTATGTATTTCGTTACTTCCGTTGTTCTCCCGCTACTCAAATTACATTTATTTATATTCCTTCCCTCTGTCCCTCTATTATCCTTTCCTCTCCTATGCCTTCATGCCTTCTTTCCTTAGTTCCTTCTTCTCTTCCATCTTTTTTTTATCTATTATTCTTGCCTACGCTAATTCTTCTTTCCTCTTCCCTTCCACAGTTTCTTCTACTTCGGTCGCAGTTCCCTTTCAGCAACCACCTAATTATCCCCCTCGGACCAGGCCATCGCTAATTATACTCTGTTTCTTTTCAACTGACTGTAAATTGCAAAGTTCCCATCAAGATTTGTCAATTATTTTGAAAAATTTGTAGTGAGATATGGTGCTAAATATAATCTATACTTGGTCGAAATATGATGCAGAGACATAGTAGTTTCATATATGTTTCCCATTAAATATGATGCAGAGACATAGTAGTTTCATATATGTTTCCCATTAAATATGATGCAGAGACATAGTAGTTTCATATATGTTTCCCATTAAATATGATGCAGAGACATAGTAGTTTTCATATATGTTTCCCATTAAATATGATGCAGAGACATAGTAGTTTCATATATGTTTCCCATTAAATATGATGCAGAGACATAGTAGTTTCATATATGTTTCCCATTAAATATGATGCAGAGACATAGTAGTTTCATATATGTTTCCCATTAAATATCAGGAAATTAGCTGCTAAGGGATTCAATGTATCGTCAGTTGAAATGAAACAGAGTATAGCTAGATTGTAAAACAAAACAAAAAATCTGCTAGTGACCCGTCCTATGTCTTTATTTCCGTTCTCTTCCATCATACAGTACGATTTCATTCTCTCGTTCATCCTTCCTTTTACACTTTCCCTTCTTTCTCCCTCATTAGCAGTCCCATTCTTCACACCTCATCTCTTTATCATCACTCACACTCACCTTTCACCAACCACCTGAACCCCCCCCCCCCCCTCCCCTCCTCCTCCCGGGCCATCACTAACGTCCCAGGCTGCAGATATTTTTATTCTCTACAAACCAATTAATTTCCCAATAGTTTCTGGCATCTGTTCTCCCTCTTCTCATACGCATGCTATCCCCTTCCCTACCTTCCTTCCTTTATTCATTCATTAATTCTTTCTTCTTTACCTAGCATTAATAACCCTTCCTCAACCCTCTTCTTTCCTTCCCTTCCTCCACCCATCCAATTTCATTCTTCCTCCTTCACCAAGCATAAATACCCTTTCCTCTGCCCTTTCCCTTCCTTCCATCCATCTTCCTTCATTCTTTCTCCTTCATGGCCCCCTCACACATTCACGACTTGGACGGCGACATGGCACGTATTGAGTTTGGCGAAAAAGTCGGGGAGTTGAAACACGACAAATTAAGATGAGAGGCCCTCACATGGCCATCTCGTACCCAGAACGAGCATGCATGTACTGAAACCGAAAACCGAATAACGTACCCAATACAAGGCATCGCGACTTTACTCAGAGATGTGGGCAATGCCAGCTTGAAGCATGCGACACTAACAAGAAACAACAAAACATTACAACGTACCTACAAAGTACCCCATACGTGTCGGACCAGGTACGTGCTGATTACGTCCAGGCCGCGTCGTCACCCTGCATTGCCATGTCGCGTTACAGTGGTGCCACCTCTTCGTAGTGTCTGCCACGTCTCATGCTCATGCGCATTGATTTCTTCACTTGTCTGGATGGTATCACCATGTACGTACTATGTACTGTGTGTACGTACTAATTTTGTGAGACACTGTCATATGTCGTCACTTGGTTAAGAAATGTCGATGTGATATCCGGATATAGTCTGTGTGGGTACGTAGTGTTCGGTCTGGATAGGTGACGCTACATGATGACTACGAGGTGGTCTCTCACAAGTCGTAACGTTTTTACTCGTGGTGATGTTGCGTGACTTCCAACTACATGCCGCTATGCCACCTAGATGCCACACAGTAATGAAATAATTCAGTACGTACTTACAACGACATGCAACGACAAAAAAATCACGTCACAACTCGGCACAAGAGTTTAGTGTCGACACTAAAATGACGCGGTCTTCGACGACATCATGCGAGACTGCCAGACATGGAAAGAGACATTGAGTATTTAATTGCAAAATCATCACGAGACAAAAGTCGGGCCATGTCACCGTTCAAGTCGTGAATGTGTGAGGGAGCCTTCACCAAACAGTTTAATACCGTTGTTTCTGCCCTTTATGCTATGTCAGTAAAAAGTCAAATCAAATCTGCCCTCTTCTCTACCCTCCCCCAGTCCTCCTCTCTCCCAGTCCTCCTCTCTCTCAGTCCTCCTCTCATTAGTGGACCCATTCTTCACACCTCATCTCTTAATCATCACTCACACCTACCTTTCGCCAACCACTCGCACCCTCCTCCACCCAGGTCATCGCTAACTACCTCGGCTGGAACGTTGCTGTTTTGTTTTGCAACAGAGATGGGGAAATCTGATCCTACAGTCGTGAGTACAATTAAGGGGGAGGTAGTCGTTTTTTCTGGAACCTCTTCTCCCTCATGTTTAGCATATTTGTTTTGAGATATTAAGACGTTCTTTCCGTTAGTTTAGTGGTTTTGAGACTTTTCACCCCATGCCTTTGTCAATATTGAGACCCTTCGTGCCATTTTTGAAAGGAATCGGCCTTCGGCCGGGACATTTTTCTACCAAAAAATATACACATTTATCTTGAAAGGGGATATAGGGGTGTATTTTTTCAGCTTGAAAGAGGTCTAGCGAGGAAACTGAAAAACATATTAATAGATGAATATATAGACCATAAAACCAAAACTACCCCCTTAAGGTTACACCAATTTGAATGTTTCGAACATAAACGAGACAATGCAATGCTCTATTATATCTCAAATACTTCAGAAATTGGCTTTAAAGGTTCAAAGATAACCTATTTTTAATGCTCTAACTCTTCCTTTGCATATGGCTTTCTATAACCTGCTGCTTCGTCCGTTCAACATAATTAAGTCTGGGGGTAATTTTATTGATAACGAGTGAGCCAATGGGTCAGACGAGTTTTTTGTTTGTGCACAGTTTTGGCTTCCCAGACAAATGATCCCTGGTTGCGTTGCGTACTCATGGCAGTTATGATTTCTCGAAGCCTCATCTCCACAGTCCCACCATCTCGTCTTGTAATCTCGAACGGTATTCCTCTCACGCCACCTATTATGTTTTTCACTCATTAGGCACTGTCCTCCATTGATTAAGGGGGTAGTGCTCGGTTTTGCTGGACCCCCTTGCTTGTATGGAGTCAATCAAACAAGGAGAGGTAATAACGTATGTACAGTTGTGGTCAGGAATATTTAGAAATTCTTTTTAAGAACATATATGATAAAATGGTGAGCTATCTTATTCTATCTATCTATCTATCTATTGCCTGACGCCGTGATCCCCGAAGGGGTGGCCACGAACGAACCGCCCCCATGCACCTCTGTCCCCAGTCAGTCGACGCCCCTCCCCCCAACCAGCACCACCTTCGTTCATGTACTTCCTCACTCCATCCTTCCACCTCATATTCGGTCTACCTCTCCCCCTCTGTCCCTCCACCTCGCTCTCATACACCCTCTTAGTCATTCTCTCGCTTTCCATACGTTCCATATGGCCGAACCATCTCAAGTTGTTCCTTTTCACACTTTCCAGCACATCTACCTCCACACCACACCTCCTTCTTACTTCCTCATTAGTCTGTCTATCCCTCCATGTAACTCCGCACGCACTCCTTAAGTAATTCATTTCCACTGCTCTCACTCTTGGTCTGAGTCTCTCAACCAACGTCCATGCTTCGCTTCCGTAAGTCAGTGTCGGGATTACCACACTGTCATGCAAGGACTTCTTCACTTCCATACTGACCACCCTATTTCTTGTTACTGCTTTTAGCGTTCCTACAACCCTCTTCCCCTGTTGTACCCTCTCCCGCACCTCTTCATCCATAGTCCCATCTTTACTCAACACACTGCCCAGATACTTAAAAGAGTTGACGATCTCCATAGCCTGACCGTTCAGCTTCACCTCACACTCTGTGACTTCACCCCTTTCGAAGACCATAACCTTGCTCTTCCCCGTATTTACCTTCAAATTCCGTTTTTCGCACACTGTTCCAAACTCATTTACCAGACCCTGCAACTCCCATTCATTATCACTCATCAGAACTGTATCATCCGCACACAGCAGTATAGGTAGCTTCCACTCAATTCCCTCCCTTTTCAGCGATACACCAACATCCACTGCTCTTGATAGTATTTCTTTCATAACTCCATCCATATATACAGTAAACAACCACGGGGACATCACACACCCCTGTTTCAAACCAACATTCAGGTCAAAGAACTCGCTCTGCTCACTCTCCACACGTACTGCCGCCTTTGCACCCTCATACATGCTCTTCACTGCTTTCAGCAACTTGCCCTCTACTCCGTATATTCTAAGTACTTTCCACAAACCTTCTCTATCCACTCTGTCATAGGCCTTCTCCAAGTCCATAAAGGCTATCTTATTAACCCACTTAATCCACTAAGTCAATATTACTGGGATTCATTAGTTAACATTCACTGCCTTATCTTTATCATTAGGAGATATTCAAGTATTTATGTCGACTGTCCAACAAATTATTTTTATGAACAATATACAAGACATGCAGTAAACAAAACTGTTACGTCTAACAATTTCGTAAAAACAATTTGTCGTAGAAATTCGAAACATGTTCTTATGTTTGTTAAACATACTTATGATGTTTTCTCTATGAAGCATACCATTTTGAAACCAATAATATTCCTAATATTCCAAAGCTGAATAAAGTCATCTAACAATAGCCAAAATATAATGAACAAATGTGTTATGGTATATTGAGATGCAATGGTATAGTCATGCAATGTGAACGAAACTGTGTTACAGTCTGTTTGATTGTGCAAATACACACTTCACAATGTAAAGAGCTTTTACCATCATGGTTGCAAAGACAGAAACCAACTAGCAATGGCTGACCACTCCCTCCGCTCATTATGTTCATCGTTACTCACCATGGGCCTCATTCGTTATTTCTCAAACACCCTGCCTTACCTACAACCCTCTTTACCAACACGCCCTCACACCTTTGACCTACGCAACCCTTTTCACACCCCTTACTTAACCTTTCCCTTAACGGGGGGTCACCTGATTTTTTTCTCTCCCTTTCTCTCTTTCGCTGGCGTGTATCCACTGTCTTAAAACGTTTACCCCCATATAGGTGTCTATTTCCTCCTGGCAAGCGATAGCGAACCAGTATTGCATAAAGAAATCCGGCTTCGCCGGAGACATTTTGTAATTTAGCCGCTGTCAAAAACATTTTAAAAATATGCTGGCTCGCTACCGCTCGCCAATACTGTTTTCCCTCACAATGCGAGAGATATTGTTTTACTCTGAATACAATTTGAAACTCATTATTTCTCCAACACCATACGTTACCTACAGCCATCTTAACCAACACTCCCTGAAATCCTTGACTGACATGCCCCTTTCCACACACCCTCACTACGAGAGGTCATAACTCTTCTGTAGAAAGTCGCATACTGTGGACTTGGGAAATAGGAATACATTGTGTTGGTGGTGTAATTGTTTAGTTATGGGTGTGGTGTCCCGAGTTCGAATCCCGGGAGGACCATATGCTTTCATTAGTGTGTTCAAGTACAGTACATTGGGGTTTGTAATGGATGATTAATGTTAAGGACGGGGTGTTACTTATAATATGTAGTGAAGATGTGGCCAGAGAATTATTCGCATCCGTTGACTACTATAAGAAAAAGTAGGGTTCTCTCCAGCTAATGGTAAATTGCCATGTCTTCATCTTGTTTACTCGGCTATTAACCCCTTCTGTGCCGGTGAAATCCTTTTAATTATATTCTGGCAAGCATTGGACGGTTTTATTCATCTGAAGAAGGACATCTACCCATTAAAAGGCTACAGACTGTCTCAATTAATCCGTTTAGCAACCATATAAAATACAGTATATCTTAAGGTTAATCAAATCGTCTAAATGTAGCTGAAATCAAACAAAAGAGACATCGCCGGTACTATAAGGGTTAAAACGATGTTGTAGCAAATAATGTTACTAATTATGAAAACTTGGCAATAATATGACGCAGAGGCATAGCAGTATCATATTTTGCCCTTAACCCTTTCAGTATCGGTGCCGTCCTTTTAACTTTATTCTGGCTACTATTAGACGATTACCTTCAGTTTAAAAAGGGCCTCCAACAATTAACAGGCTTCGAACTGTCTCACTTAACCCTTTTTACTACCACAGATCCTTCTTAAACTGCACTAAATCGTCTAAATATGGCAAGATTAAAATTCAAAAGACGTCGCCGGTAGGAAAGAGGTTAAGAATTGAGAAGTCAGATGCTAAGGGATTCAATTTACCATCAGCTGGAAAAAAACAGACTATAGGATTTTTTTAAATTTACATTGAAACTTCGGTTCACCATGTAATATGAAAACCAAAAATCTATGATTGTTTTTTCAAACACCTTACCTTTCCTACTGCCACCTTAAGGGGATATGGGTAGTTTTTCTGGACCCCCTTCTCCCTCATGTTTAGCCCCATTGCTTTTGAGATATTAAGATGTTTGTCCCTTTAGTTTCTCGATTTTAAGACCTTTCGCCACATTTCTTTGTCAATATTAAGACCTTTCGTGCTACTTAGGTGTCGATTTTTTTCCTGGCGAACGAAATTGAGCCTGTAATTTTGGAAGAACCGGCCTCTGGCCGGGAAATTTTTCTACTGAAAAATGTACAAATTAATCTGGAAGGGAGATCTAATGGATGTTTTGTTTAAGTTTGATGGAGGTCTAGGGAGGTAACTAGAAAATTAATAAATTACATATCGACCAAAAAGTGAACCATCTCCCCTTAACCATCTCCCCTTAACCCTTACAGTACCGGCGACGTCTCTTTTATTTGATTTCAGCTCCATTTCGACGATTTTATTAACCTTAGGAGAGATACATAGCTGCTAAAAGGATTAATTGAGACAGTCTGTAGCCTTTTAATGGGTAGACGTCCTTCTTCAGATGAATAAAACCGTCTAACGCTTGCCAGAATATAATGCAAAGGATGTCACCGGCACAGAAGGGGTTAACCAACACGCCATGAAACCTTTGACTTGCGCGCCTCTCATCAGGCCCCCCCCCCCCCCTTCACTACGAGAGGCCGTAATTTACCTGAGCTGTAGAAAGGCCCGTAGTACTGTATTAATTAAGGGGAGATGGTGGGCCGTTTATCTGGTCCCCCTAGCTTTCTTCCTCATGTTTAGCCACGTTAGTTTTGAGATTTTAAGACGTTTGTCCCATTAGTTTGTCGATTTTAAGACCTATCCTCCTATTTCGTTGTCAATTTTAAGACCTCTTGTGCCCTTTAGGTGCCGATTTTTTTCCTGGCAAGCGATAGCGAGCCTGTAATTGTGGAGGAACCGGCCTTCGGCCGTGACATTTTTTTACCAAAATTGTTTACAAATTAATCTTGGAAGGGGTTCTAGGGAGTGTTTTTTTGTTTAAGCTGGATGTGGGTCTAGCGAAGAAACTCAAAAATACATAAATACACAAATATATAGACCAAAAAAACAAGCAGTACCCCCTAAACCTAAGCAACTTAACTTAGGCAACCCTTTACACACTTGATATTCACATTCACTGCTATCTCGACCACTTATCGGTGAACTCCCTCAATATTTCTCTAATAACTAGCACTTGCCTACATTTTTGCACCGTTTCTCATCGTGGGTTACGCACCTCTTTTGACTCACTTTGCTCCACACAAACTTGGCATATCAATTACTGTTGTTTTTCTAGGTTGACATCCTCACTATATTCTGTTCTTGGCTGAAGGAAAATTGTCATGTCTGCATAGTTAATAATGAAAAAAGCTATCAAATATATCCTTGTGAGACCTTTTAAGTATCAAAGAATCAGCTGTTGTGGGTTTGGATTTTCCCCCAGGTGAGAAAATAGACTATAGGCACATGTTTCAAATGAAAATAGGACGACACAAACATACTGCATCTACAGTATCACGATTATGATTAATAGTACAATTGGTCTATGTTCTCTCTCTCTCTCTCTCTCTCTCTCTCTCTCTCTCTCTCTCTCTCTCATACACACACACAAGTTTATTCCACACCTATCTAAGCACGTCTCCTATGTTCTAGACCCTACCAATCTCTTCTATTTATCACTTGGCACTCCTCAATCCACCTCTTCTTCCCACACCTCCTTTAAGGGGAGATATCCACTTGAGGGACTTTTTTCTTGACCCCTTTCTCCCTCATGTCTAGCCCCGTTGCTTTTAAGATTCTAAGACGTTCGCCCCATTAGTTTGGCGATTTTAAGAACTTTCGCCCAATTTCTGACAATTTTAAGACCTTTCGTGCCACTTAGGTGTCGAATTTTTCCTGGCGAGCGATAGCGAGCCTGTAATTTAAGAGGAACCGGCCTTCGGCCTGGACATTTTTCTAACGAAAAATGTACATATTTATCTTGAAATAGGGGTATAATTTTAAGTTTGATGGAGGTTAAGGTAATAAACTAAAAACCTCCCCTTAAAGGCCCACTGAAATCAGATTACATCCTTTTTCTGTCATAAATCAATGAACACACTGATAATTAAGTGGGGGATGGTTCGTTTTTCTGGATCCCTTTCTCCCTCATGTTTAGCCCCATTAGTTTTAGAGATTTTAAGACGTTCCTTCCATTAGTTTGGCGATTTTGAGACCTTTCATCCCATTTCTTTGTCAATATTAAGACCTTTCGTGCCATTAAGGTGTCGAGTTTTTCAAGGCGAGCGATAGCGAGCCTGTAATTTTAGGAGAAACCGGCCGAACGAAAAATATAAACATTTGTCTTGAAAGGGGGTATAGATTTTTTTTTTTTAAAGCTTGATGGAGGTCTTGCGAGGAAACTAAACAGGAAGTTTATAATTAAATATATCCCCAAAAATCAAGCACTAGCCCCCTTAACGTCAACAACCCCCACATCTACCTCTTAACTTTCCACGTCGAATACCCTCCTCTTTCCTACACCCGCAAGCTCCACATCATCAACCTCCCTCTCACATCTCCCTTCTAGCTATCCCTGCCTCTACATCCTCCGAGCTAACCTCTTCCTACATCCTGCTATCTATTTATACCATACTCCCTTCCATACTCTCGTACATGTCAACATCCCACACATCTAAAGCCGGTATCACACGAGAGCTTTTATTGTCAACATTTGATGATCAACATTTCCCTGGCAACATTTCTGTAATATCTTGGTCTGGTACGGTAACTAGACTGATGTAGATGAATTTAGGTGACGGAAATATTATATATGTTGACCTCCTATGCTGCCAGACCAGTGTTAAGGATAAATGTTGAGGGAAAAAGTGCTCGTGTGATACCGGCTTAAATTAACTTTCCCACTCTGTCCAGCAACTCCTCATCAACATCCCTCAACCTTTCCTCTCTCTCGTTCACATCAACATCACCAGCCTCCCACACACCTCCCTCCTAGTCTTCCCTCCCTATCCAGCACCCGATCTAACCTCTCCTTGCATCCCACCCACCTACCTTTCGCCTAGACTTCCCTCCCTATCTCCCTCCTACTCCTACTCCCTCTAAACAAGACCGAATCTGATGGCGTTTAAAATTTCCAGGGCCCGAAATTGTGGCAAGGAGGGCCCCAAACTCGACTCGGCCCCATCAGATACCCCTGGACACGGGTTATAATTTGTTGGTCCCCACATGGCAAGCTGGGGGAGATAGGGGGCTAAAGTGGTGTCTACTTGGGGTCTTCGTTGGGTTCCTAAGGCTTTCTTTCATTCGTCAGTCTTGCTCTTCCTCATTCTCCGTGTTCGCTTAGTTTAGTTCCTCGTCGGTCTTCTTTATCTTAACTCTCCCTTCTCGCCTTATTTGTTCCTTGTCTTTCCTTCAATCGTTCTTATTATATTCGTTTACATTTATTCTCGATGTATTTATTGCTGGTTATCCCTGTATTCACTCCCCCTCTTCTTTGTATTTATCCCTCGCATTTCGTCCTTCCATCTTCCTCACTTTCCTCGATTATTGCCTTACCTTTTCTTTTTTTGGCTATCGTTCACTCGTTCATTCTTGTTCTAATTTTCCGGGACATATTCTCGAATAATTCATCGTGTCATTCCTTCAATCATCCTCTAACCTTCTTTGTTTACTTACTTTTTAATCTTCGGGTTTTTCTTCACACATGTCTTTCCTTTCGTCTTCATTTTTGGGTTCGATTCATCCCTGGTATCTTTTCTTCATTGTCCGTTCTTTTCCTTTTCAGTCCCCTTGTTTTTCACTCAATTTACTCTTCGTGCTTTTACTTTACTCTACCATTTTCTCCTTCCTCATTCTTCCTGTGTCTCTATGTTTATTTAGCGTGCCAGTTTAATATTCGTTCGTCCATTCTTCTTTGTGTTTGTCATTTTCCTCACACATATGCTAAAACACTCGATAATCCTTTGTCTTTGCTCAGTTCACATAATATTTCTTCTCACCTTTTTAACCCTCTCAAGGTAGGGGGACGAGTTTCTTCCTTTCATGTTGGCTATCAGAAGACGATAATATTCAGTTTACGGAAGAATTGCTTGAGGGAGACTTTACCCCTTGTTTTTTTTTTCAGAGGGCCTTCCAAACCTGAGTACAATCGTCTAACGTCAACCAGAATTAAGTGAAAATGCGTCCTCGAAGACTGGAAGGATTAGTATTTTCTTCACACATTTGCAAATCCCTCTATACGCTGCTTTTGTCGTGCCTCGTTTCACATATATATTTGTCTTCATATAAACTAACTCCCTCACCTCTTATATCTCCAACGTATACAGGTATGCCTGTCTGCTCGTTGTTTTGTTTTAGTTGTTTGATTTCTATATTCCATAGGCATATATTCCATAGGCATAGGCTGAAAGCCTGTACATTTTACCGCTCAACACGGTGAAACCCGTGAGGTCTCGTTTCAGTCTAGGGAGTGGGACATGCAAAGCACACACTCACGGCTCGAAGCAGCCCCATCCCTGTAGCTTCCTCGCCTCTGTGCTTCACTGTCTCACCCTCACTCACAGAACGCCACCTATTGAGCATTTAACTCACGAGGCATTGCCCCCTTGTAGCATATTTTGAATATGGGAATATTCATACAGTGCTATTTAATCAGGGAACAATGAGGGTATTTTGTTGGTGTTTCGGTGGGTGGTAATGCACTGATACTAGGTACAACACAAATTCCATCCCAATAATTTCATCCCATTGACACTTTGGGATTCGAACCCGGGTCCATTGGATTACCAGTCCACTGGCAAGACCGCTCCACCATACCTCCCCTATATTATATATTATATATATTATATATTCTTGTGCCTATCTCATATTCCGATCGTACTTTCACTCGCTTTTCTTTTCTCCTTTCTTTACAGAAATCTTCGTCCCTTTCTCTTTCATGTTTACTCCTATATTTGCCAAGAGTCATGTGGTCGTTTATAATAATGTTTGTATTCTTGCATTTATTCATTTATTCTTTTAGGGGAGGTTCTTGTTTATTTTCTGGACGCCCTTCTTCCTCATGCTTAGCCTCATTATTTTCGAAACTTTAAGACGTTCGCTTCATTAGTTTGACTATTTTAAGACCTTTTGCCCCATTTTTTTCCCTCAGTAATATGGCCTTTCGTGCCATTTAGGTGTTTATTTTATCCTGGCGAGCCTGTAATTTAGTAGGAACCGAATGCAGGTTTTGATATATATTTTTTTAAAAGTCTGTTCAACGTCTAAGGGGCAAACTATCACCTCCCCCCCCCCCTCCCCCCCCCCCCCCTCCTTAACCCTTTCACGCTCATATGACACAGAGGTTGCCAGATTAGCAATAAGAAATAGAGCTCTCTCACTCTTATAATTAGCTCTACAAAATTAGTTTTCTGCCCACAGCTAACTCAAAGACAACTGCAGAGGTTGAAGTAACTAAACTAAAGGTTTCTAAACACCCTTGATGATAACAAAGGCTTTAAAGTATCCCTAATAGGCTCAACATCGCGTCATATGTCGGAGAGGGTTAATCTCAATAGCACACGCACACACACATATACACTAACACACATACACACACGCTAACGCACGTGCACACATCAATTCCAAGTAACCCTCAGCTCCTGCAGTCCCTTCCTAAGCTGAATAGAAGCGTCAAATAATAGCCATAATAACAGTGAAATAATTCGTCATGGTATACTGAGAAGTTTCATATTTTTTGTTTTTCTGTCTCGGGCTTGTTTATTTCCTTACCTTATTTTGTCTTCCACGTCTTCTCCTTTTCTTCTTATTCAGCTCTACTCTTTAATCTCCTATGTTCTCCTTCACTCTTTTCTTCCGCTGTCTCCCTCTTCTCTTTTCACTTGTCTCTCTGCTCTTTTATTTATTTTCATTATTTACATGGTTCTTTTACGTTCTTCCATTTCCTCTTCTTCCCCTTCCATCTCTTCTTCCAATTTCCTCTTCTCTTTAGAGTTCTCGCTCTCTCACATACACTTTTTACACGAATACAATATTATTCTCACTCAATTCCCCCCCCCCCCCCAGTCTCTCTCTCTCTCTCTCTCTCTTTTACCTTGCCCCAGAGTTTTTACCTGTTGATTCCACCTGCATGCATAAGTAAAGGATGAGTCACAGTCAACTATAGGGAAGGTAGACTGGCTCGCTGGCTAATCTGTCTTGTGATAAAAAAGGGAGAGAGAGAGAGAGAGGGGGGGGGGGGGGGGGATTGAGTGAGAATATGTGTTCGTCTAAAAAAAATATGTGTGTGGGTGTGAGAGAGAGAGAGGGAGATTGAGTGAGAATAATATATGTTCGTGTAAAAAATGTACGGGTGTGTGGGTGTGAGATAGAGAGAGAGAGAGAGAGAGAGAGATTGAGTGAGAATAATATATATTCGTGTAAAAAATGTACGGGTGTGTGGGTGTGAGAGAGAGAGAGAGAGAGAGAGAGAGAGAGAGAGAGAGAGAATCATAATACTTGATAATCCTTCATAGCTAATCAACCACGAAGTTCATTTAATACAGATTCACAAGCATAAACTACATCAAGGTCCAACATTTGTATATATACAATGTCAAAGCCAAGGTTGTATAAGAGATATGCCTAGAAACCATATACAGTAGATCTACGCTATTGTATACATATTATTTTGCGTCTAACATTTACTTCATATTATTGTTTGTGATTTTTGTATTGGTTATTTTTATATTGTTTCGTTACTTTATTTTATATTGATTTGTTGATATATTACGTTGATGTTCTCCGAGTTCACTTATTTCCTTATTAACTTTATCATATGTATTAGTTTTACTCCTTATATTATTTTGACTACTATCCTCACTTGTTCATTTCTCTTCGATTATTGTATCTCATATATTTGGTTATGGATAAATTCAGGTTCATAATAATTGCCATTGGTCTTTTCTTCCAATTGTTTGAAGATTATATCCTATTAAGTTATATACAACTCTTGACTACTTATTATATTATCTTGTGTGCATTGTGTTACCCGTTTTTCTATTTTTCTTCTTTTTAAAATTCTCACACATCCCTTTTCGCGTTTATTATATATTATCTCTCAAATAATTATTATCAAATTAACGTTTATATCATCCCCCCCCCCCCCCTCTCTCTCTCTCTCTCTCTGATACTTTTTTTTTTTTTTTTTTTAAGAGTCAATGAACGGAGGAAGGAAAAACACAGATAAAACAAAAAAGGTCCATGTACCTAAAGGCATCCTCCATTCATAAAATGTTTGTAACAACTGGATTTAAACTGTTGTAGATTGTAAGTTTCTGGAAAGCAACTCGAGGGAAGTGAATTCCAAAGAGTAGTAGCTCTGGGGATAAATGAATTTTGATAAGCAGAAGTTCTGCATTGTGGAGGAGAAAGTGTAAATTCATGGGCGCTCTCAGCTGCCCTAGTTCTACGGGGAAAGATGTGGAGAGGCGGCACAATTGAAACAAGTTCCTCGGAACAATTGCTGTGAAAATATCTGTAGAATAATGCAAGGGATGCAACGTTTCTTCGTATGGATAATGTAGGAAGGTCCTGTGTGATTGCAGGGTTATTGATTAATCTAATAGCTTTATTTTGAATTTTGTCCAACTGCCTCAATGCAACTACTCCACTTCCACTCCACAGAGGTGAACAGTAATCCATCTGAGAACGCACATGACTTATATATTACGGCCAACTGCTCGTCAGTGAAGAATTCTCGAACTCTGTACAGGAGTCCCAGTTTTTTAGAGGCATTCTTAGCAATGCTTCTAACATAATGTGTCCAGCTCAGGTTAGTTGTTAATGTTACACCGAGAATGTCAATACTAGGGGCTAGTGGCCGTGTTTTTTATTTATTAATTCATGTATTCATTTATTTTTTAGTTTCCTCCCTAGACTTCCATCAAGCTTAGAAAAACGCCTCCCTAGACCCCCCTTCGAGATAAATTTGTACATTTCACGGTAGAAAAATGTCTCGGCCGAAGGCCGGTTACTATATAAATTACAGGTTCGCTATCGCTCGCCAGAAAAAAAATCGACACATAAATGGAACGAGAGGTCTAAGAATTGACAACGAAATGTATTAAAATCGTCAAACTAATGGGCCGAACGTCATAAAATCTGAAAACTATTGGGGCTAAGCATGAGGAAGAAGGGGGACCAGAAAAAAGGCCCATGTCCCCTTAAACAGTAATCAACTGCTAGCTAGCCAATGCGAGTTTTTTTAGTTCACACAAGTTGATTTTAATTGTATGAAAATGATTTAAGTATATAATTTTTGCTACTGTAAAAAATCTGATCTTAACATTTAGCTTTCTTTCTTCCTTTCATAGTTTCTTCCATTCATATTTATAACACTTTTCCTTTTTTTTAAATTTCGTCCCAATAACAGAGCGTGAATATATAATCATAAATTATGTTTTGATATTATTCGTCTTTGTCCTAGCTTCACTTTTTTTTATTTTTTTATAATCAAGCAATATTTGTCTTGGTATCACATTTATTATTTTGAAGGGAAGAGGATAACTACAGCTTGATTACTCCACTACAACACTAAACAATTAATTGCTGCTTCGGAATTATGTAATCCATATTTCTCTAGCCATTTCAATACCGGTGACGTCCTTTTCGTTATATTCTGGCAACTATCAGCCGATTGATTCAGCTTAAGAAGGACGTCTACTCATTTACAGGCTACAAACTATGTCAAATAATATTTTTAGCTACCATATAGCCTTCCTAAACTTCATAAAATTGTCGAATTGTAGCTGACATTTAATAAACAGCCGTGATTGGTACTGAACGGGCAAGACAGCAACAATAATGTCCTTAAGGGGGGTCACCTGCTTTTGTTATCTTTCTCTTTTGTTTTCTCTCTTTCTCTGACTTGTATCCATTTCGCCCCATTCAGCCAACTGTTTTAAGACTTTTATCCCCATCCAGGTGTCTATTTTTCCTGACGAGCGATAGCGAGCCAGCATTGTATGGAGAAATCCGGCTTCCCCGGAGACATTTTTCTATCGAAAAATTTACAAATTTAGCTTGCTGTAAAACAAAAATTATATATACTGTATACTGGCTCGCTACTGCTCGCCAGGAAATTATTAACACCTGGATGGGGTAAACGTCTTAAAACAGTAGGCTGAATGGGGCCGAATGGATACAAGCCAAAGAGAGAGGGAGAGAAAGAGAAAAAAACCGAGGTGGGCTCCCTTAATAATGAACGGGAAATCAAGAGCCTTCTTTGCTAGGAAGGGATGACTGTATACTCAGGCCTATTTAAAATTAAAAATAAAATACACTATACTGTATAGTGGGGCATTTGCTTAAGGGAGCCCGCCTCGCTTTTTTTTATATTTCTCTCCCTCCCTCGTTGGCTTGTATCCATTCGGCCCCATTCAGCCTACTGTTTAAGACGTTTACCCTCATCCAGTTGTCAATGTTTTCCTGGCGAGCGGTAGCGAGCCAGCATATATATATATTTGCTTTGACAGCAAGCTAAATTTGTACATTTTTCGATAGAAAAATTTCTCCGGCGATGCCGGATTTCTCTATACAATGCTGGCTCGCTATCGGTCGCCAGGAAGATATCGACACCTGGATAGGGATAAACGTCTTAAAACAGTTGGCTGAATGGGGCCGAATGTATACAAGCCAGGGAAAGAGAGAAAAGGAGAGAAAGATAAAAAAAAAAAAAAAAACGGTGACCCCCCTTAACGTGTCGGTCTATTTTGTTTTTTTTCCATGTTCAATATCCTGTTTTTGTTTTTGTTTTATTCCCCATGTTCAATATACTATTTTCCTTCATTCCTCTGTTGATTTTTTCCATGCTCAATAATATATTTATTTTTTCCACCGTTATCCTTATTGTTTTGTTTCATTGGTTTGTTCTTCATTAGCAAGTTCAATAGTTGTCCTTCATACTTACTTCCCTCTGTCGTGTGTGGGTAATAGCTTTTAATTTGTTTCATTTACCTTTCACCGCTTTTTCTTTTATCCTGTGTCTCTGTATGTCCTTATTGTTTCCTCGCTGTTTATAATTATATTGCCTTTGTACCTAGCCAGAATAGATAGAAAACAATCTCGCTTGTTTTGTGTGTACCCAGTTTATGTTTCATCCTACTTACACTCGACCCATTAGACAGACAAACAGATAGATATATATATACTGATATCTAGATAGATGGATAGATAGATAGATAGATCTCCCCATTAGACATATAAATAGATAGATAGACTGATAGATAGATAGGTACCTCACTTGTCTTCAGTGTACCCAGTTTCCTCCTCCTCCTCCTATACTACGACTCTCCATCAACCATCAGATGGAGAGAGAGAGTGAGTATAAGTTTAAGACTATATTTTTGAATTGGTTAAATAATTATGTTTCTATATTCTTGGTGGTGTTGAGAATGGTGATATGTTTGAGATCCGTGTATGGTGCGTAATTATTATGGAAGTAATGTGAAGTAGTGGTATGTTGCTGAGGATGTTAACGTTTGCTGGTTTGGAAAATGTTGTTAGTTTTGGTGGTGTGAGCAGCAAGACGTTTATGGCAATAGTGTGGGGTAGTGGGTGGTCGGGGGTTAACTACACTGACCTCTCTTATCCACCCACTTCCTCTGCTCCATCACCACCACCTTCTCCACCCATCTCCTCCACTCCACCCACACCCCCATCCAACCACCTCTTTCACTCCACCGCCACCCTCTCCATCCACCTCCTCCACTCCACCGCTACCCTCTCCAACCACCTCCTCCACTCCAGTGCCACCCTCTTCACTCACCTACACATTCCACCGCCACCCTCTCCACCCACTCCCCATCCACCCACCTCCTCTTGCCAATACCTTCAGGCTCCTCTCATATCGTGTTTACAAACAGTGTCCCTGCTGGTTCAATATTGGTTCATTATTGACCTATTTGCGATTGGATTCTAAATATTGTATTATATTTATATATGGTATTTTTCAATAGTATATAATGTTTTGATGTATATATATATATATATATATATATATATATATATATATATATATATATATGCTAAGCGTAATACTGGTATTCGAAAGATAGTTGGAGAAGTGATGCTGTTGGTTGGTGGTGATGTTGTTGGTAGTGGTGGTGATGCTCTTGGTTGGTGGTGATGTTGTTGGTAGTGGTGGTGATGCTCTTGGTTGGTGGTGATGTTGTTGGTAGTGGTGGTGATGCTCTTGGTTGGTGGTGATGTTGTTGGTAATGGTGGTGATGCTGTTGGTTGGTGGTGATGTTGTTGGTAGTGGTGGTGATGCTGTTGGTTGGTGGTGATGTTGTTGGTAGTGGTGGTGATGCTCTTGGTTGGTGGTGATGTTGTTGGTAATGGTGGTGATGCTGTTGGTTGGTGGTGATGTTGTTGGTAGTGGTGGTGATGTTGGTAGTGGTGGTGATGCTCTTGGTTGGTGGTGATGTTGTTGGTAATGGTGGTGATGCTGTTGGTTGGTGGTGATGTTGTTGGTAGTGGTGGTGATGCTCTTGGTTGGTGGTGATGTTGTTGGTAATGGTGGTGATGCTGTTGGTTGGTGGTGATGTTGTTGGTAGTGGTGGTGATGCTGTTGGTTGGTGGTGATGTTGTTGGTAGTGGTGGTGATGCTCTTGGTTGGTGGTGATGTTGTTGGTAATGGTGGTGATGCTGTTGGTTGGTGGTGATGTTGTTGGTAGTGGTGGTGATGTTGTTGGTAGTGGTGGTGATGCTCTTGGTTGGTGGTGATGTTGTTGGTAGTGGTGGTGATGCTCTTGGTTGGTGGTGGAGATTGTTTTGGTTAAAATACTGTATATGATGAAAGCTGATGATGGTAATGCTGTTTGTAATGTAGGTGATGTTGTTGGTTGGTGGTGATGCTGTTGGTGTTGGTAGTACAGGAGTTGGTAGTTGAGGGTGTGTGTGTATGTGTGGTTTATTTTTGTTTTTATTTTTGTTTTTGGTGTTGCATAAGTGCCTAGGTCGTTGTGCTAATGGTGGTAATAGTGGCGCTGTATTAATTAGTGGCGTTGTGTCTTAGCCTGGGCTCTCGTGTGCTGGTGCTAAGGGGAGATGGGCTGTTTTGTCTGGGCCCCCTTCGTCCTCATGTTTAGCCCGATTAGTTTTCAGATTTTAAGAAGTTTGCCCCATTAGTTTGTCGATTTTAAGACCTTTCGCCCGTTTTCTTTGTCAATATTAAGACCTTTCGTGCTATTTAGGTGTCGATATCCTTTTCTGGCGAACGATAGTGAGCCTGTAATTTTCGAAGATCCGGCGTTCAGCCGGCACATTTTTACCGAAAAATGTACACATTAATCTAGAAGGGGGATCTAATGAATATTTGTTGTTAAGGTTTGATGGAGGTCTAGGGAGGAAACTAGAACAAATAATTAATAAATGAAAACAAATCTACCAAAAAGTGAACAGTCCCCCCTTAATGGTTTTATTGTCTTAAGTTGGTGAGGCAGTGTCTTACCCTAGGCCCTCGTGTCCTGGTGTTAATGGTGTTAATAGTGGTGGTGTTATCCTAAGTTAGTGGTGTTGTGTTGGTGTTAAATTGTTAATGGTGTTATTGTTGTCAGTTAATGGTGTGGTACCTTAGCCCAGGCCCCCATGTACTCTTCTTTGTGGTGTTAATAGTGGTATATAGTGTTATCCCAAGTTAGTGGTGTCGTGTTGGTGTTAATGGTGTTATTATCGTGGGTTAGTGGTGTTGTGATGGTGCTTATAGTGGTGTTGTGGTAAGTTAGTGGTGTAGTGTCTTAGCTAGTAACCCGTGTTCTCGTATTCGTGGTGTTTATATTGGTGGGGTTTTCGAAAGTTAGTGGTGTTGTGTTTGTGGTTATAGTGGTGTTGGTGTGGTAAGTTAGTGGTGTAGTGTTGGTGTTTATAGTGGTGTTGTGTTGCAGTTATAGTGGTGGTGTTGTGGTAAGTTAGTGGTATAGTGTTTGCAGTTATAGGGGTGGTGTTATGGTAAGCTAGTGGTGTAGTGTTTGCGGTTATGGTGGTGGTGTTGTGGTAAGTTAGTGGTGTAGTGTGGGCGGTTATAGTGGTGTAGTGTCTGTGGTTATAGTAGTGGTGTTGTGGTAAGTTAGTGGTGTAGTGCTTGTGGTTATAGTGGTGTTGTGGTAAGTTAGTGGTGTAGTGTTTGTGGTTATAGTGGTATTGTAGTAAGTTAGTGGTGTAGTGTATGTTGTTATAGTGGTGTTATTGTCTTGAGTTAGTGGTGTGGTGTTTGCGGTTATAGTGGTGTTGTGGTAAGTTAGTGGTGTAATGTCTCAACCCAGGCACCCTTGTACTCATCTTTGTGGTGTTAATGATGTTATTGTCGTAGGTTAGTGACGTAGTGTTGGTCCTTATAATGGTGCTATCATAAGTTAGTGGTGTAGTGTTTGCGGTTATAGTGGTGTTGTATTTGTGGTTATAGTGGTGTAGTGTTTGCGGTTATAGTGGTGTTATTGTGGTAAGTTAGTGGTGTAGTGTCTCAACCCAGGCACCCTTGTACTCGCCTTTGTCACCGTCGTCCCAACAGCCATTAAAGACGCTCAGGTAATTACTAGCTTCGGGCGGCTACCTTATTTTTCACAACCCATATAGCAAGACATAGTTCCTTATTTTTCACAACCCAGATAGCAAAACATAATACCTTATTGTTCACAACCAAGATAGGCAGTTAGTATATAAAATAGCAAGACATAGTACTTAAGGGGAGATTTCCACTTGAAGGATTTGTTTTTGGACTCCATTCTCCCTCATGTATAGCCCCATTGTTTTTGATAATTTAAGACGTTCGCACCATTAGATTGGCGATTTTAAGAACTTTCGCCCCATATATGTCAATGTTAAGATCTTTCGTGCCATTTAGGTGTCGATTTTTTCCTGGCGAGCGATAGCGAGCCTGTATTTTAAGAAGAACTGGCCTCCGGCCGGGACATTAATGTCTACCGAAAAATGTACACATATATCTTGAAAGGGGGTCTAGGGGGTGTAATTTTAAGCTTGATGGAGGTCTAGGGAACAAACTAAAAACCTCCCCTTAACCTAGCCTTACCTAACCTAACTTAGTCTAGTTTACTTCAACATATTGTGTATTAAGAGGGATGGGCTTATTTATGTCCTCATTTACATAATTTAGTTTTTATTAATTTTAATTATCTGTATCACTTATTTTTAGTTTCCTCCCTAGACTTTCATCAAGCTTAATAAAAACACCCCCAATACCCTCCTTCAAGATAAATTTGTACATTTTTGGATAGAAAATGTCCCGGCCGAATGCCGGTTTTCTTAAATTACTTGCTCGCTATCGCTCGCCAGGAAAACATCGACACCTAAATGACACGAAAAGTCTTAACATTGACAATAAAATTAGGTGAAAGGGTCTTAAAATCGCCAAACAAACGGGCCGAACGTCTTAAATCTAGAAATTAATGGGGCTAAACATGAGGAAGAAGGATGACCACAAAAACAACCCATCACCCCATAAGATCAATGCAACAAATTTAAAAAACCCCACATCGGAGCACCTTTGGTATATAATTACAGGCTCGCTATCGCTCGCCAGGAACCTAAATGTCACGGAAAGTCTCAATATTGACAAAGAAAAGGGGCGAAAGGTCTTAAAATCGCCAAGCTAATGGGCCGAACGTCTTAAGCTTTTAAAAAACTATTGGGGCTAAACATGAAGGAGAAGGTGGACCAGAAAACGACCCATCTCCCCTTAACAGAGAAACACTTGGGGGAACTGTACATCAAGTGACTGCATGTTTAATTAACCCTTTCAAGCTCCAATACGTGTTTCTGTTCTGTTTCTGGCTACTATTAGACGATTTTATTCAGATTAGTCACAGTATATGATTGAGCTAGTCTTTACCGCTTTAATACCCACAGATCCTTCCTAAGCTGCATAAAATCGTCTAATGATAGCCAAAATAAACTGTTAAAGGTGGGGGCTCATGGATTGAGATAAACATGGAATGATAATCGCCAAGCTGTACATAATTATCTTGCAAAATGCAATGGCACTGAAATAATTATTAACAATGGTATAAAGGATTTTGTGGATCGTCTATATCGGGCCTGTGACGTCACAAGAGTGTAAGTCCACCATCCAGTCTAGGATAAGGATACTGGTGTGACGTCACTATGACGTCACAGGCCCGGTATAGACGATCCACAAAATCCTTTATACCATTGTTAATAGTTATTTCAGTGCCATTGCATTTTGCAAGATAATTATGTACAGCTTGGCGATTATCATTCCATGTTTATCTCAATCCATGAGCCCCCACCTTTAAAACGCGTCAGAGCTTCAAGGGGTTAATTAATCATGTATGTGTAACTCTTTCGATTTAAGGGGATAGGATATATATATTTATTATTTATTTATTTATTTTCTTCCCTAGACCTCCATCAAACTTTAAAATACATCCATTAGATCCCCCATCTAGATTAATTTGTACATTTTTCGGTAGACAAATGTCCTGGGCGGTTTCTCCTAAATTACAGGCTCACTATCGTTCGCCAAGAAACAAATCGACACCTAAATAGCACGAAAGGTCCTATTATTAACAACAAAATGGGGTGAAAGGTCTTTAAATCGACAAATTAATGGGGCAAACATCTTAAAATCTAAAAACTAATGGAGCTAAGCATGAGGGAGAAAGGGGTCTATAAAAACGACCCATCTCCCCTTAAGTGGGTTATGTATAAGAGTCTCGCCTCCGGGATGGGGTGGGGGTGACCGGGTACTTCTGGGTAGGAATATTAAGTAGCCAATGAGGTATTATGGCCAACTGCTGGGAAGGTGTCGGTGATTTTTTAGGAAAAGAAAGCTCTTGCCTGCGGTGTGTGTGACACTTAAGGGGAGATGGTTCACTTTTTCTCGACCCCCTTCTCCCTCATGTTTAGCATATTAGTTTTGAGATTTTAAGACGTTCGTTCCATTAGTTTGTGGATTTTAAGACCTTCCGTGACATTTAGGTGTAGATATTTTCCTGGCGAGCGAAAGCGAGCCTGACATTTTTGAAGCAACCGGCTTTCGGCCGGGACATTTTTCTACCGAAAAATGTACAAATTAATCTTGAAAGGGGGTCTAGGTGGTGCTATTTTAATCGTGATGGAGGTCTAGCGAGGACACTCAAAAATATATAAATACAAATATTTATAGACCAAAAACCAAGCACTACCCCCTTAAAGGCTCACTGACGTCATATTAAATTCCTTAATTTATTCCATCGATCATTTAGGTACAGTCTCGGTCAATAAGCTGTCTACAAATTATCGAAATGGTCTCGTGCTGAATTGGTTTCCCTTGATACTTCCTTACCTGGTCTATAAATCTCGGACGTTTGATTATTCCATTCCAGGGCTCAAAATCTATCGGCTGTACTATAGAAGTAAATGCGTAAAATATTTACACCTCAGATTCCATTGTTACCTCAGTAGAAATGGGTGAATAATTTAGTAGGGGCAATTGGAATGTAAAACTCCACAGGTAATCTTTTAAAAACAGAAAAAGAAATCTAGCTATTAGTTATCTATGTAAAAGTCGATATCTTGGCCTTCTGAAATAATCTGTTTACAGTAAGATTTTTTTTTTTTTTTTTGTTGTTGCTGGTAATATAAATATATCTTTTTCTTTTTTTTTTGCTGGTAATATAAATATATCATCTTTTTTTTTTTTTTTTTGCTGGTAATTTTAGGAGTATAGTTGGTTGTTGGAAGGAACATAATAATTGATATTGGTTCAGGGGTAATTTATCGAGAGGACTTCCCTAGTGGTTAAGGCCCCATTAATTGCTCTTTCCATTCACATATGCATTGTGAGCATCCTGGATTCGAATCCACGGACTGCCACATGTGTTTGTAAATTTCATTAATCGATTTTAGGAGTATAGTTGGTTGTTGGAAGGAACATAATAATATAAATAGATCATATATCTGTTTTTGTTTTGTTTTTTTGTTTTTTTGCTGGTAATATAAATAGATCATATATCTTTTTTTATTTTTATTTTTTTTTGCTGGTAATATAAATAGATCATATATATATATATTTTTTTTTTTTTTTTGTGCTGGTAATATAAATAAATCATATATATTTGTTTTGTTTTGTGGGTTTTTTTTGCTGGTAATATAAATAGATCATAATCGTATCAACATTGGTGAACTTTCACTTACGGCATAATAGTGTTGCCATATCAACTAGTTCTAAATATGTGTAAGCTATGTATTCAATTAGCTAATGTAGCATAAAGTTAGCTGGAAGACGTATATATTCAAACTGTCAATATTTTCATAGTGTGAAATCAGAAAGTCAATTACTTGGTGTCAGTGAGCCATTAAGGGGAGATTGTTTTCCCTCCCTGTATACTGTATAGTATTGGCAACAGAACTCCTCACTGTTGTACTTTCTAGTTTTTAAGCATAATTAGCATTTGTTCATACATGTATGAGATGTCTTAAACTAGAATGGGAACTGGTGAATAATATTTATGCAAACTAAAATGCATAAAACGATATACGTAAAATTAGAAGAAGCTATAAGATAATTATCTTAATGTTGCAGGTTTTATTATATCTAGTATGCCTATCTCATCATAACATTTCGCGGTGTTATGGCACTTTTCCTTCAAAGTTCACTTAGGGTGTCATTTTATGCTTATCAAATATCATACATAAAAATAGCTATGTAAAGGCGATGTCATACGAGCGTATTATCAGGCAATTGTCGACGAACATGTATTTTTTCGTACTCTTTCGCATTGGAATCGGAAACAAGTTCGAAGGTAGATTATGTTTGCTAGTTTAATGCTTACGGAACATACATTTTGAAGTTGCCAGACTACAAGTTCTCATAAAAATTGACGGAAAAATCACTTGTGTGGCACCGCCTGAACAGAGGAACTCTCGGGCAACTGTACTGAATGAGCGTTTCTTGCATTTTAATCAATCGTCTGTCTAACTCTTTCTAATTATTTGCATCCAACTTTCTAGACGTTGAATGTGGAAAACTGACTATACAGTATAATTCCCAAATCCTGATGGGTCTGAAGGAAGA
>CM064513.1:17598064-17653844 GCA_032716605.1 Paralithodes platypus
CACTAGATGTGTCTCTATTCCTATAGGAAAAAGATAATATCTATCAACAAAACTAAACACAGCCTGGCTTTTATTCGTGTATACTAAAGATTTCGAATATAGTGCTTTTTTACTGAAGAGGTAACCAAAGTTGAAATATATCTGTAAACCAGGACTATTGAGCGTGGGCGAACTCTACACCCCACCTTCAAACATCCCAAGATAAAATTCAATTCCTTGCTAAATTTGGACCTGTGAAAAATTTCCCGACCCCGCTCGAAGTCCGGCCATTAAAGTCGGAATGTTATAGCCCAGAATGCCAGGAAAGAAAAACATGTTAAAAAAAAAAAAAAAATGAAAATACTCCTGCATGCACAATTGCTCCTTGATTTGCTGTCTGGAGTAGAGCGTTAAGGGGGGTGACCTGCTTTACTAAATTTTTCTCCTTTTCTCTCTTTCTCTGGCTTGTATCCATTCTGCCCCATTCAGCCAACTATTTTAAGACGTTCATCCCCATCTAGGTGTCGATTTCTTCCTGGCGAGCGATAGCGAGCCAGCATTATATGAAGAAATCCGGCTTCGCCGGAGACATTTTTCTACCAAAAATGTACAAATTTAGCCTGCTGTCAAAAACATTTTTAAAATATGCTGGCTCGCTACCGCTCACCAGTAAAAAATTGACACCTGGATGGGGATAAACGTCTTAAAACAGTAGGCTGAATGGGGCCGAATGGATAAAGAGAGAAAAGGAGAGAACAAAAAGCAGTTCAACCCCCTTAAGGCAGTGTAACACTAGTCCTTTTTCCATCAATTTTCCATGCGCATTTGTTTTTCTCGTAATAACTATTATATAGGGACTTTTTCACACTGGTATCGGCAACTAGACTAAAGGGGGTAGATTATGTTAGGCGGATACAATCTGATAAAGTGTAACTTGTGAAGCTTCCAGACCATAATTGCCTGTAATGAGTGTGATAGATAGATAGATGGAGAGAGAGAGAGATTTGTAAATTTTTCGATAGAAAAATTTCTCCGGCGAAGCCGAATTTCACCATACAATGCTGGCTCGCTATCGCTCGCCAGGAAGAAATCGACACGTGGATGGGGATAAACGTCTTAAAGCAGTAGGCTGAATGGGGCCGAATGGATACAAGCAAGAGAAATAAGTAACACCCCGTTCTTAACACTAATCATCAATTACAAACCCCAATGTACTTGAATAAACTAATGAAAGCATATGGTCCTCCCGGGATTCGAACTCGGGACACCACACCCAGAATAAACCATTAGACCACCACCACAATTAAAGGTTGAGTACACGATCACGATTAATATCCATTTTCGAATTCTGGATATCAATCTAATCATGTTCTCAGACTCAACTACATTATGGAAAGCTCAATGAAAAAAGAGCAGGTCACCATCCTTAATAAATGTATTGTTTACAATGTGTCGTGGGTGAATGGTGGAGTAGGTGATGTGAAATATGCATTTAGATTTACTTGTGAGGTTCCTGAAACTGAAACAGAATGGTGGAATAATTCGTGATATGAAACTATGTGAAGAAACGAGAGATTTGCAGTAGCTGAATAGTTAGAGGTTCTCATCGTGGTATATCTAGGGATGAATTAGGTGGAAGGGAGACACAGGAAAAGACTTGCATTCTTTATTACTCCTACGTTTCGGGCTATGCAGCAACCATCTTCAAAGTTCAGGGTTCTGCGTAGCCTTCCACCTTCCACCTAATTCATCCACTTGTCATAATGAGTCGGCCATATCTAGGGATGTTGCAATTTAATAATACTGCAGGAGCTATGTACAATTCTTACGGATTAAAGCTACTAAAATGCATCTGCTATCGCTCGAAGTAAAACAAACTAACTGGTGCTTGATAGTTATGAGTCCAGTCGCTTGCACCCTTGTCGGTTTTTGTATTGGAGTCACCATATCGAAGCCAATAATATAGTGAAATATATTGTACTGTATAATCTAACTATTTTGGCGGAGCACTTTAGCGTCTGATATTATCAGTGTCACCGTATTGGAGTCAATAATATGAAGTAAAGCCATTCCATGGCTATTTTCACCTACAGTATAACTATATTATATAGTTTATAGTCCAGAAAGGCGAATAGTTTATTTAATACTTGAAAACAAAGTACAAATCTGCAAAATGTTATGATAACTTGATGCAGATTCTCGACTTGGATACAATTTACCACTTCCACTGCTCATGATGTGACGCCGAATAAACGTAGCTCGTGTGACTCAGATTTTACCACAGGGTCTCTCCTGCCAAGGGTGACCAATCTTACGACCACTGCGAATGTTCCTGCGGGTGTGAAATTGGTATACGGCGTCATTATTTACTCGGAATCTGTGGTCACCTTTCTTTGACCTCTTGACACGTTTGACCCGAATACAATTGCATTTTATAAGACTATTAATATTGTTTAATGCTAGGCAGAACGACATTGTTATAGTACCTGCTTTTGATCATGTGATATTTGCCAATGTCTATTCATGATTACGATTCTAGAAATCCCGTCCTTCATCCTCTCCTATCTCAACTTCGGTATTCAAGCTGATACTTCTACCATTTGGGAGAGTCGAGCAGGAAATAGGTGTAGAATTTTGCAGCCCGTTTTCTCTAGCCCTTAGTGAATTACAAAACGCTAGGGGTCACAATTTCTAAAGTCGTCATAATGGATAAACTGTACAATAAAACAAACCAATAAATTACTACCCTGACCAATTAAAAATGTATTATCTGACGGTACCTACAGTGTACACATTAAGGAGGTACTACTCGCTTTTTATGGACCTCCTTCTCCCTCGTGTTTAGCACATTAGTTTTGAGATTTTAAGACGTTCCTTCCATTAGTTTGGCGATTTTAATATTTTTCGACCCATTTCGTTGTCAATTTTAAGATCTTTCGTGCCATTTAGGTGGCGATTTTTTCCAGGCGAACGATAGCGAGCCTGTAATTTTAAGAGCCTGTAATTTTCTGCCGGAAAATTTTTCTATCGAAAAATTATTATGTTACCTCCACCAACCGACTTTACTCCTAAACTCAATTAATGAAATCAACAAATACATGTGGCAGTCCAGGGATTCGAACCGAGGATGCTCACACCGAAATGCGGTGCATTTATCTTGAAGGGGGTCTAGGGGGTGTTTTTTTAAGATTGATGGAGTTCTAGCGAGGAAACTAAAAAAAAAAAAAAGAAAAAAAAGAAGAATAAACTAATTACTAACCCCAAAAACAAGCAGTACCCCCTTAACGTCGCCATTAGGTTTACACAAAAGACAAATATATACATCTGAAACATAAAGCCAAGCCTAACCACTGCCTCCCAGACTCCATATTTTACCATGTCAGTGCGATGACGCCATATCTATTTGAATCTGGCTATCATTACAATATTTTGATTAGCTTAGAAATGTTTTATAGTAATCGAAGTGGCGTATAATTGATCTCCATAAACCTTTAATTCAAACCAACCCTTCCAAAACTGTGTAGAAAGTTGTTAAGATAGACAGAATAAAACAAATAAAGCGTCATCGAACTGAGTGGGTTAAGGGGAGGTTTTTAGTTTGTTCCCTAGAATTCCATCAAGCTTAAAATTACACCCCCTAGACCCCCTTTCAAGATAAATTTGTACATTTTTCGGTAGAAAAATGTCCCGGCCAAAGGCCGGTTCCTCTTGAATTACAGGCTCGCTATCGCTCGCCAGGATAAAATCGACACCTAAATGGCACGAAATGTCTTAAAATTGACATAAATGGGGCAAAGGTTCTTATAATCACCAAACTAATGGGGCGAACGTCTTAGAATATCAAAAGCAATGGTACTAAACATGAGAGAAAAAGGGTTCCCGAAAAAAATCCCTTAAGTGGAGATCTCCCCTTAACCACGATCTTTTAAAATATTCTCCTCTGTCGAACATCGCCAAATTCGGACCGACTTGCTTCTTTGTTCGCTAAATGCTTGCCGTCAGTTTTATCCCATTAATGTTGTTATTGTTTAGGGTTGAGGCCCTTCTCCCACACACAATATACTTTCATACATACTCAAACACACACACACGCACGCACACACACACACACGCACACGCACACACACACACGCACACACACACACACACACACAATATACTTACATACATACACAAACACACACACCATTCCCACGCTTCACCACACACACACACAATTCCCCGCTCCACCACACACACACACACGCACGCACGCGCACGCACGCGCACACACACACACATCACCCCCCTCCCCCGTCACCACCACCGCCACACACACACACACACACACACACACACACACAGAGATCACCCCCCTCCCCCGTCACCACCACCGCCCCCCCCCACACACACACACGCACAACACACACACACACACACACATCACACACACACACACACACCCACACACACACACACACACACACACACACACACCACACACACCACACACCCACACACACAACACCACACACACACACACACACACACACACACACACACACACACACACACACACATTCCTCCCTCCCCCGCCACCACCAGCCCCACACACACACCCCAATACACACACACACATCACCCCCCTCCCCCTCACCACACCGCCACACACACACATACACACATACACACACACACATACACACACACACATCACCCCCCTCCCCCGTCACCACCACCGCCACACACACACACATCACCCCCCTCCCCCGTCACCACCACCGCCACACACACACACACACACACACATCACCCCCTCCCCCGTCACCACCACCGCCCACACACACACACACACACATACACACACACACACATACACACACACACATCACCCCCTCCCCCGTCACCACCACCGCCACACACACACATCACCCCCCTCCCCTGTCACCACCACCCCCACACACACACATCACCCCCCTCCCCCGTCACCACCACCGCCACACACACACAATCACCCCCCTCCACCGTCACCACCACCACCACACACACACATCACCCCCCTCCCCCGTCACCACCACCGCCACACACCCACACACATCACCCCCTCCCCTGTCACCACCACCACCACCACACACACACACATCACCACCCTCCCCTGTCACCACCATCACCACACACACACACATCACCCCCTCCCCTGTCACCACCACCACACACACACACATCACCCCCCTCCCCTGTCACCACCACCACCACACACACACACATCACCCCCCTCCCTGTCACCACCACCACCACACACACACATCACCCCCTCCCCTGTCACCACCACCACCACACACACACACATCACCCCCTCCCCTGTCACCACCGCCACACACACACACACATCACATCACCCCCCTCCCCTGTCACCACCACCACCACCACACACACACATCACCCCCTCCCCTGTCACCACCACCACCACACACACACATCACCCCCCTCCCCTGTCACCACCGCCACACACACACACACACACATCACCCCCCTCCCCTGTCACCACCACCACCACACACACACATCACCCCCCTCCACCGCCACACACACGCATCTGCTTATATACATTCAAAGATCGCCGATGTTTGCCCTTGTGCTAGCCAATTACCGTAATGCAACTGGCAGGTACAGAATTATCAAAGTTATTTTATTATGTTTGCGTTAAACCTCTTCAAGCTAAATTTGTGAACAAAATCGGTAGACAGATTTATTTCCGTAATCATAGATTCGCTATCGCAAGTCAGTTGTAAAAATCGTCACTTGAAAGGAGAGAATATAATCATATAATCGCCACGCTAATGGGGTGAAGCGTCTCCGTCTCGCCAAAATAGTAGAGTGAAACAGAGGAGCCCAAAAAACAAAACAAAACAAAAAACACAACGGCTTAAATAGTTTAAATACACAATGGTTATTTCACGAGAGCTTTTATGGCCTTCACTTTATCCGCAAAATATTCCTAGCGTACTTTGAAGATAATTGTGTACTGGTGACGAAAACTAGTTTATAAATTAATTACATTGGTGTTTCAATTATTAAAGAGAGAGAGAGAGAGAGAGGGAGGGGGGGGGGACGATAACGAGTAAACGAGAAAGTGTGTGTATCCAATTATAGCTCTTCACAAGCCTTCTGGCAGCTATCCAAATTCCCCTCAAACAATTTTTCTTTTTCGTTTTTCCCTCCTCTTTTCCACTCTGACAGTACCACCATCACTTCTTCCTCTGACAAAGCTGAACTCTTCGCTAACACTTTCGCTAAAACCTCCACTTTGGATGATTCCGGTGCTATTCCTCCCTCTCCACCCTCCTCTCTCCTACTTATGTTTAACATCATAATCTCTTCCAAGGATGTACTCTCCACCCTCTCTGGGCCTAATACTAAGAAGGCGTATTTACCGGACGGTGTTCTTCCTATTGTACTCAAAAACTGTGCTTCTGTGCTGACTCCCTGCCTAGGCAAACTCTTCCGTCTCTGTCTCTCCTCTAAAGTATTTCCTTCTTTCTGGAAGTTTGCTCTCATTCAACCTGTCCCAAAGAAGGGTGACCGCTCTCAACTATCGTCCAATTGCTCTCATTTCTTGCATCTCTAAAGCTTTTGAAACTATTCTTGCCTCAAAATTTGCTAAGCATTTATCTTCCCATAACATACTCTCAGACTGCCAGTATGGCTTCCTTAAGGGTCGCTCTACTGGTGATCTTCTTTCTTATCTTACTAACTCTTGGTCATCCTCCATTCGGGACTTCGGTGAGACTTTTTCTGTTGCGCTAGGCATATTGAAGGCCTTCGATAGAGTTTGGCACAAATCCCTTATTTCCAAACTACCCTTCTACGGTTTCTATCCCTCCATCTTTGCCTTTGTCTCTAATTTCCTTTCCGGCCATTCCATAGCTGCAGATGTGGATGGCCACCATTCCCTTCCTCAACCGATCAACTCTGGTGTTCCACAGGGTTCTATCCTATCTTCAATTCTCTTCCTATTATTCATTAACGACCTTCTCAACTGCACCTCCAGCCCCATTCACTCATATGCTGACGACTCTACATTACACTATTCATCTGCGCCTTCCACAAAATTATTCACAGCAGGAACTCCAAAACTCACATAAGGAGGCCATAAGGCACCTATCTTCTGATCTCTACTATCTCTAATTGGGGCAGAGAAAACCTTTTTACTTTCAATGCTTCCAAAACTCAAATTCTCCATCTGTCTACTAGTTGCCCCCTTCCAGAAAACGATGTCTTACTCTTCAACAACATATATACAAATTAACCCTTCATCTTCTCTCAATATTCTTGGTGTCTCTTTTTCTTTTGATCTCTCTTGGAAAGATCATATTACCACTTTTGCTAAAACAACTTCCCAGAAGCTGGGTGTGCTCAACCACCTCCAGGGGTTCTTCACCCCTGTGCAGCATCTTGCTCTGTACAGGGGCACAGTGTGTCCATGTATTGAGTATTGTTCACACGTGTGGGGAGGTTCCTCTCACACAGTACTTGTAGACAAAGTAGAAAAGAAAGCCTTCTGTCTCATTAACTCACGTCCACTCACCAATTCTCTGCAGTCTCTCTCTCTCTCTTCGCCGCAATGTTGCCTCTCTCTCACTATTCTACTGCTATTACAATAATCAGTGTTCCTCAGAGCTCTCTCAGTGTATACCACCCCCTCTTCGTAGAGCACATAGCACCCGTCTTGCAACACAATTCCACCCCTACTCTGTGCAACTCTCCAACCCAAGAATGAAACGATACTGTCTTTTTTCTATTCAACAGCTGAGCTTTGGAACTCTCTCCCAGAATCATTCGTTCTCTTTTCCTATGACTTAAAACTGGTTCAAACTCCGTGTGTCCAGGCATTTTGGCTCGAACGTCCTTGATTTTGGCCCTGTCACTCTTTTAACTCTGGGGGAAGCACTCGCTACAGGCAGTTCTGCATTTTGTCTCCCGCACTCACAGAAAAAAATAAGGAAAATGTCGACAAAAGAAGCGAAAACAAATGCTGAAATATACGCACTGCCTCCCGCCAACGACCCACAGGGGGAATTAAATACACTACCAGAACGCACAACTAAAATACCTTACCCCGAGATTCCGAACCCACTAAAACACTCACTCCTCCAACCCCCTCTCGCCTTCCCGACCCTCCTGAACTTTGTATTTACTATCTTGTATTCCTATATCCTCCATTCACTTTAATCAATTTATTTTAACCCTTTCAGTACCTTGGCGTCATAATAATAGTACTTTGGTTAAGGTTAAGTGATTCTGCGCAGCTTGGGAAGGACCTCTATCAATAAAATTGGTAAAATGTATCTCGATAAAAAGAAATGTCCTGACCGAAGGCTGGTTTCTCCTAAATGACAGGCTAGTTATCGCTTGTCTAGACAGCCGCATGAGGCGACACGTCTTATCATTGCCAAATTTATTGTGGAAACGTCTCAAAATCGAAAAACAAATGCGAGCGAAGTAGGGGTATCGAAATAAAAGACCACCTCGAATTAATGAGGGTTAAGGGGAGATTTTTAGTTAGTTTCCTAGACCTCCATCAAGCTTTAAATGACACCCTCTAGGCCCCCTTTCAACATAAATGTGTACATTTTTCGGTAGAAAAATGTCCTGGCCAAAGGCCGGTTCTTCTTAAATTACAGGCTCGCTATCGCTCGCCAGAAAAAAATCGACACCTAAATTACATGAAAGGTCTTAAAATTGACAGAAATTGGGCGAAAGGTCTTAATTATGGGGCGAACGTCTTAAAATATCAAAAGCAATGGGGTGAACATGAGGGAGAAAGTGGTCCAGAAAAATAATCCCTAAAGTGGAAATCTCTCCTTAAGCAAGTATTCACCAGGTTGTATTCCTAATCGAAGCCGACTAAAACAATCACTTCTCCCACCCTTCCACCTTCTTGACCCTCCTGAACCCTAGAGCGGACAGGCAGTTTATTGTATGCAACCCAGTTCTAGCTATTCAAAATCAATAGGAGAGAGAGAGAGAGAGAGAGAGAGAGAGAGAGAGTGAGAGAGAGAGAGAGAGAGAGTGAGTGAGTGAGTGAGAAAGTAAAAGCATTAATTAAAATATACGTCATCATGCTGAAAGGGTTAAATAAACTAAAATGGACTCGGTTAGGTTGAGATAAGTTAGGTTACGTATAGACTAGATTGAGATAAGTTAGGTTACGTACCGGTATAGACTAGATTGAGATAAGTTAGGTTACGTATAGACTAGATTGAGATAAGTTAGGTTACGTATAGACTAGGCTAGGCTATGGAGCTATTTTTTGTGTTCTGCCATATATATGAAATGTTCATATCCGTTGCCCAAGGAAAATAAACCTACTAAAGCCAATTTCGATGCTAAATCTGAGTATGGGTCCGGACTTTGTCTCTACAATATTGGACCTTATGGTAACATTTTCAAACTGATGATGTTATTATACTGTATATCGTTACGGCTACCATTATCCAGTTATATTCAATTGTAACCATACCTTCCGGATTAATTTTATATCGTTACGGCTACCATCAGCAAATTATATTCAATATTAACCCCTTCCGTACCGGCGACGTATTATGTTTCAGCTACATTTAAACGATTATATTAAGCTTACTAAGGATATGTGGTAGCTAAAAGGATTAATTGAGATAGTCTGTAGCCTTTTCATGGGTAGACATCCTTCTCAAGCTGAATAATATCGTCTAATAGGTGCCAGAATATAATGAAAAGGACGTCACCAGTACTGAAGGGGTTAATAATACCTTCGGGAATAATAATCTTATAAATATCAGTTATAATTAAAGTATATGGTGTACGCTGGCATTGACCTGGTAATTAAAGTATATGGTGTACGCTGGCTTTGACCTGGTAATTAAAGTATATGGTGTACGCTGGCTTTGACCTGGTAATTAAAGTATATGGTGTACGCTGGCATTGACCTGGTAATTAAAGTATATGGTGTACGCTGGCTTTGACCTGGTAATTAAAGTATATGGTGTACGCTGGCATTGACCTGGTAATTAAAGTATATGGTGTACGCTGGCATTGACCTGGTAATTAAAGTATATGGTGTACGCTGGCATTGGCCTGGTAATTAAAGTATATGGTGTACGCTGGCATTGACCTGGTAATTAAAGTATATGGTGTACGCTGGCATTGACCTGGTAATTAAAGTATATGGTGTACGCTGGCATTGGCCTGGTAATTAAAGTATATGGTGTACGCTGGCATTGACCTGGTAATTAAAGTATATGGTGTACGCTGGCATTGACCTGGTAATTAAAGTATATGGTGTACGCTGGCATTGACCTGGTAATTAAAGTATATGGTGTACGCTGGCATTGACCTGGTAATTAAAGTATATGGTGTACGCTGGCATTGACCTGGTAATTATATATATATAGAAGGGGGTAATTCCATGACGGCCGCCCAAGATGGTGTGATTATTGTGACCTTTTAGGGGGTAGTACTCGCTTTTTATGGACCCCCTTCTCCCTCATGTTTACCATTAGTGTTGAGGTTTTAAGACGTTCGTTCCGTTAGGTTGGCGATTTTGAGACTTTTCGCCTCATTTTGTTTTGGTCAATATTAAAACCTTTCGTGCCCTTTAGGTGTCGATTTTTTCCTGGCGAGCGATAGCGAGCCTCTAATTTTATGAAAGAAGTGGCCTTCGGTGGGGGCATTGTTCTACCGAAAAATGTACAAATTTAACTTGAAAGGGGGTCTAGGGTTTATTTTTCTAAGCTTGATGGAAGTCTAGCGAGGAAACTCAAACATTAATCAATAAATACTTATATAGACCAAAAACCTACGCACTACCCCTTCAACACCTATGATATTTACACAGCCACCCAGGACGCTGTATGGCTTATACCCTGATCATTACACACTTCTCCAGGGGGTGTGTATTTAAGGGTGTGGCGCATATAACCACATCTATATACTGTATACACACACACCTCTACGTACACACACACTCACCGCTACATACACACACAAACACCCACCTCTACTTACATTTACACCTCTACACTCACTCACACACACACACACACACACACACACACACACACACACACACACACACACACACACACACACACACACCTACAGTTATATATACACCTCTACGCGCACACACCCCTCTCTACATACGTTTAACAACACACAGCGCCACCTTTTGTCAACCCCAGATCAATAATTGAAAGCGGACAGAGTTGAGCAATACATGAGACTGAAGCCATTGAGTACATCTAATACTTTCACCCTCTGATGATAAATGTTGAGGACTTTATTCGGTTCCAACTGTAAGACTGATCCCGTTGCTGATAATGGCGACATAGTTAATATTTTGGTAGATTTTTTTCATGTATTTATTATTATTCTTGTTTCCTCCCTAGACTTCCATCAAGCTTAAACAAAAAAAAACCCAAGACCCTCCTTCAAGATAAATTTGTACTTTTTCGGAGAAAATTTTTCCGGCCGATGGCCGGTTCCTCCTAAATTACAGGCTCGCTTTCACTCGCCAGGAAAAAATCGACACCTAAATGACACGAAAAGTCTTAATATTGACAAAGAAAAAGGGCAAAAGGTCTTAAATATCGCCAAACTAATGGGTCGAACGTCGTATTATCTGAAAACTAATGGGGCAAAATATGGGGAAGAAAGGGGACCAGAACAACGACCCATGTCCCCTTAAGTGGTGTGTGGGTGGCTGTTGTGCTCTGAGACGTGCCAAGTGTTCTAAATATACATCATGACTCGAGTTACTTCTCTGGAAAAATGAGAATATATACTTTTTTGTTATTATAGATATTTCAATTCAACATTTGCCTACTCATGTACACATGTTTGCATAATAGTAAATATTAAACCAAACTATATATATATATATATATATATAGTGCATTCACTCTAAAAGTCACGTGACGAGGCCATGGCACGCCTGCCTCCATGACCCAATTTCTCCTATATACTCGTCGCAGTTACCCTTGGTGTATCTTTTTCATCCAACCTTTTTTTGGAATGATCATATAAACAGAAGTTAGGTGTGCTCAACCGTCTCTGTGGGATCTCCACCCCCGCACAGCTTCTTTCTCTGCATAGGGGCACAGTACGCCCATGTATTGAGTATTGTTCGCATGTGTGGGGAGGCTCCACCTATACCGCACTTCTAGAAAGAATAGTCAAAAGCATGTTGCCTTATCAACTCACTTCCTCTTACTAGTTCTCAGCTACAATTGTTGTCTACATGCCACAATGTTGCATCTCATTCACTCTTATATCACTATTACAAAAATCGGTGTTCTTCAGAGCTCTCTCAGTGCATACCCTCTCTCTTGCAGTGATTGTGAGGCACCCACCTTTCAATACAATCCCACTCATATTCTGTCCAACTCTCCAATCGAAGAATTGACAAATTTTCTCAGTCATTCTTCTACACAACTAGTGAACTCTGGAACGCTCTCCCTCAATAAATCTTTCCTTCATCCTATGACTTAAACTACTTTAAGCTTAATGATTCCAAGCATTTTGCCCAAAACGTCCCTTGAATTTGGCTCTTTGTCACTCTTTTGACTCTGGGGGCAACACTCGTTACAGGCGACCTGCCTTTTGTCTCTTTCATACACATAGAAAAAACACACACACACACAGTATTTCAATATTTTATCAAGCCAAGAAATAATCGTTTTAATATACATCCCACAAATTACATATCACAAACTGTTAAGGGGAGATTTCCACTTGAGGGACTTTTTTCTTGACCCCTTTCTCCCTCATGTTTAGCCCCATTGCTTTTGAGATTTTAAGACCTTCGCCCTAGTAGTTTGGATATTTTAAGACATTTTGCCCCATTTCTGTCAATTTTAAGATCTTTCGTGCCGTTAAGGTGTCGATTTTTTCCTGGCGAGCGATAGCGAGCCTGTAATTTAAGAGCAACCGGCCTCTGGCCGGGAAATTTTTCTACCGAAAAATTTACAAATTTATCTTGAAAGGGGGTCTAGGGGGTGTAATTTTAAGCTTGATGAAAAAGTAGGGAACAAACTAAATACCTCCCCTTAACGCACTTGCTTCACTAGACGTATAAACCCTTGCATGCATTAGCTATACATGTTCAGAAGACGATACTATCTTCATAATTATAACAAACTTTTTGTTGTGGCTCATTTAATTAGAGTTTGAGTCAGGCAGGCAGGAGGTGGGAGGCTATGTTGCCAGTTAACCCTATTTGTCCGAGGAAGGTCTTTAGGGATTTCTTCCGTTTCGCTCCATTAGTTTGGAGATTTTACGACGTTCCACCCTATCATTTTAGCGATATTATGCCGCTTTAACCCATTCAGGTATTGATGTATTTCTGGGTGAGCGATAGCGAGCCTGTAACTTATAAATCGGCGTTCGGCAAGGAATTTTTGTTATCGAAAAATGAAAAACAAAAAAAATTGTTCGAAAGGGATTTGGGAGGTTATGTTGTAGTTTGAAGGAAGTCTGGGAATGCATTTTTGTTCATCTAGGGGACAAACTAAAGTACATTGCTCGACAATGGCAAGAACTAGCAAGATTCTCAATATGTTCTGGATATCTTAATTAGAATAATAGACCAGCAGTGGCTGTGAGGCAATTATTAACGGCCAACACTATCTGGTGCAACGTTTTGGGGGACGATATGATTAGTTTAATTATTACTGAGCGTTCGATTGCTTTTGTTATTTTGGAAAAATGTATTTTAAGATTTGCCCACTAGACTAAAACAAAAATAAACGCCTCCACAGCTAATATGAAATCCCCCCCAAGACCCCCATCGACGTAATGTGTAAATTTTTAGTTAGAAAAATGTCCCCGTGGAAGGCCACTTTCTCCTGAATGACAGGCTCGCTATTACTCACACAGTAAAAAAAAAAAAAAAAAAAAAAAGGCTGAATGGGGTGAAACATCTTAAAATTTATGAACAAATGGAGGGCAACCTGGTGAGTCTAAAGCTACCCACCTCGCCCCAGTCAGGGTTAAGGGAGGGGTGGTTGTTTTTTCTGGACCTCCTCCCTCATGTTTAGCCCCAATAGTATTGAAATTTTAAGACGTTCTCCGCATTAGTTAGTCGATGTTAAGACCTTTCGTCCCAATTTATTATCAATGTTTAAACCTTGCGTGCCATTTAGGTGTCTATTTCTTTGTGGTGAGCGACAGTGTGCCTATAATTATAAAGTAATCGGCCGAAGGCCAATTACTTCGGTCAGGACATTGTTCTACCAAAAAATGTAAAAAAACAAAAATCTCCAAAGGGGGTCTTGGGAGTATTGGTTTAAGCTTGATAGAGACCTAGGGAGCAAACGAAAACCAATATACGTACTGGTAATAATATAAGAAAAAAAAACTATATATATATATACCGGTATATATATATATATATAATATAACGTCCCCTTAACTCATCAGTACCCGGGGTCCCTCTCACTGGACAAATATTGGAACTGGATCACTGGCCACAGAGATTTTTGTTTCTTTTCTAGGAGAGTTTCAACAATCTAGTTACGGTAGCCGCCATCTTGTGTCCCTCACACAGATTCCAAGACAATAGCTTCTACATAATTATAAGGTAAAAAGTTCGGTATAATTAATTGTTAACCAAGATAATGTATAATACTAATAAATATATATATATATATATATATATATATATATATATATATATATATATATATATATGTGTGTGTGTGTGTGTATATATTGCTTCAAACTCCGTGTGTCTAGGCATTTTAGCCTGAACGTCCCTTGATTTCGGCCCTCTCACTCTTTGAAATCTGGGGGAGACATTCGCTGCAGGCAGTTATGCCTTTTGTCTCATTCACAGAAAAAAAAAAAAAAAAAAAAATATATATATATATATATATATATATATATCTATATATATAATCATTTCAATCAATATTAGTCCGAAAGAATAAGCACATATATTTAATTTCAATTTATTAAGTATAAGCCTGTGACATTGAATCCTGTCGCTTACTCCCAGCATTGGTACCAGGGCCATGTGTTGCCATCTGGAATCTCCTACTTTTCTATTACTAATAGAAATTTGATATTGATATTGATATTGATATTGATTTGGTATTGATAAATACGCTCAATGTAATGAATTTGTCTTTATATTATATGTATTCATTGTCGATAGTATCAATTGCTTACTTTTGCGATTTCCTTAGTTTATTTGTGCTATAAATGTAGGTTATTTGTAGGGTAGTTATTGATAGGGGTCACTTGAGGCATGCTATGCTTACAGGTACCTACCCGATAGCACTATCGTTAGTGAGTGCTGTACTGTATTTTATATATTATTTTGTAATAGTATAGATATCTTATCAATATTTGTATTTTGTACTATTTTAATGTCTTGTCATGTTGCAAATTTGATTTTAAATAATATTTTGACATTTAACATATAGTTTCTTTATTCATGCAGAGTTTAGTAAAATTTGCCAGAACGTCCCGGACTTCCCAAACTTGACTACTTCCTTTAACGTGACGATAGTGCGTTGTTATATGTGCGATTGGTTTGCTTGGGAAACAGATTAACTTGCTCATGTAGTGATGTACACCCTATGTGGTGGATTGTGTTCTTTTATTTAATAATTTTCATTTTAGTAAGCGTTGTTTCCACATAGCGATTTTGATAATTTAATTTGACTTTATATTGTCCTTGTCCCAATTTTGGTTTGTTTAGTTTGCAAGTTTTACATTTTAATTTACATATCTCCTTAACTCTACTGATGGCCAATTATATAGGAATTAGATAGAATATTTCGAGACTTAAGGGACAACAAATACACACATGCACACTTTTTCTAGTATGAATTTTGTATATTTATAGATAGATAAAGGACATCTAATATGGTCTGTTCAAGATATATCAGTGTATTTTAGTCACACTAATTCTTTCAGCAAAGACATACTGTATAAGCGTAATATGTAAGGGGCTGTGCTCCATAGTTTTGTAAACGTGTGGGCAAATTAACTTAGGTCAATTAAATTAAATTAAATACAAACATCATCTTGAAAATAACACTGCGACTACCCCTTCGAAACTCACGGTGACTATGATAAGATAATTATGCTTTAATTGGTCTTAATCAATGGCTCCATTGTTGTCGAGTCATTTAAGGGGTAGTGGTTAGTTTTTGGTATACATATTCATTGTTGTCGAGTCATTTAAGGGGTAGTGGTTAGTTTTTGGTATACATATTCATTGTTGTCGAGTCATTTAAGGGGTAGTGGTTAGTTTTTGGTATACATATTCATTGTTGTCGAGTCATTTAAGGGGTAGTGGTTAGTTTTTGAAGGGGTAGTGGTTAGTTTTTGGTATACATATCATTGTTGTCGAGTCATTTAAGGGGTAGTGGTTAGTTTTTGGTATACATATTCATTGTTGTCGAGTCATTTAAGGGGTAGTGGTTAGTTTTTGGTATACATATTCATTGTTGTCGAGTCATTTAAGGGGTAGTGGTTAGTTTTTGGTATACATATTCATTTTTTTATCTAGTTTTTAGTTTCTTCGCTAGATCTCAATCAAGTTTTCAAACAACATCCCCTAGACCCCATTTTAAAATAAACTTTTACATTTTTCGGGAGAAAAATTTCCCGGCCGAAGGCCGGTTCTTTCTAAATTTACAGGCTCGCTATCTCTCGCCCGGAAAAAAATCGACACCAAAATTGCACGGAAGGTCTTAATAGTGCCACAGAAATGGGGGGAAAGGTCTCAAAATCGCCAAACTAACGGAAAGAACGTCTTAAAATCTCGAAACTAATCTGCTAAACATGAGGGAGAAGAGGGCCCCTCAAATCCGAGAGGTCTTAGAGGACAGCTTGGTGGTGTGGGTGAAGGTCCCTGTAGTATATAGGAACTGTGAACGGCCTGCTGACAACTCCACCCATTAATTATTATTCAAACCAGTAGATAGGCAATAGTGAGCCGTCCTAATATATATATATATATATATATATATATATATATCCCATTCAGTACCAGGGACGTCCTTTTCATCATATTTGGCAACTATTAGACGATTGTATCCAGCTTAGGAAGGACGTCTAGCAATAATTAGACTTGAAACTATCTCAACCAACCCTTTTAACTACCACAGATCCTTCCTACGATGCATTATATATAGCTAGACAAAAATAAAACACACTTAGCTGGTACTCAAGGGGATATATACAGTATATAATATATATATATATATATATATATATATATATATATATATATATATATATATATATATAATCTCTTAACAGTGTATATCGAGAGAAGAACGAATGTTACAAGATTAATATAATTTACCGATAAGTTTCTAGTAATAGTAACGGGGAGAGTAAATACAGACAATACGGCGATCTTAATAGCAGTGAATCTTTTTAAGGGGAGATGGGTCGTTTTTGTGGTCCCCCTTCACCCTCGTGTTTAGTACCATTATGTTTGACATTTTAAGACGTTCGGACCATTAGTTTGGCCATTTTAACGCTTTTCGCCCCATTCCGTTGTCAATTTTAAGACCTTTCGTGCCATTTAGGTATCGATTTTTCCTGGCGAGCGATAGCGAACCTGTAATTTTAAGAGGAACCAGTCTTCGGCCAGGACATTTTTCTACCAAAAAATGTACACATTTATCTGTGGGGTATTTGTCTAAGCTTGATGGAGGTATAGCGAGGAAACTGAGAAATAATGGAATAAATTAATGAATAGAAAACAAAAAATGGTCCATCTCCCCTTAATAGCAGTTAAGCTTTTGAAGTGTATGCTGAATGATAGATTGCACTGTCAAAAATAAGGGATAAGAATAGGGTACATAAAGTGTCCATATTATTATTATACCCTTTTAGAGGAACGTGTTTAGTAATATTCCCATCTATTATAAGGATAGATACGTACGTACGCCACTATCAATTAACCCAATGATGCTATATACCCCTTTATATACCCTTACTATACCCCTAATTGAATATTACCGTAAGCCCCCCCAGCCTCCAATTTTGGTCTTGGCAACCATTTTTACTCAGATAGGGAAAGAGTTCTTGACATCAAAGTTCCAAATTACACATTTCAACAAATACTGTTATTACTAGAAAGATAAATATAATCTATTAAAGATAAATCATTCACGAAAGTAACCTTGTTATTACAGAATGCGGTGTACATCAGTTCATGTGTTACATTGCATTTATTTGTTGTACTTTTTTTTTTTTTTTTTTTTTCCTTTATTTTCTTATGATGTAACTGGACAGAATATATGTTATATATTTCCAAATCCTTCCAATCCACTCTCTCTTCCGGGGATACAATTATGATCTATACAATACAAATAGTTACACTTTTATTACAACCAGGTAGACGTATAGATCGATATAGGTCGGTGGTTCTCAAATGACCGTAGTAGTGATGATGGTGAAAGTAGTAGTGATGTGGCAGGCTCCGATAGCACGGCAGGAGCGAACTCTGCCATTTACGATTTCCTTGTTATAACTTGTTATGTGTCTTGGAGCATCTAAGCCTGTACAGTTCAGTTTAATATACTAATATACAAATATAACTTGTAGCGAATTCAAGGGTCCAGTACATGTAGCTGATAAACTTTAAACTTGTGTGACGCCTTATAAGTGAGTTCCGGCTTTCAAATCTTGGATCCTGTAAACTTACTGCTGGTGCTATATTGTAGTATTATTGGTGGTGAGGAATGGTGGCACGCCCACACTGACACACACACATACACACACACACACACACACATACACATACACACACCCACACCCACACCCACACCCACACCCCCACACACGTACGTACGTACGTCTGTTTGGGACAATCTAGTCACTTTTGTTTCTATAGCCTGTCGCTTTGATCGTAACGACGAATTACGGAAATCCAATACCAGATGAATTTGGAACCGGGTCGGCGGGAATCATGGGATACGATGTTGACTTTTTCCCAAGGACATAATTTACGAAGTACAACCAATCTAACTGAGAGGGTTATCATATAGTCAATGTTTGCAGGAAAAAAAATAAATAAATAAATAAATTAAAAAAAAAAAAAAAATATATATAATTATATAATTATATTCTGCTTGGGACTATAGCTAGTGACACATAAGCCTGTACTCCGTCCGTGGGTCGTGGATAAGGCAGACAGGCAGACAGGCAGTGAGTGCGGTGTCCTGACCAATGTCGCACTGTCAACCCTTTATGGCCCGCGACACAACTGGCCCTACCCCCACCCACCCAACCACCTCAACCCCATGCTTTAGTTTAAAGGGGGATGGTTCCCTTTTTCGTTGATTTATATTTATATTATATTTATTTTTCTAGTTTCCTCCCTAGACCTCCATCAAACTTTAAAAAAAAAAAATCCATCCGATCCCCTTTCTAGATTAATTTGTAAATTTTTCGGTAGAAAAATGTCCCGTTCTTCCAAAATTATAGGCTCACTATCATTCGCCAGGACAAATATCGACGCCTAAAATGCACGCAAGGTCTTAATATTGACAAAGAAATGGGGCGAAAGGTCTTAAAATCAGCAAACTAATATGGCGAACCAATGTCGCACTGTCAACCCTTTATGGTCCGCGACACAACTGGCCCTACCCCCGCCAACCCCTCAACCCCCCCTCAACCCCTGCCACTTCTCGATCTTGTCGCTACCCATGTTTTAGTTTAAGGGGGAATGGATCACTTTTTGGTAGATTTTTTCTATATCTATTCTATAAACTCGGGTTCGATCCCCACTTTTCCTTTTTTTTTTTTTTTTTTTTTTTTTTTTTTTTTTTTTTTTTTTTTTTTTTCTCCCTAGACCTCCATCAAACTTTAAAAAAACATACATCAGATCCCCCTTCTAGATTAATTTGTATATTTTTCGGTAGACACATTTCCCGGCCGAAGGCCGGTTCTTCCAAAATTACAGGCTCACTATCGTTCGCCAGGACAAAAATCGACACCTAAATAATTGCACGAAAGGTCTTAATATTGACAAGGAAATGGGGCGGAAGGTCTTAAAATCGACAAACTAATATGGCAAACCAATGTCGCACTGTCAACCCTTTATGGTCACTTGGTCAGCGACACAACTGTCCCTACCCCCGCCACCCATCTCAACCCCTGCCTCCCTAGCTGCCACTTCTCGATCTTGTCGCTATTATCAACACGACGGGCTTTACCCACGCTTTCGTTAAGGGGGGATGGTTAACTGTTTGGTCGATTTTTTGATATATTTATTAGTTTGTCTAGTTTCCTCCATAGACCTTCATCAAACTTAAAAAAAGAAAAAAATCCATTAAATCCCCCTTCTAGATTAATTTGTACATTTTTCGGTAGAAAAAGTTCCCGGCCGAAGGCCGGCTCTTCCAAAAATAAAGGCTCACTATCGTTCGCCAGGAAAAAATCGACACCTAAATAGCACGAAACGTCTTCATATTGACAAGGAAATGGGGCGGAAGGTCTTAAAATCGACAAACTAATGTGGCAAACATTTTAAAATCTGAAAACTAATGGGGTTAAAAACGAGGGAGAAGGGAGACCAGAAATACGATCCATCTCCCCTTAACCATGGTCCTCTGTTTCTTCTGCCCCCTGTCGCTATTATCAACACGACTTACCCTACCCGTTCCTTAGTCAACTGCTGCCTGGCTGTCACTTCTCTATCCTATCGCCATTTTCCACACGAGTGCTTCGTAGAGTACACGTCTCCGTCAGTCCGGTCTTCCACACAGTGACGTACCTATCCGTTGAAAATTGAAAGGAGCTCGACAACTTTCGATACGTGAACTTGTGGTACCAAATCAATGACAATGAATGGTGCATTAATCATAATAATAACTTGTGGAAGCCCATTTCATTGCAAAAGTGTGTTACATTTTAGCTTAAGGGGGGATGGCCGTATATATTTGCTAATTCATGTATCTTTTTACAATTTGTTTAGTTTCCTCCCTAGACCTCCATCAAGCTTATAAAAACATCCGCCAAAGACCCTCCTTCAAGATAAATTTGTAGATGTTTGCTCCCTAGCTTTAAAACATCTCCATAACGCCCCTTCAAGATTAATTTGTACATTACTCGACAGAAAACTGTTCCAGCCGTTGGCCGGTTCCTCTTAAATTATAGGCTCGCTTTCGTTCGCCAGGAATAAATTGACACCTAGGTTTTATTATTGACAAAGGGACTGGGTGAACAGTCTTGAAATAGCCATTCTAGTGGGGCGAGCGTCATCCAAATCAAAAAAAAATAATGGTCTGAACATGAGGGAGAAGGGGTCCAGAAAAATAATTCTCCTTAAAGGCACTCTCTCCTTAAGGGGGTAGTGCTTGGCTTTTGGACTATATATTTATTTATTAATTTATTTTTGAGTTTCTTAGCTAGACCTCCATCAAGCTTAGACAAACACCCCCTAGACCCCCTATAAATAATTTTTTGTAAATTTAGCGGTAAAAAAAAATCCCGGCCAAAGGCCGGTTCCTTCTAATATTAGAGGCTGGCTAACGCTCGCCAGGAAAAAAATCGACACCTAAAGGGCACGAAATGTCATAATATTGACCAATAAAATGAGGTGGAATATCTCAAAATCGCCAAACTAACGGAACGAACGTCTTAAAACTTCAAAACAATATGGTAAACATGAGGGAGAAGGGGATCCAGAAAAATAACTCCCCTTAAAGGCACTCCCTCCTTAATCGTCCTGCTAATGGTCGACGGCTGTTCTGTACTTGGGTCACCTAATAGAACAGAGAATCCACACTTTATATTCGAATGCCATTTTGATTCCAACTCGCTCTCTATCCCATATCGCATCATTAGTACTACACTTCATATTAAGGTGGGATGGTTCACTTTCTGGTAGATTATTTCATGTATTTATTATTATTATTTTGATTTCCTCCCTAGACTTCCATCAAATTTAAAAAAGACATCCATTAGATCCCCTTTCTAGATTAATTTGTACATTTTTCGGTAGAAAAATTTCCCGGCCTAAGGCCGGTTCTTTCAAAATTACAGGCTCACTATCATTAGCCAGGGCAGAGATCGACACCTAAATAGTAGGAAAGGGCTTAATATTGACAAAGAAATGGGGCGAAAGTTCTTAAAATCGACAAACTAATGGGACAAACACCTTAAAATGTGAAAGCTAATTGGGCTAAACATGAGGGAGCGTATACTGCTCATGTGATTCTGTGTATGCCTATTTGTATGTAACTATGCATCAATCAGCATCTGTATAACTTTCAATTACATTTATTCTTTGACGGAAAATAAAAGGAAACAAGATGGCTTCCCCTGACCTGACGCCCTGGACTCTGTTAATATAGGTTAGTGGACGTCGCGACATTAGCGGAAAGAGAGTGACTTGTGTCTTACTGATCACCTGACCTCTGACCTGACCTGAGCTATGGTGGGCCCTCCCGACACACGCTCTATATCGTATTAACCCACTGAGAGAGAGAGAGTTTGGAATTTTCACACTTTCCCTTTCCCTGAAGATTCTAGGAAAGAAAGTGAATGTTTGGAGTTCTTCTTACTCTTAGTAATTGTAATTTCTCTTACAACGTGCACCTTGCGAAATGGACCGGCATGTAATTTAAATTATGGATATTTGAGAAGAAAAAATAAAATAAAATATATATATATATATATACCGGTATATATATATATATATATATATATATATATATATATATATATATATATATATATATATATATATAATGCATATATACCGGTATATACAGTATATTCATGTATTTATATATATATATTTTTATCATCCACAATCATGAAATAGCCTAGTTTATTTTGAATATTAAATCCTTTTTTATCTGTCGATGTTTGTCACCATTATACATCAAAGTTTCATTAAGCCCCTCCATATAATAGTGACTATAATATTGTGTAAGCTTAGATAACTCCCAAACCTCGCTTACCCCGCATGCTTAAGCATAAGTACTTGTATATGCAGTGCGATATCAAACTCACTTTCATAAAACAGAATTTAGTTCCTCAGTCATTACTTTCATAAAACAGAATTTAGTTCCTCAGTCATTACTTTCATAAAACAGAATTTAGTTCCTGTCATTACTTTCATAAAACAGAATTTAGTTCCTCAGTCATTACTTTCATAAAACAAAATTTAGTTCCTCAGTCATCACTTTCATAAAACATAATTTAGTTCCTCAGTCATCACTTTCATAAAACAGAATTTAGTTCCTCAGTCATCACTTTTTCACGAGATAGACAACACCCTTCGCTCGTGTTTAAGAATATGAATTTTAACCCTCTCTGTACAAATAGACGATTTTTTTATTTTACTTTGGCTGTATACTAAACAATTTTATAACTTTTAAATATGGTCTGTGGAAGTCAAAGGCTTAATAAATTGAATATGATTGTACCCCTTTTGTGTAGTAGAGGCCTTTCGAAACATGCATACAATCGTCTAGTGTTGGTAAGAATAGACGCTATGTTACTGAAGGGGGTGGTCTTATTTATTTGCTCATGTATGTATATTTATTATTTACTATAGTTTCCTCACTAGACCTCCATCAAACTTAAAAGCACATCCTTTAGAACCCCCCTTCTAGATTAATTTATATATTTTTCAGTAGAAAAATTGTCCGGCCAAAGGCCGGTTCTTCCAAAATGACAGGCTCACTGTCATTCGCCAGGAAAATAATCGACACCTAACTAGCACAAAGGGTCTTAATATTGACAAAGGAATGAGGCGAAAGGTCTTAAAATCGACAAACTAATGGGGCAAACTTCTCACAATCTGAAAACTAATGGGGCTAAGCATGAGGGAGAAGGGGATCAAGAAAAACGACCCATCTCCCCTTAAACACAACCCCAGAATCAAAGCCCATCCGCCTGCCCCTGCATACATTAAGGAGAAGGAGCCAAAAGAATAGCGTGTGTCCTCAACAGTTGAAACATTTCCCTGTCTCTCTCTCTCCTTGGGGTCCCTGAGGAGCGCTTTATTTAACCCCTTTCAGTACCGGCGTCGTCCTTTAGCTTTATTCTGGCAACTATTAGACGATTGTATTCAGTTTAGGAAGGGTCTCCAGCAATTAAAAGGCTTTGAACTATCTCACTTAACCCTATTTACTACCACAGATTCTTCTTAAACTGCACATAATCGTCTATATATAGCTAGCATAACATTGGAAAGACGTCGCCGGTACAGAAGGGGTTAAGGGGAGAGTTTTTGTTTGCTATCTAGACCTCCATCAAGCTTAAAACAATACCCCCAAAGCCCTTCTTCGAGATAAATGTGTATATTTTCGGTAGAAAAATGTCCCTGCCGAAGTCCGGTTCTTCCTAAATTGCAGGCTTGCTATCGCTCGCCAGGAAAATATCGACACCTAAATTGAACAAAAGGTTTTAAAATTGACAGAAATTAGGCGAAAGGTCTAAAAATCTGTAAACTAATGGGGCTAATATCTTAAAATCTCAAAACCAATGGAGCTAAGCATGAGAGAGAATTAAGGGGGTCCGAGAAAAAAAACTTAAGTGACGATCTCCCCATAAGGCTAATGGGTATGCAAGCTGCCCACAATAATCCAACTTGTTACAGACTCATTGGAGAGAGACTGTGAGTGGGGACAACTGAAGAGATCTGTCTGCCTTTGGTCGAAATTATCCCCTTTTAAACACGATATTGTTTTATACCATGCAATGCATATAATATGATACTTTTGTTCTTATTACTATTATTTTGTTTTTATATATATTCCAACTAATCCCTCTCGGGCATAGGCTGAGAGCCTGTACATTCAATACTGGTGATACGAACTTTGGAATCAAATTTAGATTGTCGAAGTGTGTAGCCGCTTATGCTTCACTATGCACAAGACATTGTTATACACAAATATGATATTTTGGAGGTCACTACTGATGTACAAAATGAGGGAGTCATGCACAAGCAATCAAACACATTATATCTAATTTCATTTCATGCTTTTAAAGTCAATATTAGTTTAGGGGCGATATTTTGAAAGAGCCATGACATCTATAATACTTTGGGAGTCATTATCTGGCTATCAGGTACACTCAGTCCACTCATATTCCATCCACCCGTGTCTCCAGTAAAGGTTCATGAGCCAAAGTTGTCCACTCTCCCCATTCTAAAGTTTCCGGCCTCCTTGCGACACACACGGGTTGCTTGTTCGATCTTTTGTCACCGACTTTAGCACACACACGGTCCTCCCAATATAGAGTCTCTGCCATTTACCCGAGTGGCAGGCTTGGTGGTGTGGTGGGTGGAGCTGTTACAGGGGATACAAAGACAATGACCAAGACAATGGATTAACGAAAGATACAATAATACTAGGCAATGCTAATAAAAGATACATTAATACTAGGCAATACTGATAGAAGGTACAGTTGAACACGGGATACAATTCACTATATGATACAAAAGACTAAGAGTGTATACATACACTGCACAGTACACGGAACTAATATAGCACGATACACATAGCACTACACAATGCAAAGGATTAAAAGGATATACAGCATTATTGGCATAGATTGGCATGCTGAATTATGGATCATGGGGTGTGAACATCAGGTAACCGGGTGTTAGTCTCGTATGGCCAATACGTAGGCGAGTGAGTAGAACTTCCAGTGCACGGGCTCGTTGGAGGGAGGACTCTTATAGATGAGGTGATTGTTTAATGAAGCATGGCCTACAGCAATAACGTTCTCAAGAGTGTTGGGGCTTGTACTGAATGATAAATACAAAATATGAACAAAATGTGTAATGGAGCGTAGTTTGTAATCCGGGGACTGTGACTTCCATAAACCGGCGCCACCGCTGTTAAACATTAACCAGTGTTCCACTGGGAGACAAGGTTGAGATAGCGGTACGGGAACAGCGGATTTCGCAGAGCAATCAACATGTTTGTTACCTGCGATTCGTACATGGGCTGGAATCCAGCATGTTTGAACCCAACGATTAGGCCATGTAGAAAATGTAGCGTACATTGAATGACGGCAACTAGTTTGTAAAGAGGGTGATAGTGTCCAAGTGCTTCAACTGCACTGCGGGAATCAATGTATATAACAAAACGACCTGAGGGAGGTTGTAGGAATATATCAATATCAGCTTGAATGGCATAAATTTCAGCAGTAAAAACTGAGGCATGTAGTGGAAGAGATATTTAGGCACAGTGGTCGGGTGAGATTGCAGCACATCCAACACCAGAATCAGATTTAGAACAGTCAATATAGATGGCAGTGTGCGAGGCCTTACGAAGTATTTGTTCTAGAGCATGTCGGCGCAAAACATCAGTATTTTATTGTTTTTATATTCCAACTACTACCTATCGGGCATAGGCTGATAGCCTTTACACTCAACCGCTGAACACGGTGAGGCCCGTGAGGTCTTGCTCCAGTCTAGGGAGTGAGACATGTGAAGCTTCACGGCTCGAAGCAATTCCATCTCTGAATCCGCCTCGCCTCTGCGCTTCACAGTCTCACCCCCACAGACTCGGACCCTCACTCTAAGAACGCCACCTATTGAGCAATTAACTCACTAGGCATTGCCCCCCTGTAGCATATATTTGAATATGGGAATAATCATACAATGCTATTTAATCAGGGAACAATGAGGGTATTTTTTGGCATTTCGGTGTGCTGTGGTAATGCACTGATACTAGGTACAGCACAAATTCCATCCCAATAATATCTTCCCATTGACATATTGGGATTCGAACCCGGGTCCATTGGATTACCAGTCCAGTGGCAAGACCACTCTGCCACACCTCCCCTCCCCTGCCAGTATAGAGGGAAATGATCGCTTATGCAGGTATGAGAAATATAGGTAGATATGTGGTATATGTAAAATCCAAGGGATAACACTAGACAACTATATACAGATTAGGAAGGTCATGCATAAGTACAGTATATAAGGTTAATAGTATCTCAAGAAACCCTCAAGATCCTTCAAGTCTTTCCTAATCTTAAATCAATCTTTAACTGATAGGCAGATATAAGGAAGAAATAAGTTATCATATACTTATATGGTTAATTATAGGAAATATGCTTACAATTTAATTAACTGCGGTAATTTTAGGATAAGAGAAAATGTATATATTGAAAACCAGATTAATAACTGTGACACAACTTGCGTAGGCATAATACTAATCTATATTAGAATATGATAAATTTAAATATAATTACTGCATACATACATAAAAGAACAGTATTATAAATGTAGTTTGTCTCTGCTGTTATGGAAAAGCACAGCATACAACAACAACAAAAAATACTGCATAAATACGTCCAAATAAATGCCCCTTTTATAAATGCAATAAACAAATATGTTTGCCGTAGTGTAGGCCTACCTGTACAACCATGCATAAATACACACCTCCCCGTGGCGTAACGGATAGCGCGTCTGGCTCACAACCAGAAGGTCACAAGGCAGCAAATCCCTACCCAGTAACTATCGTCCAATTAGCTTAACCTCAGTTGTATGTAAAATGCTAGAAACGGTCATACGAGACAGACTCGTAAATCACTTAGAGGAAAATAACATACTTAAAGATACTCAACACGGCTTTCGTAAAAAACGTTCCTGTTTAACAAACCTCTTAGACTTCTTCCACGATATCCTCAACCTCTACGATGAGAGTAAAGCTGTAGATATATATACCTTGATTTTCAAAAGGCCTTTGACAAAGTTCCCCACAAACGTTTACTGCTAAAACTAAAAGCGCATGGAATACAAGACGGTGTGTTGAAATGGATAGAAAATTGGCTCAGCGACAGAAAGCAAAGAGTAGTCATAAACGGTAAGGCATCTAAATGGACCAATGTAAGTAGCGGGGTACCCCAGGGATCGGTACTAGGACCAATTCTCTTTCTAATTTACATCAACGACATAGATGAGGGTCTCACCTGTACAATCTCAAAATTTGCTGACGATACAAAAATTGCAAATAGCGTACTCTCAAAAGAACAAGTTGACGATATGAAACACAATCTAGATAAATTGTCATGTTGGGCCCAAATTTGGCAAATGAGTTTCAATGCGGATAAATGTAAAGTACTACATATCGGATACCTAAATGAGAAAGCAAACTATTCGATGAATGGCACTCAGCTTAAGAATGTAAACAGAGAAACCGATCTGGAAGTAACAATATCGAGTAACCTAAAACCGAGTCAACAATGTTCAGAAGTTGTTAAGAAGACAAACAAAATAATTGGCTTTATAGGCAGGTCATTTGAGCATAAATCCAAAGAAGTTATCCTAACCCTTTACAATTCCTTAGTCCGCCCTCTTCTGGAATACTGCGTTTAATCCTGGTGCCCTTATTACCAAAAAGATATAAACAAGCTAGAACGAGTTCAACGTAGAGTTACCAAAATTATACCTAGCCTAAAGAACAAACCATACGAAGAGCGTCTTAGAGAATTAAATCTATTTCCTTTAACCCAGCGCAGATTAAGAGGTGACTTAATTCAAGTGTTCAAAATCATCAAAGGCATCGACAATATGAACTGTAGTAAGTACTTCACTATCGACCAATCTAATTACACGCGGGGAAACGGTTGCAAAATTATTGGTAAATCTTTTAACTCACACGAATCTAAGAATTTCTTCTTCAATCGAGTTGTCAACTTGTGGAATGGGCTTCCCCGAAACGTTATAGACTGCATCACCGTTGATTCATTTAAACTCCGCCTAGACAAATATCTCGCATCAAACCCGCGACTGACTGCATTTGTAAATGAATAACTTTATTTTATCCCCCCCTCAGTTACTAACCCATCTGTCCCCTACTAACTTCCTAATCCTGCCACGGACATTAGTTCCAGGGCAGTAATTCCCTTTCCAATGTTCCCTTACCCACTCTAAACCACTGTTTGGACACTTGATCCTCAGTGTTTTGGAGGACAAGCAACCTAGAAGGGTCACTAGATCTGTTGTTGCTTGATTTCCTTTGTACTCCTTTGTACTCCCGAGTTCGAGACCCGGGCGGGGAAGAGACATTTGGGCAAGTCTCTTAACGGTGTAGCCTCTGTTCACCTAGCAGTATAAATAGGAACCTGGTATAAGTGGACGAAGTTGTGACGTCCCATCTGGGGTTGGTGATCGGTTACAAGGTGAGATGGGTATCGTACTGGTCAACCTAAGCTACTGGTCAACCTAAGCCTTCGGGTGTGAATGGTACCGTAGTGAGAATGGTACCGTACAGATTAACCCTAAACCTTCGTTTCCAAATGTCGCCAATTGGCTAAAATACAAACTACACACACATCCACAGCCATTCCAACGATACATAAACACTTAACATGCATTTCACGCAATACATTCCCAGTTAAGGAGGCGCAATAATAATGAGCTTAGCTCGCATTGCGTGGATTCCCCTTGACGAACAAGTGAGTGAATAACAGCACATATACAATCTATATACTACATCCATATATACAACAAATATAATACACATATATTTAAATAACACAAAATAATGTAAAACAAATATTGTATACATAAATAGAAGATATAAATCTTCATATACCAATATATATATATACGACATACATCAATGTTAAACAAGGATTGGTACCGTACTGTGCTCATGCCATTATACATACCCACAGAATAAAACAAAAATAACATTAAAATGCTGCATCCATAAATAAAAGAAAAAACATCACATACTTTCATATAACAATAATACAACTTAAATACAGTACACATAGAAGAAAACTCTTTATAAAACGAGCAAAGATATATAAATACTCCGCACACAAATACAATAAAAACATATATATATATATATATATATATATATATATATATATATATATTACCTAAGTGGGTCTGTGCCATTATGCATAAAGACAACATAATTAACATTATTTATAAGTACTGCAAACATAAATAAAAGGAAGCCTTCATATAACAAAAATTAAACTTTAATAGCTCTTTCACTTAAGCATTAAGCTATTCAGTGTCAGTTGGGTTGAGTGTATGATTAGATTGATATCCAGTATTCGATAAATGGATATAAAATCGTAATCATGTACTTACAATTTAGCTGTCTTGGTGGTGTAATGCTTAGAATGTTTAAGATCTGTATGTGGTAACAAAGGTTCGAACCCCGGTAAGATCACATGCTTTCATTAATTTCATTGGGAAGTGATTGGTGTTGAGAGTGAAATGATTAAAGGGAGGCAGACCGTTTTTTTGGACCCCCTTCTCCTTAATGTTTAGCCCCACTAGTTTTGAGATTATAAGACGTTCGGCCCATTAGTTTGGCGATTTTAACACCATTCGCCCCATTTCGTTGTCAATTTGAAGACCTTTCGTGCCATTTAGGTGTCGATTATTTCCTGACGAGCGATATCGAGCCTGTAATTTTAAGAGCAATCGGCCTTCGGCCGGGACATTTTTCTACCGAAAAATGTACAAATTTATCTTGAAGGGGGGTCTATGGGGCGTTTTTCTATGCTCGATGGAGGTCTAGGGAGTAAACTAAAAAAAATATATGAATACATTAATTAATAGACCAAACAAACGGCCAGTCTCCCCTTAAATTAGATTACTGTATATATATATTTATAACTACAATAAAACATGATTACAGTAGTGCGCCTGTGCCATTATGCCTAAACACAACTCTTGGCCTACCATCCTACCATTATGTTAATTTTTCGCCAAGCTAAATGTCACTGGAGGTGGATAACTTTCTAAAAGACAATGCTGGAGGCCAAACTTTATTGCATACTTTATTTGCCGCATAAAAAAATAAAATAAAAAATAATAATGTATCTTCCAAGTGGACAATATAATTTCAGATGTGAATTAATTAAGCAGACTATCAACTAATATTGCACGGTTGAATAACATGATTATATTTTGAATATATAAAGGCACTGCGAAGAAAATTAAGGTTAATGTAATATAAATATATAAGTTATCATGAAGATGTCATCAAATGGGTTATTTAATGTAATGTTTCTTCTATTGGTACCTGGGAATTTCGAAGTAATGTTGAACTGTATGTGTTGAGTGGGAGAGAGAGTGAGAGAGATAATGAGAATGTGTGAGAGTTAGAGTGAAAGAGTAAGATAAACAATCAATGTGATAGGTGTACCTACGTCTTTTTATTCAACTTTATTCAATCGATATACAATATTCGGGAGAAGCTCGACCCGTATCTTAATCAACTTCTAGGATCGTATGTCTAGACAAAACTATGCTCTGTTTCTTTTCAACTGACGGTAAATTGCAAAGTTCCCATCAAAATATGTTATTTTGAAGATTGTGTAGTATATTATGGTGCTAATTATATAAACTTTGTCTTAATATGATGCAGAAACATAGTGGTTTCATATTTTTCCATTAAATATCGAGAAATTTGCTGCTAAGGGATTACATTTACCGTCAGATGAAATTAAACCGAGTATAGTTCTTGTAATTGCAATAAGAATACTGAAATATCGTTCCAGTACCTCTAATTGCAATGGCAGTACACCAAACAGTGTATTATATTGAGCGGCTAAAAAATGGCACAACACTATACTAATTACTCCTGACAATAATGGGGTTGGTATAAAATTCGAGCTCTAATCCCTCTGCCTCGTCGACTATGTTGCATTCAGCTACTGGATAATTTGTATTGCCCAGAAAAGTAATACTGTACTAAATACTTTTACCCTATTCAATACAATGACGACCTGTTTCTATTTATGTTGTGTAGTTAGTTAAAAATGTGGAATTTAAGAAAAATAGTTGCCATAGTTTTTACCTGCTTAATGTATAGAGATCTTCCTTAAGATGAATAAAATCGTCTAGTGTTAGCCATGGTGGCATGGTACAGCAATCATCACTACATAAACATTTGAGAAATACCTCTTCAGTCATAATAAATCACATTTACTTGTTTATATCGACGAATGAAGGTAATATGTTATCAACCAGGCTAATAATATAAATAATAATGATATTAATAATAATAATAATAATAATAATAATAATGCACTAATAATAATCCCAAGCCTCAGTTCATAACATTAACAGCATTACAAAATCCAAGGGGCAATATTTAATCAAACACGACAGAGCAAAAAGCTATACAAACAAAAAATAATAATACAAACTAAAAATAAAATAAAAATATAAAAAAAAACTATTGTGTATGGCCTCCCGTGGTGTCGTGGCATTAAGAGTAGGAAAGAATGGGTGTCGCACAGAAATCCTGTAGTAACAGACATCAGCCAACCTTCGCCATCTTGGTCCCACTGGTGATAGATTTCTTTCGCAACTCAAATATTTCCATACCTACAGTATAACAAACCTTTGGGAATACAAGTACAGAATAATTAAATAGTTTGGTCTTTGGATATACAGTACACTCTACATCGTACAGATATAATATAACCTCATTGTTTGATAAGTGAAGCACCAAAATGTCGTCCAGAGAAAGAGATGTGCCCTCTCTCTTACTGCAGGCTCTCTAGTGCCGCTGCGTGAGGGAAAGGCCTCAACCTTCCCGTGGGTGGGTAGACTTAGAGACAATCGTGGTTAGTACGGACACCATGTTGCAGTCCTCGCAGGTATCACGTTCCCTCTGGTGTAGATAAAGTGGGATTACCTGGCTGAAATGCAACAATTTTAATGAACAATTGTGCGAGATGACAGAATTCACTATAAAACATGTGCATTAAACTGTAACATAAATGGTACACATAAACATGTTTCAATTGTTTATGAGATCAAAATAGATCACATAAACGATTGAAACAGATTGTATGTATGCCATTTTGTTATAATTAAGCGTTATACAGTATGTTGACAGTGTAATATTAATAAACCAGATCACTCTCACAGGACTAGCTGATATTCCAGAGAGAACCAGATTTATTATAGAAGCAAAACAAATATGAGCAGTTGAAGAGTTAATGAAAAAACCGAAGAGTCTCCAGATAAAGGATTCCTATTTACATTATACAGTTTTCACCTAGGTTGCCAGCTAACTATGCCACCCGACTGTACTATAGTCTATTCCCTGTATGTAGGCGAGAAATCATGACCTCTACCCTCTGTAACTCAAAAACCGACTAGAGTAATCGAGCTAATAGTTTGCACCATTTCGGGAGATTCAGTCAAGGAATAGATGTGGAAATTTACAGCCAATTTGATCCAACCCATTTTGAGTTACAGAGGATAGAGGTCATGATTTCTCGCCTACTTACAACGAATAGACTATAGACAGAGCAGCTTACTCACCACAGGCTTCCTTGTGCACCCTTTGCCAAGCCACCAAGAGTAGCACCTCGGCAACGCACAGCCAAGCGTACTCTCCTAACTGTATCTTGATGCTAACCTTACGTTCCGCACGCTATATATAATTTTGCATGAGAAATATTCATCGGCAATTAACCCCTTCACCCCCATGACGTAATTTTCATCATATTCTGGTTACCATTTGACGATTTTCTTTGGTATATGATATACCTATGCGACTCGAATGGTTAAATACGATCCCAATACATCCTCGTAGTAACATACAGTAGATCCTTCTTAAACTGCATACAATCATCTAATTTTAACCAGGATCAAAGGTAAAATGGTGCCATGATTCTGAATGGGTTAACAGGTCGAAATACATGCATGCCCACAACGCTAGGTAGGCAACATGACAGGTAGTATAATAAGGTTGGCTTTCAATATTCTACCTATAAACGGCCCTCTCAACCTGCCCCCACCCATCCACCCACCATACTTGACTCGCCAGAAATGTCCGACCCTCGAACTCTACATTCTCGGTTCTCTGCCCAACTCGAGTATGTTGTTATCAACTCTGCGTAAGCAGAGTGGTATCGCCCCCCGTATAGTGGTACATGCTAACCGAAATGTCTGTCTGTCCGAGAACTCCTCCTAGACCATTTGACGGATTTTCACCAAACTTCACGCGAACCTTCGGTGCGTGAATTAGACGGTAATTAAATTTGTCTTTTTTGAATTTGTGCAATAGTTATGATCTTAGGTACTAAACAAAATTTTGCCCCCCCCCCCCCCCTTGCCCCTTTCAGGACCCCCACCCCCCACCCTATACCTATTCCCTGTGTGTGTGTGTGTGCTCCGTAGGGGGGCACACACACACAACTCTTAGTAAGCAGAGTTTGGTATCGCCAATACATGTAATTGTATTTATCCGTAGTGTAGCGTATTGCTATTTTACGTTTATAATCTCGCGTTCGGTATAATTAATTTAGGTAAGTCTATATATGTGTTAATGTATATACCCGTAGCGTATTTGACTTAAATGTTCTTGTATATATGATTATACTATTCCTTGTCCCGTCTGCATAAGTCGTATGTCTCATCTCACTTTTGGTATTCTCTCTGTGCTTACCCTATTGAATGGCCAGTTTAAATACTAACCCTTTTAGCCTTGAAAAATCGTTCTTTTAAAACCTAAATGTAGTATAAAGTTTGCTATAGACGATAATTAGCGTTCGTAGGTTTAGTTTATATGCCCGGTATCCATTTAAATCGGTCCCAGATTAGATGAAGTAGCAACATAAGGTGGGGTTGTTGATGTGCGCATGATCGGGCAAGCACGGGTACCAACTGAACGTATGATAGTCACCTCCTACCTACCGTAGTCATTTGCACCATAACCTCTACGTTGTTCCATATTTAGTACCCACATATGAGAGTAAAAACAAGAGTAATATTAGTTTTATATTTAACTGATGGAAAATATTAATTCAAGTGAAGACTAATGTGTGTGTATTTCATTGCGTCTCCCGTGAATGGTTGGCAGACCGGAAGCTCCACCCTCCCAGCCTCCTGCCTCCTCCTCACACTCGCATGTTTCCCCGGACCGTGCCTCGTGTCTCTTAGAATTTGTGTGCTTTATTTGTTTGCGTGTGCGTTTAATGGCTTGCAACCTCACCTGGATACTAGCTTGCGTGTGGGTCATCCGGATACTAGGTTACGTGTGCGTGACTGTAGCAGAGTAACTAGTGAAGTGCCCGTTCTGGATTAAGGCCTGACTCTTCCGTTCTTCGTAGGTGGTGATGGCGGCGGTGAGATTGCCCTGTGCTGACTGGACTTCCGAGTTGGCTGCCTCCCTGACTTCCGCAAGGTAGGTTGTTGTTTTGGAGTTTATTTCTGGCGTTAAATGTTTTTTTCTTCTTCTGGCATTGGACTCATTTTCCTTTCTATGTATTTTTGTGATTTTGTATTTGTCACATTCATACCCATCCGTACCCACCTAAGCTCATCCACATCAATCCACTGGCATCCACACCCACCCACCATCATCCACACCCACCCACCCACCGACATCCACACCCACCCACCCACCGACATCCACACCCACCCACCCACCGACATCCACACCCACCCACCCACCGACATCCACACCCACCCACCCGCCGACATCCACACCCACCGACATCCACACACACCGACCCACTAACATCCACACCCACCCACCGACATCCACACCCGCCCACCGACATCCACACCTGCCCACCGACATCCACACCCGCCCACCGACATCCACACCCGCCCACCGACATCCACACCCGCCCACCGACATCCACACCCGCCCACCGACATCCACACCCCCCCACCCACCCACCGACATCCACACCCACCCACCCACCCCACCGACATCCACACCCACCCACTCACCCACCGACATCCACACCCAACCACCCACCGACATCCACACCCAACCACCCACCGACATCCACACCCACCCACCCACCGACATCCACACCCACCCACCCACCGACATCCACACCCACCCACCCACCGACATCCACACCCACCCACCCACACCCACCCACCAACATCCACACCCACCCACCGACATCCACACCCACCCACCCACACCCACCCACCAACATCCACACCCACCCACCGACATCCGCACCCACCCACCGACATTCACACCTACCCACCAACATCCACACCCACCCACCGACATCCGCACCCACCCACCGACATCCGCACCCACCCACCGACTTCCACACCCACCCACCGACATCCACACCCACCCACTGACATCCACATCTACCCACTGACATCCACACCCACCCACCGACATCCAAACCCACCCACCGACATCCACACCCACCCACCGACATCCACACCCACCCGCCGACATCCACACCCACCCGCCGACATCCACACCCACCCGCCGACATCCACACCCACCCACCGACATCCACACCTATCCACCCACCGACATCCACACCCACTCACCCACCGACATCCACACCCACTCACCCACCGACATCCACACCCACCCACCCACCGACATCCACACCTACCACCCACCAACATCCACACCCACCCACCCACTGACATCCACACCCACCCACCGACATCCACACCCGCCCACCGACATCCACACCCGCCCACCGACATCCACACCCGCCCACCGACATCCACATCCAGCCACCGACATCCACACCCACCCACCGACATCCACACCCACCCACCGACATCCACACCCACCCACCGACATCCACACCCACCCACCGACATCCACACCCACCCACCGACATCCACACCCACCCACCGACATCCACACCCACCCACCGACATCCGCACCCACCCACCGACATCCGCACCCACCCACCGACATCCGCACCCACCCACCGACATCCGCACCCACCCACCGACATCCGCACCCACCCACCGACATCCGCACCCACCCACCGACATCCGCACGCACCCACCGACATCCTCACCCACCCACCGACATCCACACCCACCCACCCACATCCACACCCACCCACCGACATCCACACCCACCCACCGACATCCACACCCACCCACCGACATCCGCACCCACCCACCGACATCCGCACCCACCCACCGACATCCGCACCCACCCACCGACATCCGCACCCACCCACCGACATCCGCACCCACCCACCGACATCCACACCCACCCACCGACATCCACACCCAGCCACCGACATCCACACCCACCCACCGACATCCACACCCACCCACCGACATCCACACCCACCCACCGACATCCACACCCACCCACCGACATCCACACCCACCCACCGACATCCACACCTACCCACCGACATCCACACCCACCCACCGACATCCACACCCACCCACCGACATCCGCACCCACCCACCGACATCCGCACCCACCCACCGACATCCGCACCCACCCACCGACATCCGCACGCACCCACCGACATCCACACCCACCCACCGACATCCACACCCACCCACCGACATCCACACCCACCCACCGACATCCACACCCACCTACCGACATCCACACCCACACACCGACATCCACACCCACCCACCCACCGACATCCACACCCACCCACCCTCTGATATCCACACCCACCCACCGACATCCACACCTACCCACCGACATCCACACCTACCCACCGACATCCACACCCACCCACCGACATCCACACCCGCCCACTGACATCCACACCCGCCCACTGACATCCACACCCACCCACCGACATCCACACCCACCCACCGATATCCACACCTACCCACCTACATCCACACCCACCCACCGACATCCAAACCCACCCACCGACATCCACATCTACCCACCGACATCCATACCCACCCACTGACATCCACACCCACCCACCGACATCCACACCCACCCACCGACATTCGCACCCACCCACCGACATTCGCACCCACCCACCGACATCCGCACCTACCCACCGACATCCACACCCACCCACCGACATCCACACCCACCCACCGACATCCACACCCACCCACAGACATCCACACCCACCCGCCGACATCCACACCCACCAGCCGACATCCACACTCACACACCGACATCCACCCACCGACATCCACACCCACCCACCCACCGACATCCACACCCACCCACCCACCGACATTCACACCCACCGACCCACTAACATCCACACCCACCCACCGACATCCACACCCGCCCACCGACATCCACACCTGCCCACCGACATCCACACCCGCCCACCGACATCCACACCCGCCCACCGACATCCACACCCGCCCACCGACATCCACACCCACCCACCGACATCCACACCCACCCACCGACATCCACACCCACCCACCCACCGACATCCACACCCCCACCCACCGACATCCACACCCACCCACCCACCGACATCCACACCACCACCCACCCACCGACATCCACACCCACCCACCCACCGACATCCACACCCACCTACCGACATCCACACCCACCCACCGACATCCACACCAACCCACCGACATCCACACCCACCCACCGACATCCGCACCCACCCACCGACATCCGCACCCACCCACCGACTTCCACATCCACCCACCGACATCCACACCCACCCACTGACATCCACATCTACCCACTGACATCCACACCCACCCACCGACATCCACACCCACCCACCGACATCCACACCCACCCACCGACATCCACACCCACCCGCCGACATCCACACCCACCAGCCGACATCCACACCCACCCACCGACATCCACACCCATCCACCCACCGACATCCACACCCACTCACCCACCGACATCCACACCCACTCACCCACCGACATCCACACCCACCCACCCACCGACATCCACACCCACCCACCCACCGACATCCACACCCACCCACCCACTGATATCCACACCCGCCCACCGACATCCACACCCGCCCACCGACATCCACACCCGCCCACCGACATCCACACCCACCCACCGACATCCACACCCACCCACCGACATCCACACCCACCCACCGACATCCACACCCACCCACCGACATCCACACCCACCCACCGACATCCACACCCACCCACCGACATCCATACCCACCCACAGACATCCACACCCACCCACCGACATCCGCACCCACCCACCGACATCCGCACCCACCCACCGACATCCGCACCCACCCACCGACATCCACACCCACCCACCGACATCCACACCCACCCACCGACATCCGCACCCACCCACCGACATCCGCACCCACCCACCGACTTCCACACCCACCCACTGACATCCACATCTACCCACTGACATCCACACCCACCCACTGACATCCAAACCCACCCACCGACATCCACACCCACCCACTGACATCCACACCCACCCACCGACATCCACACCCACCCACCGACATCCACACCCACCCGCCGACATCCACACCCACCAGCCGACATCCACACCCACCCACCGACATCCACACCCATCCACCCACCGACATCCACACCCACTCACCCACCGACATCCACACCCACCCACCCACCGACATCCACACCCACCCACCCACCGACATCCACACCCACCCACCCTCTGATATCCACACCCACCCACCGACATCCACACCTACCCACCGACATCCACACCCACCTACCGACATCCACACCCACCCACCGACATCCGCACCCACCCACCGACATCCGCACCCACCCACCGACATCCACACCCACCCACCGACATCCACACCCACCCACCGACATCCACACCCACCTACCGACATCCACACCCACACACCGACATCCACACCCACCCACCGACATCCACACCCACCCACCCTCTGATATCCACACCCACCCACTGACATCCACACCTACCCACCGACATCCACACCCACCCACCGACATCCACACCCACCCACCGACATCCACACCCACCCACCGACATCCACACCCACCCACCGATTTCCATACCCGCCCACCGACATCCACACCCACCTACCGACATCCACAACCATCCACCAACATCCACACCCACCCACCGACATCCACACCCACCCACCGACATCCGCACCCACCCACCGACATCCGCACACACCCACCGACATCCACACCCACCCACCGACATCCACACCCACCCACCGACATCCACACCCACCCACCGACATCCACACCCACCCACCGACATCCACACCCCCCTACCGACATCCACACCCACACACCGACATCCACACCCACCCACCGACATCCACACCCACCCACCCTCTGATATCCACACCCACCCACCGACATCCACACCTACCCACCGACATCCACACCTACCCACCGACATCCACACCCACCCACCGACATCCACACCCGCCCACTGACATCCACACCCGCCCACTGACATCCACACCCACCCACCGACATCCACACCCACCCACCGACATCCACACCTACCCACCTACATCCACACCCGCCCACCGACTTCCACACCCACCCACCGACATCCAAACCCACCCACCGACATCCACATCTACCCACCGACATCCACACCCACCCACTGACATCCACACCCACCCACCGACATCCACACCCACCCACCGACATTCGCACCCACCCACCGACATTCGCACCCACCCACCGACATTCGCACCCACCCACCGACATCCGCACCCACCCACCGACATCCACACCCACCCACCGACATCCACACCCACCCACCGACATCCACACCCACCCGCCGACATCCACACCCACCAGCCGACATTCACACTCACACACCGACATCCACCCACTGACATCCACACCCACCCATCCACCGACATCCACACCCACCCACCCACCGACATCCACACCCGGCCACCGACATATATTTCAATTATATATATATATATATATATATATATAATACTTAAGGTTAACGTTCAAGGTCAAAGAACAAAAGAAGAATGTTAATAATTGTCTTTAAACTCTTCCTAAACTGTTTAACCCTTTGTGTACCGGTGACGTCATTTGTATTGTAGTCTAGCTATAATTAGACGATATTGTGGAGCTTATGAAGGATCTGTGGTAGTAAAAATGGTTAATTAGGATAGTTGAAAGCCTGCTAATTTTATGGAGGCCCTTCATACACTAATCAAATCGTCCTAATATCCAGTATGAAATGAAACCGACAAAACTGTGCTGAACGGGTTACGTTTCGTCACCAAATTTTGCTGGCAAATTTGGTTGGTCAACGCAACGATTGTCCAAATTATGTGTTTTTGTTATTCAAAGGTCAAGGTGAATGTTGAAGGTCACAGATTATGGTCACTATTTCTTTCTTATTTATATTTTAAATTTGAATTACACCATATTCAAAATGCTACAAAATAGTGTTTCGCTGACCTTATTATAGATAAATATTCCAATGGTTAAGATTCAATGTGATCTTAAATGTAATTATATATACTGTATATATTATATATATATATATATATATATATATATATATATATATATATATATATATATATATATATATATATATATATATATACTTCCAGGCGGACATGAACCACCAACAGTCAGGACGAGTGTCCATACTTTAATCCACTATACACAAGTATCCTCTATCACGCTGTGGTATAGTGGATTAAAGTATGGGTTGTTCTGACTGTCAGTGGTTCGTATATATATATCTATATATACTGTATATACTGTATATGAACCGATTTGACCGAAGAGATTCAATGCTATTTGCAGAATAATTCTAGGTCGCAGAGTTGCGTATGCATTTTTTTTTTTTTTTTGGTAATGCGAAAACTGCACACCTACTTTATTGTTATAGTATTTCAGTGGTGACCGGACAACTCAACCAGTAGACCATTTCAACCAGTACCAAATCAATCAATACGGTTAGGTTAGGTTAGTACTAGATTTTGGCATTGGTTTTGTTGGTCTTGGTTGATTTGACACTGGTTGAGAGCTACTGGTTGAAAAGGTCTACTGGTTGAGATGTATGGGAACCTATTTCAGTGACAACGTATGCAACTATGGATATTGTGGTCCTTAGTTTCTTGTAACTCCGGGAGAACAAGGGCAAACGGGCAGTAAATATTCATATTTAGTTTTTAATATCCCCTAATGGTAAGCATATCAGCTAATTATTCAAGGTTATTATTGAGTTAGGAGGGGTTGAGCGTCAGTAACTATATGCTCGTCATAATGCATATGATTTTATTAGATAATCATTATGCAGAGTTGTTAAACAAATAAAGGTAAATACATAGTTAAGGGGAGATCTCCACTTGAGGGATTTTTTTTCTTGACCCCTTTCTCCCTCATGTTTAGCCCCATTGCTTTTGATATTATAAAACGTTTGCCCCATTAGTTTAGCGATTTTAATAACTTTCACCCCATAGTAAGACCTTGTGTGCAATTCAGGTGTCGATTTTATCCTGGCGAGCGATAGCGAGCCTGTAATTTTAGAGGAGCCGGCCTTCGGGCGGGACATTTTTCTACCGAAAAATGTACAAATTTATCTTGAAAGGGACTCAAGGGGGTGTAATTTTAAGCTTGATGGAGGTCTAGGGAACAAACTAAATACCTCCCCTTAAGAGCGATTGCTAAGCTGCACACTGCCGAGACACTCATCCTGTGACTTTCTTTACCTTTAATATATTTTTAATTTTTATCTTTATTTATCCTTCAATACAAACCCCAAATATTCTGGGGAACGATGTACCTGAAAGTATGTGTTTTTGTGTGTGTACATTATGAATAAGTGTGTGCGTATGTGTAAGCGTAAAATTGTACAGTCTAGGTCATTCATGTTGTCTATAAATGTTTGAATTTTAATATCAGGCTAACACAAATCTCCCTATTAATTCTTTAACTGATAATTTGTATTTCTGAGGTTCATATAATCAGTTCGAGGCTTTAAATTGTATCATAATTTATGATCGCAACTATACATATGTGAGCTGTGAGTGTTGACTTCACTCTTTAAAGCCAATTTGATGTGTTGCCAAACATACAGTCATCATTATTCTTCAAATTTTCCTTTCTGATAATGGGAATTGAGAAAATGTTCATTTTGGGGTATACTAAATCAAATTTAACCTGTTATGAGCTTCAGAACATATTGAAACAGTGAGTGAACTTCATCCAACGTTATACCCACATTTGGTTAAAGGAAACCATTACATAATTAGACATTATTGTTTTTTGATTTGTTTGTATAATATTATGTACTTGCACAAACAAGCCCCGAAGGGGCGGGTTCAGGGGGGGGGGGGGGTGGTAGGGGGTGTTAGGGCGGGGGGGGGGGGGTTTAAGCCCCTACCCCCCCCCTACCCCCCCCCCCTCCCCCTGAACACCCCTCCAACCCCCCCTACCACCCCTACCTCACCTCCCCCCCTACCCCCCCCCCCCCACCCACCCCTAACCCCCCCTACCAACACCCCCCCAACCACCACCACCCTACCTAACCTAACCTAACTTACCTAACCTAACCTAACCTAACCTTCAGCATAACTATGCCAACTCTCCATAAGCTAAGTAAACTCTATTACTACTGCATGAAGTAGGTTCTCATATGATGAAATAATCGGGTAAATAATATGCTCTCCTTGAATCTTTAAACCAAGTTCTGAAACATTGCGGTTGTCTCGTTGCATTATCTCGTTTTGGTTCGATGCTGATTCATATAGGCGTGTAAGTTCAGTACTGAGGCTGACGACTGTATATTCGTGAACATAAATAGCGGCACAGTCATTTGAAATTGTTAGAACACTAATGAGTCAACACTCTGCTTGTATGCTTTATCATACAGCATTGCATACGCTTCATAACTTTGCTTTAAAGAAATACATATTATTATTGAACTCGGTGTGTCTTTATTAGTACTCGTGATTATGCATATACGCAAATGTGTCTGTCATATATAAAGTCATGCATAGTAATCAAATGGTAATAACAAAAGAGTAGAATTACAAAACTGAAACAAAAAATCGTTCGCAAGCTTCAAATTCAACTGAAGAACGCAGCACATTATTACTCAAGAGCAGACGAAATTAAGCAGATTGGTAGCCGATAGTTTGTGACATGATGTAAAGTGATTGTCTGATAATAAATTATCCAACGTGGTGTGCAATATACCTCGAGCAGAACTCCAAGTTTAGCCGACCACTTAGTATTGCCAACCGTGCGATCCTTGTTTATTAAGGGAGCCCACCTCGCTTGTTTTATCTTTTTCTCCCTCTCTTTGGCTTGTATCCATTCGGCCCCATTCAGCCTACTATTTGAAGACATTTATCCCAATCCAGGTGTCGATTTTTTCTTGGCGAGCGATAGCGAGCCAGCATTTTATAGAGAAATCCGGCTTCGCCGGAGAAATTTTTCTATCGAAAAATGTACACATTTAGCCAGCTGTCTAATTCATTATCCAAAATATGATGGCTCGCTATCGCTCGCCAGGTATAAATCGACACCTGGATGAGAATAAACGTCTTAAAACAGTAGGGTGAATGGGGCCGAATGGATACAAGCCAAAGAGAGAGGGAGAGAAAATTCGATTCAGTTCGGAATAGCTTCGATAACTAATGGCCACTATGTATGTCCTTGAGTACGCATTCCAGTCGTGATATAAATATAAAGTTATCCGTATATGAACCTTTGAACCTTTATGAACAAGTTCTGAAGCATTTTGGATATAGCAAATTATATTGTATTGTCTCGTTGTGTTCGATACTGGTTCATATGGGTATAACCTTCTTGACGAACAGTCTATTTGCTACCCCCCCCCCCCTCATCTCTCTCTCTCCTCTCAACCCCACGTAGCACCCCCCCCCCCCTCCCCCTACTCTTTCCTCCCCATCACCACCCCCCTTCCTCCCTCACTACTCTTCCTTCCCCCTCACCCCCCTTCTTTCCCCCCGCCCTTCCTCCCCACTACTCTTCCTTCCCCCCCCCCCTCCTCTTCCCCCCCCCACAACACCTTCCAACTCTCTCTCTCTCTTTGTTTCCCTTCCTCACTCTCTGTATGTGGACTTATATTTGTGTTGTGTTATTTCCGTTTGTATTTCCCTCTACACGCGGGTTTCTACGGTCCTTTGGTATCCTCCAGACGAACGAACGCACGAGGCGACAGTGGTGAGGCATGTGAAACTCGAAAGGTAAATTTAATTGTTGTTATTGATGGTTATAAGCGAAGAATATTAGATCTTCACCTTATCCCCTTGTTATTTGCCACGCGTTTTCTAACTTTCAATATTTGAGGACGGACTCATTCATATTTGAGCTGTCCTTAGACGATTTTATTAAGATTAGGAAGGATCTATCGGAGTTTATACATATTTGAGATTCAATTTCACCACTGATTTCTCGAGTTCAACTCTAAACTGCAATAAAGTCCGAATATTAGCCAGAGTAAACTGCTAAAACGAGCCATAATCCTCAAGTGGTTAACTCTTTCAGGATACAATTTCGGGCCTCTCATTAGACGGTATATATTTAAAATTAAACATTCAAATAAAGCGCGGTTCCCATTTCTCCGTCCGTCCGTCCAAGCCAATGTCACGTGACCGACGACGTCACTCCTTTCCCACCTCGGGCAAGACCTCCTCTGTGTAGAGGAGGTGTTGCCTCGGGTCCGTTAGGTGTGAACCGAGTAATCTTGGGTTCAGTCAGGCTCGCTTCCGACCTCGAAGCTGCCTCCGCAAAAGATGAATTGGATTTAACTTTGGACGGAAAACGGAATGTATTTATGGTAGCGATTAAATTATGGGATGGAAAACAGAATGTATTTATGGTACCGATTAAATTATGGGATGGAAAACGGAATGTATTTATGGTACCGATTAAATTATGGGATGGAAAACGGAATGTATTTATGGTACCGATTAAATTATGCATTACCTCCTGTTGTCACAAATCAATAGAACACATCTTATAAATTGTGTAGATACTCATGTATGTATATTTTTAAAACATTTACCTCACGAGTTTGGCGATTATATGACGCTTCACGCCCTTCAGGCATCATCTTTTATCTTTGTGTGGGTGAACGATAGCGAGCCTGCAATTTAGAAGTTTTTTTGGTACTTATAACCGAAACTACCACTAATTTTTTCTCAATATTTGACGGCTATTATAGAAGAAGGATGTTGCGAAGATCATATTAAAATGGGTTTCAACCTCCGGAGATACATTTTATGTGCACTATATAAAGTACTGTAAAAACAAAATACTCTCCCCATAAGTCTCCCTATTGACGGCAGTGAAACTCTTATTAAGCCCCTTACTTTTAAAATAGATGCTTATTTCAATAATTCATGGGGGGGGGGGGGGATGAGGGGGGGGCTCAACCCATCCTGTATCTAAAGGCAAAACATATTGTATATTTACTCTGAAAATGACTTACATCTGAGTGTTTTAAGATCGTTGGATAATGGGAGAAATAACATTTTCTGGTCATTGTAGCTAATTTCAACTACTGTATGTTGATGAAAACTACCTAAAACCAAACAGAAAAACCGTGGGAAAATTAGTGGTAGTTTCGGTTATATTTTCCGTTTTTTTTTTTTTTAACGAAACATTACATATTTAGTTTGAAAGGGGTCTAGGGAGGCGTTTTTTTTTTATTTATTTATGTATTTTTGTCTAGTGAGCAAGCTAAAATATACATTGTTCGAAAATAGCACCAAAACTTCGCACCATAAATTGTTAAGGGATAATTGTGCATTCGTGTGTAAATGAGGGTGTGTGTAGGAGACAAGAGGGTGAGAATGGGTGATTTGGGCTCGAGTACTGTAAATACCTAGTGATAATACTGATTGTTCCGATGAAAAACACGCCTTCAGTTTAGCAAGTGTGTCCAGATCTGAGGCTAACCCGACCACCCACTTCTCTCTCTCTGTCTCTCTCTCTGTCTCTGTCTCTGTCTCTGTCTCCTCTCTTTTTCTCTCTCTCTGTCTCTGTCTCTGTCTCTGTCTCTCTCTCTCTCTGTCTCTCTCTCTGTCTCTGTCTCCTCTCTTTCTCTCTCTCTCTGTCTCCCTCTCTCTGTCTCTGTCTCCTCTCTTTCTCTCTCTCCTCTCTTTCTCTCTCTCCCTCTCCTCTCTCTCTCTCTCTCTCTCTCTCTCTCTCTCCTTGTCTGTCTAGCTATTTACCTCTCTCCCTTATTTTGTTTTTCTCTCTTTCTTCCTCTCTCCCAGTCTTTCTTCCACTCAACAAGGAAGCATTGGAACTCTCTCTCTCTCAATCTGTCTTTCCCTCATCCTATGACTTGAACTTCTCCAGACATTTTGACTTTTCTGTACCTTGAACTTGGTCAATCTGTGTGACCTAATTATGGTGAATTGACCATAAGCTATTTTATGTTGACCATAGTTGTTAAAGTTGCAGAGCCTAAATATTAGTTAATGTAAAATGTATTAACATTTTGGGGCTACGTTTTTTTTTTTTTTTTTTTTTTTTTTTCTATGTGATTGAGGGAGGCAAAAGGCATTAGTGCCTATAGCGAGTGCCTCCCCCATAGTTGAACGAGTGACAGGGCCAAAATCAAGGGACGTTCGAGCCAAAATGCCTGGACACACGGAGTTTGAAGCAATTTAAGTCATAGGAAGAGGGAAAGACTGATTCTGGGAGAGAGTTCCAGAGCTCAGCTGTTGAGTAGAAGAAAGTTTGAGAGTAACGATTCACTCTTGGGTTGGAGAGTTGCACAGAGTAGGGGACGCCTTTCTGCCTTTTATTATGGGTCTTACTAGACGATTTTATTCAACTAGGAGAGCATTATAGGCGTCAGAGGGTTAATTGATATACATATATTCGTGTTTTCCTACGTGGCTCTCCAAAGTTGAATCAAATAGTTAAAGTTAACCCGAGTAAAACGAAAAGTGCGTCCTCGAAATGTGAAGAGGTTAATATGTTAGATCTGCTCTACCTTATGCAAACTACTCACAGATGTAAATAGTTCTTCGGTAGGACAGATGCAGCAGTGGACAGGAATTTACGGTTATAATAAATGTTTGGAGGCACAATTATGAAACACTTGCGAAACATTTTGATAACTACTTGAACCACTAAGATCACATTACTTGGATTCACTAAGTAATATTCACATTCTTATTTTTATCATTAGGTGTTAAAGTACTCATGACCGCGACTGTACATATAAGAAACTATAGCTACTTGCACTTTCTATAATTGTACTGCAGTATGCAATCTAATCTTGAGGTATCTCCTTGGAATTGACCATAGCGTCTTTGAAATTCACTAACTCTCCCGGGTAACACCCACACACACACACACACTCTCTCTCTCTCTCTCTCTCTCTCTCTCTCTCTCTCTCTCTCTCTCTCTCTCTCTCTCTCTCTCTCTCTCTCTCTCTCTCTCTCTCTCTCTCTCTCTCTCTCTCTCTCTCTCTCTCTCTTTCCCCCCCCCCCCCGTGTGTGTGTGTGCTCTCAATACCCCGCCTCATTGTTGACTCGACAAACTAAGGGGGTTTCGTCACAGCCCACATTTCGTGAATAGTTTTCTCGGCCTAGGAGTAACGTTCAGCATTTAGAGAGGTGAATGTTTGGGCGGTGGAGGAGTGGGAGTATGAAGCCGGCAGCGCATGAGCAAGTTTATCGGCTACATGTAACCGAGTCTTGAATCTTTTACACTTTAATAATTATACAGTTATGGTTAATTCGTGCTGTTTATGCATAATATATTAAACATACGACTGTATACGATTAGGAGCTCCAAGATACAAAGTACAGGCTTAATGAAAGCAGAACTTGTTTGATATGATAGTAGACTCAATACTTTTCTTGGACTAGGAGTAACGTTCATCATTCAGAGAGGGGAAGGTTTGGGAGATAAAAGAGTGAGAGTATACTGTTAGGATATAGAAGATATATCCAGTTATATTTTGGTATCTATCACGTTACTATTCGGTGATTGTATTGAGCTTAGTAATTACATTAGTCAAAAGGATCAATTATCCTATAATTATCGTTCTCTATTTTGTTTCCAAAGCTGAAATATATCGCTTTGTGTTAAGCAGAATAATATGAAAATGTCACCTTCGTATTAAAGGGATTGAACATGACCATCATGCGCTTAGAACAAAAATACAATGCATTCTATTGCATGTATTCTGAAATATTTCATAAATTGGGTATCAAATCATATAATTACAGTACAAATCGCATGATCCTTTAAACGATATGACTTATAAAATCAAGGGAACGAAATATATACAGTATATATGAACAAAAATACAGATACAACAAAGAGCAAGGTATCGTCGCAAGTTAAAATACCTAGAATTCCTCTTGATAAAAGGCCAGATCATAAACGCTGAATCCAGTGACCTCCAGGAATTCAGAATGTGAGGCTCTATCACATATACAATTGTACATTGTATTCCGTCAGTATATCATTAATGTTTCTCTAAGTATTTAACACATAGTCTTGCCTACGAGTGTGCACATCATGGCGTCTACAAAACATTTAAACAGGGTAAAAATAAAATAAAATAAAAAGTTCTATAAAAGACGTTTAATATGGTCCAGTGCCGCCTCCATGTTGGTACGTCATAATGTAAAGAAGAGGTCTGGCCTACCAATGTTTGCCTACTGGGCGAGGGGTGATCACTGTGGTGATTTGTATACAACATTAAATTCTACTTTTAATCTTTAGTTACGGGTATTAGAAGCCAGGAGAGAGATTTCCACGCTCCCTATGGAAAATTAAAGTTGCGTTTGTGGGTTTAACTACGTGTGTGCAAGTCTGTTTTTCCGAGGGGGGGATCGTGTACGTGCTTTACCATTTCTTTGAACATTATTTGAAGGTAATGAAGAAATTCTGTAGTGTATGTGTGTAAAGTGTGTAAATAGCGTGTAAAGTGTGTATACTTTATTGTTTATGTTCCAACTCTGCCTCCGGGATGGACCACAATTTACACTCGTCACATCAATAAATAATGCATTGCGTGATCAGGAATTTCTATCTAGTATTTTGAGGAACAATTATGATACACTGACGTAGCATTTTGAGAACTGGTTGATCCACATATATCGAGTCACTTACTCTCAGTACAAATTGTTCGCTGTTTCACTTTTATCAAAATGGGGTGTTCAAGTATTCCTGACCACCACTGTACACTTTCATTATATTGAAAACAAATCCTTGTGACCTTAGTTTATTTGATAATGTTAACAATAACTTTCAAACATTTCAAATTCAATACTCTTAATCATATTTTTCTTCTTTGATTTGCAAATCCCACACATACTTCTGAGTTACTTTCCCTTCTCTCCTTCAAACAGGCCTTTCCCTCCTCCACCACCTCTCCATCTCACTCCACCACTTCTCCATTCCACTCCACCACTTCTCCACTCACCTAACTCAACTTAGCTCTTTTCATCGTTTTTCCCAATCTTTCACGCAACTCTCCATCCCCCTCCACCCAAGCCCACCCTCTTCTTCTCAACCCTTCTCCATCAAACAGAGCTCACCCATGTCATCGTTCCTCCACTTTCCTCTACCCAGCCTGCATTCCTCCTCCATTCTACTCTCCACCTAGCCTACTACTCTCTCCCATCCAACTCTCCACCTTCCTACTGTTTACCGTTTTATATTCCTCCATCCAACCTTCTCCACCAATTTACCTATCCTCCTACAACCCTTACGTCCATCCCTCCACCCTCTTCCACTTAGAACTCTACTCACTTATCCATAATTTTTGTTCCTCCAAGCGATAATCCTCCTCCTTCCACTTACAACAGTTTTTTCCCTCTTGCACCCGGATCTTTACCCTTCCTGCCTGCCTTCCACTTTTTTCTACTCCACCTAGCTCTCTTCCTTCTTCCACCTGACCTATCGTTTCTGTTCTACTCAACCTTACAGTACACAATATCCAATTAACTTATTTTCCTCCCATCTCACTCTCAGTGTCTCACTCCCTTTCTCTCTCTCTATCCATTCATCCTGCTACCTTCTTCCAAAATTCGTCCATTTTTTCACCCTTCTTCAAACCACTTTCCAATCTACATTTCACTAAACCTGGCATTTCTTATCCACCCTCCTACCCACACCTAACCCACCTACCTGTATTCCACCCAACCTACCGCCCATTTCCACCCATTTGCTCAGTGCTCACCCTTCCTTCATTTTCCTCCACCCTTGAGCAAACATAGCCGCCAATCAGTAAACTATTTCTTCTACTTTCCTCCACTCAATTCCTTACCATCCTTCCAATTCATACCCATCTACTCTCCACCCAGCCTGCTGCCCTATTCCACAGTTCTCTCAATTTTACACTCTAGCCACCTTCCTACTCACTATTCACTTAACATATGAGAATGACTAAGAGGGTGTACGAGAGCGAGGTGGAAGGACAGAGAGGAAGAGGTGCACCGAAGGAGAGGTGGAAGGATTGAGTGAGGAAGTATATGGATGAAGGCGGTGCTGGTTGGGAGGAGGGGCGTCGACTGACTGGGGACAGAGGTGCATGGGGGCGGTTCGTTCCTAGCCATCCCTTCGGGGATCACGGCGTCAGGCAATATATAGATAGATTACCCTCTCCCACTATCACCCACCCTTCCCACTCCACTCCACCCCTAGTCCACCCATCCATCGATCATCTTCCTTTTTTCACTCTCTCCAGCCTATTATCCACACATATCTTCATACACTCTCATCTTCGTTCCAATCCATCCTTCCTTCCAATGCCCTACCAAACTTCCACCCTCTTCACTATCCCCCATCCACTATCCACTCCCCCTCACACCTCCACCCTACTATCCATTTTACATTCAACCACACCTGACCCCACCCTACGCTCCACCCAACACAACCATCCCACCCACCCACCCACTATAATCTACTTCACATTCCACACCACCCCATCTCTCCACTCAACCTTTCCACCCCCACTCCCACCCACCCACTAAAGTTTACTCCACATTCCACTCCACCCCATCCCTTCCACTACACAGACATTCTCTTCTACGTCGTCCCCACTCACATCCACTACCCACCTTTTTCCACTCTCCTCCATCCTCCAAACCCCACCCTGCTATCACTCCGCCCTCCTACTCCACCCCCGCCCCCACTTTCCATCCTCCCGCCACCCCCATATTCCACCCTCCCACCACCCCATATTCCACCCTCCCACCACTCCACCCCCCACATTCCACCCCCCACACTCCACCCTCCCACCACCCCATGCTCCAACCCCCCACATCCCACACTCAACCCCCCACCGTAGTCTTGTCGCTCCATTTTTTCCCCCTGGACACACTTAGTCTGTTAACTCTTGAGGGATCTCGACGGCACGGAAAAATAGACGCCTTTACTGAGAGAGAGAGAGAGCTACATAGAGCTACATAGATACACAGACCACACAGACCTCAAGGTCCTTACTAGGCAGTCTGGCCTTACAAACTATATATGTATATATGCATACATATATATATATATATATACACCGGTACATACATATACACACATACACACACACACACACACACATACACATACATACATACACACATACATACATACATATATATGCAGTATATATATACATACTGTACAGTGCACACACATACACATATATACATTTTTTTTTTTTTTTTTTTTTTTTTTCATATCACCCCAGCCCTCTGCAGATAGAGGTCAAGCCTTCCCTTGAAAGCGTTTATTGTGTCGCTCTCCACCACTCTCGCTGGTAGTTTATTCCACTCTGTCGCCACACTGCAGGTGAAGAAACTCTTTGTGACATCTAGGTTTGCCTTTTTGGTTTTTAATTTCATTCCATTTCCGCGAGTTTGATTAGTATTGTTTAATGTGAATAGTGCATTTACATCTTAAAGCACTCAATAAGCTGACCCCTCAACCTCCTCTTTGTTAATGAGAACAGGTTCAATCGTTTAAGTCTTTCTTCATATGGTTTATTTCTTAATGAGGGTATCATCTTCGTCGCTCTACGCTGTACTGACTCGAGTCTTACAATGTCCTTGATCAGATAAGGTGACCAGAACTGCACACCATATTCAAGGTGGGGCCTCACCATACTTTTGAACAGTGGCACTATTACGTTTTCATGTTTATATGTAAATTTTCGTTTAATAAAGCCCAATGCTATGTTTGCCTTATTTGCAGCTGCTATACATTGGTCGGAAGTTTTTAGGTTTTCAGATATTAGTACCCCTAGGTCTTTTACTACCGTTGCGGTTTTTATTTGTTTGCCATTCATTTCGTATTTGTATTTCATATTTCTGCTACCAACCTGCAGCACCTGACATTTATCGACATTGAAGGGCATCTGCCATTTTTTCGACCACTCTGATATCTTGTTTAAATCAGATTGCAACTCATTTCTATCATCTTCGTTCAGGACTGTATTTCCTATTGTTGTATCGTCGGCGAATTTGGAAATGGTGTTGTTTACCCCTACATCAATATCGTTAATATAAATGAGAAACAGGACCGGTCCAAGGACTGAACCCTGTGGAACTCCACTAGTGACAGGCTCCCACTCCGATTCCACTCCATTTATCACCACTCTCTGTCTTCTGTCTGTAAGCCAATTTTTGTATCCAAGAATGAATTTCACCTTTGATACCTATCCTCTCCAGTTTAGCCAATAGTTTTCGGTGAGGCACCTTGTCGAAAGCTTTTTGAAGTCCAAGAAGATTATATCTAGTGATTTCGTCATGTCGTTATAATGTGAATAGTTTGTTATAAAATTCAATCAAATTTGTTAGGCATGACTTATTTGATCTAAAGCCGTGTTGACTATTTTTGATTAGGTTGTTTGATTCGAGGTAATCTACTATCTTATCTCTAAGGATTTTTTCCATGATTTTTCCTACAATTGAAGTTAGACTAATTGGTCTGTAATTACTCGCTTTGGCCTTGCTACCCTTTTATCGACGTAATGTTCGCATCTTTCCAATCACTCGGTACAATCCCCTGTAGTAATGATAAGTTAAATAGTTGTGTCAGGGGTTTTGCTATTTCGTCCTTAACATTCTTAATTATTTTCGGGTGGAGCATGTCGGGTCCCGGGGTCTTATTTACATTTAAATTACTCAATTTGCTTTGTACTTCGCTAACACTGATGGTGAAATCTCCTATCACATGAGTTGAGGTGTTATTTTCAAGGGTATGATCGATAATTTCTTCTGTGAAAACTGAGCCAAAATATTTGTTGAGCAGATTTGCCGTGTTTGTGTCACCTGTTATTGTCTGGCCATCTTCTATTAGCGGTCCGATTCCGCTTTTGATCTGTTTATTTTTATTTACGTAACTGTAGAATTTTTTGGGGTTTGTGGCACTTTCTCTGGCAATAGTAATTTCGTAATTTTGTTTGTTCGCCCTCATTATTTTTTTCACTTCCCTTCTACTATTCTTGTACAAGTTTTTAATTACTTCAGGGTTTGTAGAGAGAGAGAGAGAGAGAGAGAGAGAGTACAAAGGAGTACACAGGAAATCAACCAACTACAGGTCTAGTGACCCTTCTAGGCTGCTTGTCCTCCAAAACACTGAGGATCAAGTGTCCAAACAGTGGTTTAGAGTGGGTAAGGGAACATTGGAAAGGGAACTACTGCCCTGGAACTAATGTCCGTGGCAGGACTAGGAAGTTAGTAGGGGACATATGGGTTAGTAACTGAGGGGAGGATAAAATAAAGTTATTCATTTACAAACGCAGTCAGTCGCGGGTTTGATGTGAGATATTTGTCTAGGCGGAGTTTAAATGAATCAAAGGTGCTGCAGTCTATAACGTTTCGGGGAAGCCCATTCCACAAGTTGACAACTCTATTGAAGAAGAAATTCTTAGATTCGTGTGAGTTAAAAGATTTACCAATAATTTTGCAACCGTTTCCCCGCGTGTAATTAGATAGGTCGATAGTGAAGTACTTACTACAGTTCATATTGTCGATGCCTTTGATGATTTTGAACACTTGAATTAAGTCACCTCTTAATCTGCGCTGTGTTAAAGGAAATATATTTAATTCTCTAAGACGCTCTTCGTATGGTTTGTTCTTTAGGCTAGGTATAATTTTGGTAACTCTACGTTGAACTCGTTATAGCTTGTTTATGTCTTTTTGGTAATAAGGGCACCAGCATTGAACGCAGTATTCCAGAAGAGGGCGGACTAAGGAATTGTAAAGGGTTAGGATAACGTCTTTGGATTTATGCTCAAATGACCTGCCTATAAAGCCAATTATTTTGTTTGCCTTCTTAACAACTTCTGAACATTGTTGACTCTGTTTTAGGTTACTCGATATTGTTACTCCCAGATCGGTTTCTCTGTTTACATTCTTAAGCTGAGTGCCATTCATCGAATAGTTTGCTAGAGAGAGAGAGGTCATTTTGCTGCGTTGTTTTATTAATTATTAAGCTACTGTTTTGTTTATAAGACAAAAAAAACACACGAAATAGTAAATAGAAATAGAAAACGAAACCCAAACTTTAAAAAAATTGTATCTTCACTTTGTTGGCTTTGAACCCCCTTTGTCTCTTGAGTCATATTTCTTGTTGGTTGATGCATTAGTCATTTTTCCCAACTGACAGTAATTTTCATCCCTTAGCAACTGATTCTTTATGTATGAAGGAAAACAAATATGAAACTTCAATGTCTATCCATCTTTTCAAGGTAAAGTTTTCATCAATAACGTCATATTTTGCTATAAAGCTATCGAAGTACTTGAGTAATTTGCTATCAGCTGGAAACAGACTATAGTCAAATCTGGTTTCGTGAGATCGCTCAAGTAATAATAATATTATACTGTATAGAAATATGTTTCCTAAGTTAGATTTGTTCGTTGTTAATACCATTGCATGTGTCACAGTTGAATATAGCATCTCTGATTAGGCATCATCATATACCTTCCTTGGTGTGTGGTGTCCCGAGTTCGAATCCCGGGAGGACCATATGCTTTGATTAGTTTATTCAAGTACATTGAGGTTGTAATGGGTGATTATTGTTAAGAACGGGGTATTCCTTAATACCTACTGAATGTTTACCACGCCCCAACTTCCACAGATATGCTCTCTGTATTTTCACCCAGTTGTAGT
>CM064513.1:17653944-17701927 GCA_032716605.1 Paralithodes platypus
CACACTTATTACAGTGTAGAAGGAGTGTGTTCTAAAGTTATGTTGGTGTACTTGGTAGTGTGTAGTTAATGGACAATATGAAACTACTATGCCTTTGTACACTATATATTACAAGTTTTCATAAATAGCAACATGTTTTACTGTACAATCTTCATAATAGTTACGTAATTAAAATGAGGACAAGACATTTGACCATCAGCTGAAAATAAACAAACTATAGCATATGTTTACTTTTCATTGACGGTGGTAAAATACTGCAGTAGGTTGAACAGCAGCAGCCACATACACCAACAAGATATCTGAAGCTCCTAAACAATGTGACCACTGCCTTCTGGACTCACGACCTGCCTGTCTCGCGAAACATCATTGAGGCCACAACAACATTAAGTACTAACAGTGAGGGTTTGTGTTGGGTGAAGAGATGGTGTGTGTGTTCCGAGGTGGTGGTGTGTGGTTAGGTGTTATGTGCATGTTGATGGTGTGTGGTGGTGTATTGGCTAGAGTGTGATAGCGAGCTGTGTGTGTGTGTGTGTGTGTGTGTGTGTGTGTGTGTGTGTGTGTGGATGGTGTGTGGAGGTGTATTGGCTAGAGTTTGGTAGCGTGCTGTGTGTGTGTGTGTTGGTGTGTGTGTGTGACTTGTGTGGTGATATGTGAACGATGTTGATTGGTAGTAGTGAAGGGTACTCTATGGTGTTTTGTGAGTTATCTGTGGAAGTGTCTTGATATGGTGGCCGTGTACTGTGTAGAGAATTATATAAAAAAAAAAAAAAAAAAAAAAAAAAAAAAAAAAAAAAAAAAAAAAAACAGCCAGTCACACTAGAAAGATATCAGCATCCTCAAACACGCTGAGGTACAATAAGATCCTCCCCACCCCACCCCTACCCCCCACCGGACCAGGGTCAAATAAGGTTGAGATTAACAGAGTACAGGTAAAAATCTGGAAGTCCCTAAGCAATGTGACCAATGCGTTCCCCGCTCACGATCTCCAGACATCGTTCAGGTCACAACAACAACCACTGATAACACAGGAGTAATGTGGGAGGGGTTGGGGATGGTTGAGAGGAGTGGTGGGAGTGGTAGGGGAAGGGTTGAGGGGATTGTTGGGGGAGGGTTGAGGGGATGGGTTGATAGGCGTGGTGGGAGTAATGTGGGAGGGGGGGGGGGATGGTTGAGGGGAGTGCTGGGAGTGGTAGGGGAAGGGTTGAGGGGATTGTTGGGGGGAGGGTTGAGGGGATGGGTTGATAGGCGTGGTGGGAGTAATGTGGGAGGGGTGGGGGGATGGTTGCGGGAGTGGTGGAGTGGTAGGGGAAGGGTGAGGGGATTGTTGGGGGAGGGTTGAGGGGATGGGTTGGTAGGCGTGGTGGGAGTAATGTGGGAGGGGGGGGGGAAGGTTGATGGGAGTGGTGGGGGTAATGTGGGAGGTTTTGGGGAAGGGTTGAGGGGAGTGGTGGAAGTAATGTTAGAGGGGTGGGATAACGATTGAGGGAGTGATGGAGTGATGGAGTAATGTGGGAGGTATGGGGGAAGAGTTGAGGGTAGTGGGAGTAAAGTGGGAGAGGTGGGTACAAAGGAGTACAAAGGAAATCAAGCAACAACAGGTCTAGTGACCCTTCTAGGCTGCTTGTCCTCCAAAACACTGAGATCAAGTGTCCAAACAGTGGTTTAGAGTGGGTAAGGGAACATTGGAAAGGGAACTACTGCCCTGGAACTAATGTCCGTGGCAGGACTAGGAAGTTAGTAGGGACATATGGGTTAGTAACTGAGGGGAGGATAAAATAAAGTTATTCATTTACAAACGCAGTCAGTCGCGGGTTTGATGCGAGATATTTGTCTAGGCGGAGTTTAAATGAATCAACGGTGCTGCAGTCTATAACGTCTCGGGGAAGCCCATTCCACAAGTTGACAGAAGAAGAAATTCTTAGATTCGTGTGAGTTAAAAGATTTACCAATAATTTTGCAACCGTTTCCCCGCGTGTAATTAGATTGGTCGATAGTGAAGTACTTACTACAGTTCATATTGTCGATGCCTTTGATGATTTTGAACACTTGAATTAAGTCACCTCTTAATCTGCGCTGGGTTAAAGGAAATAGATTTAATTCTCTAAGACGCTCTTTGTATGGTTTGTTCTTTAGGCTAGGTATCATTTTGGTAACTCTACGTTGAACTCGTTCTAGCTTGTTTATGTCTTTTTGGTAATAAGGGCACCAGCATTGAACGCAGTATTCCAGAAGAGGGCGGACTAAGGAATTGTAATGGGTTAGGATAACGTCTTTGGATTTATGCTCAAATGACCTGCCTATAAACCCAATTATTTTGTTTGCCTTCTTAACAACTTCTGAACATTGTTGACTCGGTTTTAGGTTACTCGATATTGTTACTCCCAGATCGGTTTCTCTGTTTACATTCTTAAGCTAGTGCCATTCATCGAATAGTTGGGTGAAGGGTTGAGAGGAATGGTGGGAGTAATGTGGGAGATATGGGGAGAGGGTTGATGGGAGTGATGTGGGAGGTGGGGGAAGGGTTGAGGAGAGTGGTGGGAGTGGTGGGGGAAGGGTTGAGGGGAGTGGTGGGGGAAGGGTTGAGGGCAGTGGTGGGGGAAGGTTTGAAAAGAGTGGTGGGAGAAGGGTTGAGGGTAGTGGTGGGGGAAGGGTTGAGGGGAGTGGTGGGGGAAGGGTTGAGGGGAGTGGTGGGGGAAGGGTTGAGGGGAGTGGTGGGGAAGGTTGAGGGTAGTGGTGGGGGAAGGGTTGAGGGTAGTGGTGGGGGAAGGGTTGAGGGTAGTGATGGGGGAAGGGTTGAGGGTAGTGGTGGGTGGGGGAAGGGTTGAGGGTAGTGGTGGGGGAAGGGTTGAGGGGAGTAGTAAGAGTAATATGGGAGTGGTGGGGGAAGGGTTGAGGGGAGTGGTGGGGGAAGGGTTGAGGGGAGGGGTGGGGGAAGGGGTGAGGGAAGTGGTGGGGGAGGGGTTGAGGGGAGTGGGGGGGGAAGGGTTGAAAAGAGTGGTGGGGGAAGGGTTGAGGGGAGTGGTGGGGGAAGGGTTGAGAGGAGTGATGGGGGATGGGTTGAGGGGAGTGGTGGGGGAAGGGTTGAGAGGAGTGGTGGGGGAAGGGTTGAGAGGAGTGGTGGGGGAAGGGTTGAGGGGAGTGGTGGGGGAAGGGTTGAGGGGAATGGTGGGGGAAGGGTTGAGGGGAGTGGTGGAAATATTGTAGGTGTGGGAGAGGAGTGGAGGAATATTGTGGGGGTGTGGGGAGAAGGTTGAGGGGAATGGTGGGAATAATGTAGGAGGTATGTGGATAGGGTTGAGGAGAGTGGTGGGAGTAATGTGGGGGAGGGGAATGGAGGAATATGGTGGGAGGTGTAGGGGAAGGTTTGTGGGAGTGATGGGAGTAATGTTAGAGGGGTGGGACAACGATTGAGGGGAGTGGTGGGGGTAATGTGGGAGGTATTGGGGATGGATTGAGGGGAGTGGAGGAATATTGTGGAGGTGTGCGGGAGGAGTTGAGGGGAGTGGTGGGAGAAAGGTTGATGCTGGGAGTAACGTGGGATGTGTGAGGAGTGGTGGCAGTTAAGTGTGAGAGGTTGAGGGGAGTGATGGAATAAAGTGGGAGGTTGAGGGGAGAGGTTGAAGTGGTGGGAGAGGTTGAGGGGGGGGGGGGTACCCATAGGTTCTCTTTCACCTTTCACCCTCATCTCCCTCTCTTATAACAAATTCATCTATGGGTCCTAAAGTCTTCGTTCTTATTCTAAATACTAAGGACGTAACCTAAGATGAAGTATAATGGAAGTATCGGACCAGATTATTGAGCGTGTCTGTGCTGCTCTATGGTAGGGGTTGGTCACAATGTGGGCCGAGAGGTATATTAACAACAACAAGACTTCGGAGGTTTGGAGGCTGACCTTCGAGACGCATTTATCAACCCCGCCCAGCTGTCAGACCAGTGAGAGAGAGAGAGAGAGAGAGAGAATGAGTGAGAGACAGAGGAGTGTATGTGAGTCTACGATGTACTGTAGGTGTTTATGTGGTTGTTATATAGTAATTACACACCCATATGAATGAGTATCGAACATTAATGAGGCGATACAATACAGGTGTCTTAGAATTTGGCTGTAACATTCCATAACCTAAAGGGTGTGTATTTGTATGTCTCTACCCTTATATATACATCCCTGTTTATGTACTGTAAATGTATCAATACGTACTCTACAGTATTTTGATCACATTTTCTATCCATGTCAATCAATCTCTATATCTATCTACCGTTGTAATGTTAGCCAAGCCATTAGTTACCCTGCCCACCCCTTCCTTCCCTGCCACGACTCCTACAACTGAGGCCAGGAGGTTAAGGGGAGACTGACTGTTTGTTTGGTCAATTAATTAATTATTATTTTATTCATATATATTTTTTTAGTTTCTTCCCTAGACCTCCATCAAACTTAGAAAAACACCCCCTAGACCCCCCTTCAAGATAAATTTGTACATTTTTCGGTAGAAAAATTTCCCGGCCGAAGGCCGCTTCCTCTTAAACTTGCAGGCTCGCCAGGAAAAAAATTGACACCTAAATGGCACGAAAGGTCTTAACATTGACAACGAAATGGGGCGAAAGGTCTTAAAATCGCCAAACTAATGGGCGTCTTATAATCTCAAAACTAGTGGGCTAAACATTAGGCAGAAGGGGGTCCAGAAAAACGGTCTGCCTCCCCTTAAGAGACGACGGAGAGAGAGAGAGAGAGAGAGAGAGAGAGAGAGAGAGAGAGAGAGAGAGAGAGAGAGAGAGAGAGAGAGAGAGAGAGAGAGAGAGAGAGAGAGAGAGAGAGAGAGAGAGAGAGAGAGAGAGAGAGAGAGAGAGAGCTACATAGAGCTACATAGATACACAGACCTCAGGGTCCTTACTAGGCAGTCTGGCCTTACAAACTATATATGTATCTATCTATCTATCTATTGCCTGACGCCGTGATCCCCGAAGGGGTGGCCACGAACGAACCGCCCCCATGCACCTCTGTCCCCAGTCAGTCGACGCCCCTCCCCCCAACCAGCACCGCCTTCGTACATGTAGTTCCTCACTCCATCCTTCCACCTCATATTCGGTCTACCTCTCCCCCTCTGTCCCTCCACCTCGCTCTCGTACACCCTCTTAGTCATTCTCTCGCTTTCCATACGTTCCATATGGCCGAACCATCTCAAGTTGTTCCTTTTCACACTTTCCAGCACATCTACCTCCACACCACACCTCCTTCTTACTTCCTCATTAGTCTGTCTATCCCTCCATGTAACTCCGCACGCGCTCCTTAAGTAATTCATTTCCACTGCTCTCACTCTTGGTCTGATTCTCTCAACCAACGTCCATGCTTCGCTTCCGTAAGTCAGTGTCGGGATTACCACACTGTCATGCAAGGACTTCTTCACTTCCATACTGACCACCCTATTTCTTGTTACTGCTTTTAGCGTTCCTACAACCCTCTTCCCCTGTTGTACCCTCTCCCGCACCTCTTCATCCATAGTCCCATCTTTACTCAACACACTGCCCAGATACTTAAAAGAGTTGACGATCTCCATAGCCTGACCGTTCAGCTTCACCTCACACTCTGTGACTTCACCCCTTTCGAAGACCATAACCTTGCTCTTCCCCGTATTTACCTTCAAATTCCGTTTTCGCACACTGTTCCAAACTCATTTACCAGACCCTGCAACTCCCACTCATTATCACTCATCAGAACTGTATCATCCGCAAACAGCAGTATAGGTAGCTTCCACTCAATTCCCTCCCTTTTCAGCGATACACCAACATCCACTGCTCTTAATAGTATTTCTTTCTTTCATAACTCCATCCATATATACAGTAAACAACCACGGGGACATCACACACCCCTGTTTCAAACCAACATTCAGGTCAAAGAACTCGCTCTGCTCACTCTCCACACGTACTGCCGCCTTTGCAACCCTCATACATGCTCTTCACTGCTTTCAGCAACTTGCCCTCTACTCCGTATATTCTAAGTACTTTCCACAAACCTTCTCTATCCACTCTGTCATAGGCCTTCTCCAAGTCCATAAAGGCAACATACACTTTTTGTTTCTTCTCCAGATACTTCTCCACAACACAATTCAGGGTAAAAATCTGATCTACACACCCTCTTCCCTTCCTAAAACCTCCCTGCTCGTCGCCTATCCATTTCTCCGTTCTCACTCTCACTCTCTCAATCACTACCCTACTGTATACCTTCCCTACTACGCTTAGAAGACATATTCCTCGGTGGTTACCACACACTCCTCTTTCCCCTTTGCCCTTATATAGGGGGACTATTATGCCAGTCTTCCAGTCATCGGGTGCACTCCCCTTCTCCCATGCTAGTTTGCACATTTTCCATACCCATTCTATCACTATCTCACCACCATACCTCAACATTTCCCCACACACTCCATCTGTTCCTGGTGCTTTCCCCAACTTCACTCTTTTCATGGCTTCCCACACTTCTGACCTCCTGATCCCCACCTCCTCCTCCACTACTTCTCTTCTTCTCCCTCCCATACCATATCCAGCTATGTTTGCTGGCTCTTCATTCCTTTCATTTAGCAACTCACTGAAGTACTCCCTCCATCATTCGACTCTCTCTTGCTTCTCGGCTAGCATTCTCCCATTCTTATCTTTCACACCCTTACTGTTTCCCTTGCTACCTTCCCTAACTTTCTTGACTTCTTTCCAGAACAGTTTCTTACTCTCCCTCCATTTTACACTCAGATACCTTCCAAATTCCTCATCTATGTATATATATATATATATATATATATATATATATATATATATATATATATATATATATATATATATACACCGGTACATACATATACAGACATACACACACACACACACATATACACATACATACATACACACATACATACATATATATACAGTATATATATACATACTGTACACAGTGCACACACATACACATACATAATTTTTTTTTTTTTTTTTTTTTTCATATCACCCCAGCCCTCTGCAGATAGAGGTCAAGCCTTCCCTTGAAAGCGTTTAGTGGTAGAACCCAAAGAGTCAAAATTGATGATAATATATCTGATCCTATGCCAATTAACTGTGGGGTCCCGCAGGGAAGCATCCTTGGTCCCTTACTCTTTCTCTGTTATGTGAACGACATGGAACTGAGCGTCTCATGTAAATTATTACTGTATGCAGACGACAGCGTGCTCCTGGTTTCAGGAAAAGACCCAATAAGTATTGCCGCTTCACTTTCCAAAGAACTAGAATCATGTAGTGAATGGCTAGTGGACAATAGACTATCTCTTCACCTGGGCAAGACGGAAGCCATCTTATGTGGAACAAAACGCAAACTGAAAGACATTGTGGGCTTCTCGGTCAACTGTAATGATATTCCTATAACAACAGTGTCACAAGTTAAATATCTCGGACTAAAACTGGACGCGAGTTTGTCAGGTGAAACAATTTGGAATCTATCCTGAGTAAGTGTAGAGCACGTATAAAATACCTGTATAGACAGGTGGGATGCTTGCCCGCGGCGACCAAAAGACCCTCTGCCAAGCGCTTGTTCAATGTCATTTTGACTATTCTGTGTCATCCTGGTACTCTGCATCATCTAAATCAGCACAGCACAAACTTCAGGTCACTCAAAATAAAATGGTTAGGTTCATGCTGAACCTAGGACCCAGATCACATGTTGGCCAGGAACAACTTCAGTCACTAGGTATGCTCAATGTCGCTGACAGGGCCAAACAAATCAGGCTCACTAATGCCTTCAAAATTTTCTATGACAGAGCTCCAGAGTACCTAAAGAATTATTTTGTTAAAGCAAATGAGAGGAGTGGACATAATACAAGAAACAGGATGTTTAATTTTAAGGTCCCGAGAATCCAAGGACAGGGTAAGCAAACATTCTTCTTCACCGCCATCAAAGACTGGAACGACCTACCCCAGTCAGTCCGTGAAAAGAGAACACTGTATTCCTTCAGACGTAGCCTGAAGGAACACCTGAACCGGACAGCTGCGAGAAGGGAGCACCAAGCTTATGTCTACTACTAAATGCGACATAAGAGATAGACAAACCAAACTGAAATGATTACTGATTACGGATTACTGATATTTACTATAGGATGTAAGGTATCCTAAAATAACCCCCTAGAAATACTTTTTCTAAAGTATCCATTTCTTTATCCTCCCCATTTTTCCCCAGCTAACCTAATCCCACAAGGACCCCAATGGAAATACGCCTAACGGCCTTATTGGGCTATCCTTAGTTGGAATTATGCAAGGCTGGTACATGTCATATTTGTAACAAACTATGTGGTACCAACTCTGTAAATTGCTAACTGAATAAATATTATTATTATTATTATTATTATTATTGTCGCTCTCCACCACTCTCGCTGGTAGTTTATTCCACTCTGTCGCCACACTGTAGGTGAAGAAACTCTTTGTGACATCTAGGTTTGCCTTTTTGGTTTTTAATTTCATTCCATTTCCGCGAGTTTGATTAGTATTGTTTAATGTGAATAGTGCATTTACATCGACTTTGTCGAAACCTTTTAGTATCTTAAAGCACTCAATAAGCTGACCCCTCAACCTCCTCTTTTTTAATGAGAACAGGTTCAATCGTTTAAGTCTTTCTTCATATGGTTTATTTCTTAATGAGGGTATCATCTTCGTCGCTCTACGCTGTACTGACTCGAGTCTTACAATGTCCTTGATCAGATAAGGTGACCAGAACTGCACACCATATTCAAGGTGGGGCCTCACCATACTTTTGAACAGTGGCACTATTACGTTTTCATGTTTATATGTAAATTTTCGTTTTTCGAGAGAGAGAGAGAGAGAGAGAGAGAGAGAGAGAGAGAGAGAGAGAGAGAGAGAGAGAGAGAGCGAGAGAGAGAGAGAGAGAGAGAGAGAGAGCGAGAGAGAGAGACGGGGAGGTGTGGTCAGTGGTCTTGCTACTGGACTAATAACCAAAAGCTCCTGGTTCTAATCCCGATGTGTCAATGGGAAGATATTATTAGGATGGAATTGGTGCTGTAATTAGTTTCAGTGCATCACTACAAAGCCCACCGACACGCCACCAAAATACCATCGCGGTTTCATAAACAAGCATTTCATGAACATTCCCAAACTCATGATATACTATATACTATATCGCCAGTAAATACTGTAGCTCAACAGGTTGTGTTTGAGAGAGAGGGTACGAGACTGTGAGATGGAACGTAGATACAGTGGCGATGCAGCTTAGAGTAGTCAGAGCTTGCACAAGGCGAAAAGGATACAACTAGGCGTCACGCCTGTCACACGACGTCTCGACCCATCCAGATTTTAAAATGACCGTGTGTTTCGCAATTGGTCTGGTGTACAGTCCTACAAGTGTGAAACCTCTAATTGGCATCATATTATTTTTCCAACTTTACAATTACTTTACACGACTATTTACAATTTAACCAACACACTTAAACTTGGTCACGACCCCAATATTCGTAAAGTCGGCCAAGTACGTGTTGACATAGTCCTGTGTGTGAAGAAGGCTTTAGGTCTACGAAGGTAAGACCACGGACGAGCCGGTTGCAAGTCGATGTCTAACTCACAGTCTGGAATAAGACCTCCTGGCTTCACCGTGTTGAGCAATTGAAGCTACAGGAATCAAGCCTATGTCCGGAGGTAGAAGCTCCAGACTGTCGGTGGTTTGAGCCTGGCTGAAAAAAACATTTAGTATCTCACGTGTATTTGTGAATTATACATAGTATATACTGTATATACATTATATCAGCCAGGATTCGAGCCGCAATCAATCTGAATAACTTGCCACGTTAAATATATATAATATAATAATATGTATATACATAATGTATGTTACATGCCAGTACAAGATATTGGACCATCCCAAGCTCTGTAAGTTAATAGTGCTATCCACTTCCAACAGTGCTTGATAATTATTATAGGATCAATAAAGGGTATGCCCAAAACTTAAGGCTCGAACTGTCATGGGGGAGGGAGTTATGGGTGGGTGTGTTTTTGGGGGTGGGGGGGGGGGGGGGAGGGGGGCATATGTCAGGCCAATGCACTAGGGGGTTAGAGGGAAGGGGAATAAATACAAAAATAAGATTAGGTGAAGGGGGAATGGAATGTGGTAGGAGGGAGGGAGTGTGTGTGTGTGTGTGTGTGTGTGTGTGTGTGTGTGTGTGTGTGTGTGTGTGTGTGTGTGTGTGTGTGTGTGTGTGTGTGTGTGTGTGTGTGTGTGTGTGTGTGTGTGTGTGTGTGTGTGTGGTGGTGGGGGGGCGGGAGATTGGGTGCGGTGGTAGCTAGGGGGGTGGGAGGATTGGGTACGGTGGGAACTAAGGGGGTGGGAGGATTGGGTACGGTGGGAACTAGGGGTGGAAGGATTGGGTACGGTGGGAGCAATAATAGACTAGGGGTGGAAGGATTGGGTACGGTGGGAGCAATAATAGACTAGGGGTGGAAGGATTGGGTACGGTCGCTACAAGGGGGCTGGCAGGATTGGGTGCGGTGGGAACAATAATAGACTAGGGGTGGAAGGATTGGGTGCGGTGGGAGCAATAATAGACTAGGGGTGGGAGGATTGGGTGCGGTGGGAGCAATAATAGACTAGGGGTGGAAGGATTGGGTACGGTGGGAGGATTGGGTACAGTGGAACAATTATAGACTAGGTGGTGGGAGGATTGGGTACGGTGGGAGAAACTATTATGGATGGGAGTGGGGGAGAAATGTGTCACTGGGAGTGGGAGGGGCGTGTGGTGAGTGGGCAAAAGAAGGTATGGTGGGAGTAATATATGCCTTTGAGTGGGACGAGAGGGTGTGATGGGAGGAGGGGGTGTTGTTGTGGGAGGAAGGAGTGTGGTGAGTGGGAGGTTAGGGGAGTGGTGAGTTGTAGGTGGGTGAGGGGTGAGTGGCAGGTGGGGGAGTAGTGAGTGGGAGGTGGGGGTATTTTAAGTGAGAGGAGGAGGAGGGGGTGAGAGGAATATGTTGGGTGGGTGGGAGGAGGGGTGTGGTGAGTGTGAGGAGGGGGGCGGGTGAGTGGAAGGAGGGGGAATGATGAATGGGAAGAGGTGGGGTAGTAAGTGAGTAGAGGGGGTGTGGCGAGTGGGAGTGTGGGTGTGGTTAGTGGAAGGAGGGGATGTGGCGAGCGAGAGAAGGTATGTGGTTAGTGGGAGGAAGGAGTGTGGTGAGTGGGAGGTTGGGGAAAGTGAGTGGGAGAATAGGGGTGGAGGGATGAGAGGGAGTGGTAGGGGAAGGAAAGGTGTGGTGAGTGGGAGGTTGAGAAGTGGTGAGTGAGATAATAGAGGTGGAGGAATGATAGGGAGTGGTGGAGGAAGGAGAGGTGTGGTGAATAATGGAATGATGGAAGAAACAGAAGGCTGGGAGAGGGAGGAGGGGATATAGATACAATCATTATGTGCCTGGGAGTGGGAGGAAAGGGTGTGGTGGGAGACAAAGAAAAATATGAATGTGAGGGAGGAGTATGGTGGGAGTTTCAGGTATTCATGAACAGGAGGACAGAGTATAGTGAGAGTAGTTATTATGAATGGGTGGAAGGAATATGGTGGCAGAAACAATGAGTAGGCCTATGTGTGGGACAAGGGTGTATGGGAGAACACAACACATGGGAGTAAGGGGTGTGCTGAGAGTAGGTGCTGGAGTAATTGATGACTGGGTGTGGCAGGAGTAGGTGTAGGGAGATATACAGGTGTCTGGGTGAGAGGGGGGATGTGGTGAGAGTTGAAAGGAGTGGGAGCAATGGGTGTGGCAGGAGAAGGATGTGAGAGGTGTGAAGGAATAATGTGGGAGGTATGACTGGGTGGGAGGAGGGGTTGTGGAATGATTTATGTGTGGGAAGGGGTGTGGTGTAGTGTGAATAATGTGGGAGGTGTGGGTGTGGTGTGGAGGAATACTATGGAAGATAAGAATGGGTGTGAGGAGGGGTTGTGGTATGAGTTATGAGTGAGAAGGGGTGTGGTGTATTGTGAATAATGTGGGAGGTGTGGAGAAATAGTTTGGGAGGTATGACTGGGTGGGAGGAAGGGTTGTGGTATGAGTTATATGTGAGAATGGGTGTGGTGTATTGTGAATAATGTGGGAGATGTGGGTGTGGTGTGAGAGGAGTAGGTGTGGTGGGAGGTGTGGTCGTGATGAGAATTGTGGGAGAATAGTTTAGGAGCTATAATTGGGTGGGAGGAGGGGTTGTGGGATGAGTTATGTGTGAGGAGGATTGAGGTGTAGTGGGGGTAACGTGGGAGGTGTGGGTGTGGTGGGAGGGACGTGGGAGGGATGGTGGAGAAGGGTTGAGGAGCATGACGAAGCTGTGTCAATATAACACTATTTATGGAGGCTGGGAAAAGGTCGAACTGTCTTAAGTGAAAATGCCCTTAACTTTTAGCCCCCTCCGATGGCTATGTCTTTATTATTTCGCTTTTCCTACCACCAGTCGAGATTATTTTTCTTGGGAAATATTTCACGCATGGCCAAAATCAATAGTTCACTGATATCTTTGCTCATAAACGGTGTAATTTAGAGTTATGTTCTCTTTTCCGTGACTGACTACGTGTTTCTAATAGCCCGCGGCAAATATTCAGGGTTTCACACTGTAGAAAAATCGAGTTAATGTTCCTTTTTCTATACTTCACACAGATTATCAAGATGTTCACATTTTCAAAGAACTATCGATTTTGACTGTACCAGAAATGTACATAGATGTGCTGGAGTGTATGAAGATTGAGGTGGTTCGATCATATGGGGCGTATGGAGAGTGAGCGAATTCCTAAACGAGTGTATGCGAGTGATGTGAAAGGTCAAAGAGGGAGAGGTAGACAGAGAATGAGATGAAAGGATGGAGTTGAGAGGTATATGAGTGAAGGAAGTGTGGGTGAGAAGAGGGGCGCCGGTTGACCAATAGCGAAAGGAGCATGGAGGCGATTCATTCCTGGCCACAACCTTGGGGATTGATGCGTCTGGTAATTGATAGATAGATAGACAGACAAAACTATTAGCAACTCTCAATTTGCCCCTCCCAACTTTGATGACAATTAAATACCATATTGTAAATCCCAAAATAATATAATATATGGAGTCGATTGGCTCAAAACTAGATGGAAATGCACATCCTATTGCTAATATTTCTCTAAGCTGGCGATTAATTGACTTCGGCTCAAATTGATTATTCAACTATTATGAAGATTTTATCACGAAGTATGCTGTTAATAATAATAATAATAATAATAATAATAATAATAAACAAAAAACAGCGTATAAATATAATAGTGCGCCATAGCAATATTGTAGTTTTCCATTAAATATTGAAAAATCCGCTAATAAGCAATTGAATTTTCTTCCGCCAAGTTAATAAAGAAAATGGCTATGAAGATACACTCTGCGCATTGAATGTAGTCTTTGGTCTGAAGTCAAATATTCGATAAATCAAGTTCTTAAAAATCTGCAAAGGGGGTCGTGGGAGGCGCGGACATCTTTCAATAATGGTAAGCAACAAAATGATGTCTGCTCAAGAGGCAATAGCACAAATTAGCACACACACACACACACACAGTTGCAAATTGAAGACTATAATATTGCGCCGCTACGTTATAATTATGTAAGGCTTATTATATATAACAAAAAACACTGTCCTGTCGAGGACATCCACATTGACTTTGTAAAACGTTGTATATTATATACCTTGCCTAACTTAACGCTAATCTAAAACCTTGACTATCATGAATCAGTTATTATACCTTATCTGAAATTAAAGATAATATGTAATCTATTGAATATTGATTAATTCAACAGTTCCAAATCTCATAATGCAAGAATGAGTAACAATTTCACTTATTATACTGATCTATCCGACCAAGACTACTGGTATTTCATTTAGTTTACGATGAATCCCAGAGTCAAAAAAGTTAGAAATTATCTTAACCCTTGCATTCAGATGACAAGTGAGATATTTTATTCAAAGGGTTAATCAATCAAATATATACAGGTATGAAATAGGCTTTGAAACGTAAAGTCAGAGCCATTAATTCTTATACAGTTTGAAGCCTCGAACTGATTATACGAAACTCCAAATGCAAAATACCAGGTACAGTTGGCCAAATAAGTGATGTCGCGGCACCAAGTATATATCTATCAGTAATTGGTATCTGCACTATCCAAGCATTAATTCATCGTTTTGAGCGAGATATAAAAACATGTTCCTATCTTTACACACCCTATTCAACATCTGACAGACATTAACACAGAATACAGCGAGCAAAACGTAATTACAGTGGAGACACGACTTATTTGGCCAACTGTACAAAATATATACGGAGATCCATTTCAGCCAAAGATAACCTTGGAAATGTATGGACAGTATTTATGACCGCATACATACATACATACATACATACATACATACATACATACACACATACATTTATGACCGCGACTGTACAATGACCTCTGAGTCCTGAGTGGCCTCCGCATGTTTTAATATCAGTTTCTCTCGAGTTGTGCACGAAATGATTCACTGGCATATTTTTATTTATTTTCTATTTTCTGCACTCCTATAAATGGTACAGTTAAGGGGGGGGGGGCGTATTTATTTCCTCATTTATATATATTTTCATTGTTTTGGTTTCCACCCTATACCTCCATCAAGCTTAACCCCCCCCCCCTCCCCCCCACAGATCCTCTTTCAAGATAAATTTGTACATTTTTCGATATAAAATGTCTCGGCTCTTCGACCGGTTCCTCTTAAATTACAGGCTCGTTATCGGTCGCCAGGGAAAAAATCGACACCTAAATGACACGAAAAGTCTTAATATTGACAAAACAATGGGGGGGGGGGGGGCGAAAAGTCTTAACATGGCCAAACTAATGCGCCGGACGTCATCACATCTGCAAACAACGATAACGACATAATCTACTGTATGGCTTCCGGTAAGTTGACATCAAGGATACAAACACAAAATACAGAAGTTGACATCAAGGATACAAACACAAAATACAGAAGTTGACATCAAGGATACAAACACAAAATACAGAAGTTGACATCAAGGATACAAACACAAAATACAGAAGTTGACATCAAGGATACAAACACAAAATACAGAAGTTGACATCAAGGATACAAACACAAAATACAGAAGTTGACATCAAGGATACAAACACAAAATACAGAAGTTGACATCAAGGATACAACACAAAATACAGAAGTTGACATCAAGGATACAAACACAAAATACAGAAGTTGACATCAAGGATACAAACACAAAATACAGAAGTTGACATCAAGGATACAAACACAAAATACAGAAGTTGACATCAAGGATACAAACACAAAATACAGAAGTTGACATCAAGGATACAAACACAAAATACAGAAGTTGACATCAAGGATACAAACACAAAATACAGAAGTTGACATCAAGGATACAAACACAAAATACAGAAGTTGACATCAAGGATACAAACACAAAATACAGAAGTTGACATCAAGGATACAAACACAAAATACAGAAGTTGACATCAAGGATACAAACACAAAATACAGAAGTTGACATCAAGGATACAAACACAAAATACAGAAGTTGACATCAAGGATACAAACACAAATACAGAAGTTGACATCAAGGATACAAACACAAAATACAGAAGTTGACATCAAGGATACAAACACAAAATACAGAAGTTGACATCAAGGATACAAACACAAAATACAGAAGTTGACATCAAGGATACAAACACAAAATACAGAAGTTGACATCAAGGATACAAACACAAAATACAGAAGTTGACATCAAGGATACAAACACAAAATACAGAAGTTGACATCAAGGATACAAACACAAAATACAGAAGTTGACATCAAGGATACCAAACACAAATACAGAAGCAGAAGTTGACATCAAGGATACAAACACAAAATACAGAAGTTGACATCAAGGATACAAACACAAAATACAGAAGTTTACTAGAAGACTAATTTCAACATCACTGGCGGATATACACCAAATACAGCAAAACAAGCGACATGAAAAAGAAAAAGAAATCTTTAAGGGGAGATTTCTACTTGAGGGATTTTTGTCTGGACCCGTTTCTCCCTCATGTTTAGCCCCATGGCTTTTGAGATTTTAAGACGTTCGTCCTAGTAGTTTTGACATTTTAAGACATTTTGCCCCATTTATGTACATTTTAAGACCTTTCGTTCCATTAAGGTGTCGATTATTTCCTGGCGAGCGATAGCGAGCCTGTAATTTAAGAGCAACCGGCCTCTGGCCGGGACATTTTTCTCCCGAAAAATGTAAAAATTTATCTTGAAAGGGGGTCTAGGGGGTGTAATTTTAAGCATGATGAAAACATAGGGAACAAACTAAATACCTCCCCTTAATACCTAAATACCTCCCCTTAATACCTAAATACCTCCCCTTAAGAGAGGGAAATATTACGAAATGAAAAAGATAAAGAAAACACTAAGTCTGCGAAGATGAATAAAGGCGATAACGACCGAGGAGCGATATGCAAATCACTGTTATTCCTTCTACTTTCGTTTATTGAGATCCACAGGCGATAGTGCAGAACGAGAGAGACCTTATGGTAACGGAGACCGGCCAACCACCGCCATATTGGAGCCACTGGTGTTAATGGCCTCTTTTACAATCAAATATGTCATGCTTATGGGTGAGATGGTCGTATTTATTTGCTCATTTTTCTCCTTTTATATGATTTTCTTAATTTCCTACCTAAACCTCCTTAAAACTTTAAAAACACCCACCAAAGACCCCCCCTTCAAGATAAATGTGTACATTTTTCGGTAGAAACATTTCCCGGCCGAAAGCCGGTTCCTCTTAAAATTACAGGCTCGCTGCCGCTCGCCAGGAAAAAATCGACACCTAAATTGCACGAAAGGTCTTAATACTGCCAACAACATGGAGCAAAAGGATTAAAAACAGTCAAACTAATGAGGTGCACGTTTTAAAATGGCATAACTAATGGGGCTATTGATGAGGGAGAAGGGGGTCCAGAAACAAACTAATTCCTCCCCTTAATGGCTTCTTTATACACTCAAATATGTCCGTACTTAAAAGCAAACATTCGGCAGTTTTGATCCTTAAGGAGGGTGACCTGCTTTTTTTCTCTCCTTTTCTCTCATTCTTTGGCTTGTATCCATTCGGCCCCATTCAGGCTACTGTTGAAGACGTTTATTCCCATTCAGGTGTCGATTTCTTCCTGGCGAGCGATAGCGAGTCCGCATTGTATGGAGAAATCCGGCTTCGCCGGATACATTTTTCTATCGAAAAATGTAGAAATTTAGCCTGCTATCAAAATCTTCTATACAAATATGCTGGCTCCCTTCCGCTCGCTAGGATAAAAATCGATACCTGAATGGGAGTAAACGTCTTAAAACAGCAGGCTGAATGGGGCCGAATGGATACAACCCAGAGAATGAGAAAATAAATAAAACACGAGGTGGGTCCCCTTAATGTATAGTTTGGTCTGTGTATATAAATTCGACATAGTTAAATATATCATCATCCTGCTGCTTGACCATTAAGGGGAGATGGGTCGTTTTTCTGGACCCCCCTTCTCCCTCATGTTTTCTGCCCCATTAGCTTTCAGATTGAAGATGTTTGCCCCCATTAGTTTGTCGTTTTTAAGAGATCTTCCGCACCATAGCCTTGTCAATATTGAGACTTTTCGTGCTATTTAGGCGTCGATTTCTTTCCTGGCGAACGATAGTGAGCCTGTAATTTTGGGAGGCCACCGAAAAATGTACAAATTAATATAGAAGAGGGATCTAATGGATGTTTGGTAAGCTTGATGGAGGTCTAGGGAGGAAACTAGACACATAAATGAATAAATGAATTAATAGACCAAAACAAAAACGGCCAGTCTCCCCTTAGTATATAGTTTGGTCTGTGTATATAAATTCTACATGGCTAAATATAAACTATCATCTTGTTGCTTGACAATTACGGCACCAAAATGGCGTCCGAAGTAAAAGGGTGGCCGATCTCCCTTACCGCCGGATCTCTAACAATGCAGAACGGATTGCAAAGTCCGGCCATTTTTTCCCGTGGTAACTGCAATTGGTTTGTTCAACTATGCATGCAATTGAGGCTGTTTTTGGCCCGCCTGTGCTTCGGAATTATTGAGATTAATACGGCGAATCGTCCTTATCAACTTCATCGATTGTGTGTGTGTGTGCGTTTTTTATTTTTTTGTTTTTATTTTTTTTATTTTTTTATGAGGCGCAGAAATGGAACGGTGCGCACAATTTCCTGTCCGTGTTTTATCTCCGACACGTAAATTTGTTCGTTTATTGGGCAAGTGGTTTGGATTGCCATATTCGACTTTCAGCTTGCGACTGAATTGTTTCCGCACAATATTGTATTTTTTTCTTGGAGTTATTTTGAGAAGCAGTTTATATTGTTTAATGTGCTATAATCTGTGTGTATATATATATGTATGTGTATATATATATATATATATATATATATATATATATATATATATATATATATATATATATATAATCAATCCAGTTTTCCTATAAATCTGTACTTCTTACCACCAAATTTAATTAAATATAAAAATAAAGTTAAATAAAAGAAATATGCTGAACTAAATTACAATTTCTTAATAGGATGAAATTAATAATGTTGCCTATATTTGTCTACGAATATAATTAATAATGTTGGCCTATATTTGTCTACGTATATAATTATAGTCTATTCAATTGCACACACGATTTAAATGCATATGCTACTTTAAGGGGGGGGGGGGGGGGTTCTGGCCCACTTTCTCCCTCATGTTTTGCCCCTATTAGGTTGGCGATTTAAGTTCTTTCACTACATATTTTTTATCAATATTAGGACCTTTCATGCAATTTAGCTGTCGATTTTTTTTCCTGGCGAATGATAGTGAGCCTGTAAATTTTCTATCGAAAAATGTACAAATTTATCTTGGGGATGTTTTTTTAAGCTTGACGGAGGTCTAGGGAAGAAACTAATAATAATAATGAATATATTAATAAACCAGCAAATATATACGCCCGCCCCCCTTAAATATATACGCCCAACCCCCTTAAATATATACGCCCACCCCCCTTAAATATATACGCCCACCCCCCTTATATATACGCCCACCCCCCTTAAATATATACGCCCACCCCCCCTTTAAATATATACGCCCACCCCCCTTAAATATATACGCCCTCCCCCCTTAAATATATACGCCCTCCCCCCTTAAAGAGAACTAAAACAGGAAAGGTAAGGAATAAGCGAGAATGAAAACGAAAGAGGGAAGTTAACCCTCTCCGACCTATGACGCAATGTTGAGCCCATTAGGGATACTTTAAAGCCATTGTTACCATCATGGGTATTTAGAAACCTTTAGTTTAGTTACTTCAACCTCTGCAGTTGTCTTTGAGTTAGCTGTGGGCAGAACACTAAGATTGGAGAGGTAATTATAAGAGTGAGAGAACTCTATTTCTTATTGCTAATCTGGCAACCTCTGCGTCATATGAGCGTGAAAGGGTTAAGCATTGTCATTATGTCTTTACACTGTTGGTATCCCCGATGGTATCCCCTGGCACGCACACACACAAAGGTCAGGGCTTAATTACTGTTTTGGTTCTTCAACGTTGGTCGTTTTTGGCTTCAACATTCTTAAGGGGAGATCTCCACTTGAGGGATTTTTTTCTTGACTCCTTTCTCCCTCATGTTTAGCCCCATTGCTTTTGATATTATAAAACGATTGCCCCATTAGTTTAGCGATTTTAAGAACTTTCACCCCATATTAAGACCTTTCGTGCAATTCAGGTGTCGATTTTATCCTGGCGAGCGATAGCGAACCTGTAATTTAAGAGGAACCGGCCTTCGGCCAGGACATTTTTCTACCGAAAAATTTACAAATTTATCTTGAAAGGGACTCAAGGGGGTGTAATTTTAAGCTTGATGGAGGTCTAGGGAACAAACTAAATACCTCCCCTTAAGTTATTTATTTTATTTATTTTATTTTATTTATTTTATTTATTTAAGTTATTTATTTTATTTATTTAAGTTATTTATTTTATTTATTTAAGTTATTTATTTTATTTATTTGTTATTTATTTTATTTATTTAAGTTATTTATTTTATTTATTTAAGTTATTTATTTTATTTATTTAAGTTATTTATTTAAGTTATTTATTTTATTTATTTATGTTATTTATTTATTTTTAGGAAATTATTGACTTTGAAAAGCAGAGTGTAAATTAGTATAGTTTATATCCTTTAAAGGGGGGTGACCTGCTTTTGTTCTCCCCTTTTCTCTCTTTCTCTAGCTTGTATCCATTCGGCCCTATTCAGCCTACTGTTTTAAGACGTTTATCCCCACCCAGGTGTAATTGTTTTTACTGGTGAGCGGTAGCGAGCCACCATATCTTTAAAATATTTTTGACAGCAGGCTAAATTCGTACATTTTTCGATAGAAAAATGTCTCCGGTGAAGCCGGATATCTTAATATAATGCTGGCTCGCTATCGCCCGCCTGGAAGAAATCGACACCTACAGGGGTTAAACGTCTTAAAATAGTTGAATAGCTGAATGGGGCCGAATTGATACAAGCCAGAGAAAAAGAGAAAAGGAGAGAAATACCAAAAGCAGGTCACACACCCCCTTAAATACAAGAGATGGAGCGGCATACAACCGACCAATAATAGTCAGCATGTAATAAACAAAAGTGTGATTCTGAAGGAGTTCAATTTTCGTTCCTTTAAGGGGAGATATCCACTGGAGGGATTTTTTTCTTGACCCCTTTCTCCCTCATGTCTAGCCCCATTGCTTTTGAGATTTTAAGACGTTTGCCCCATTAGTTTGGTGATTTTTAAGAATTTCCGCCCCATTCTGTCAATTTTAAGACCTTTCGTGCCATTTAGGTGTCGATTTTATCCTGCCGAGCGATAGCGAGCCTGTAATTTAAGAGTAATCGGCCTTCGGCCGGGACATTTTTCTACCGAAAAATGTACAAATTTATCTTGAAAGGGGGTCAAGGGGGTGAAATTTTAAGATTCCTGGAGGAGTAGGAAGAAAACTAAAAACCTCCCCTTAACCAACAACTTGAAATCTTACAAATATTTGAATCCAGTGTTCAGCATCCTATATAACTTCTGCTCTTCTGGTGCGAAACATGGAGGTAAACAGAGTGTAAATGAAATTGGAATGTAGTTTGAAATAAAGCAGTTTACTAAGCAGATGAAGTCACGAGTACATAACGAATGTCACTCTTAATTCAACCCAACTAACTGTCTTGCCATATTCCGCATCATGTGGAAGATTTTGTTCTCTCTCTTTCTACCCCTCTCTCTTTGGGTTGTATCCCTTCGTCCCTATTCAGCCTACTGTTTTAAGACGTTTATCCCCATTCAAGTGTCGATTTTTTCCTGGCGAGCGGTAGCGAGCCAGCATATTTTTTATAATGTTTTTGACAGCAGGCTAAATTTGTACATTCTTCGATAGGAAAATGTCTCCGGCGATCCCGGATTTCTCAATACAATGCTGGCTCGCTATCACTCGCCAGGAAGAAATCGACACCTGGATAAGAATAAACGTCAAAGGACGGTAGGCTGGATGGGGCCGAATGGATACAACCCAAAGATAGCGAGAAAAGGAGAGAAAAATAGCAGGTCACCCCCCTTAACTCATGTAAGAGACTGTACCGTAAACTTGGCTGACTCTTAACCTTTCTTAAAAGGGGCACTCACTACAGGGAAGTTGGCATTCGGTACAGTTGGCCAAATAAGTGATGTCGCAGCACCAAGTATATTTCGATCAATAATTGGTATCACCACTATCTAAGCAATAATTCGAGTGAGATATAACAAACAATGTTCCTATCTACTGTATACACACCATATTCAACATCTGACAGACATCAATACAGAACAGAGAGCAAAACGCAATGACAGCGGTGAAAAGACTTATTTGGCCGACCGTACCATATTTTAATATTATATAAACTAAAGACGATTTCACGCGAGGTTGTTCTTTAGAATTCATGGTAAAGTAATTTGTCTTGTAACTCCATATTTTCATGTAATTTTAGACGTATGCATTATGATGTCTCTATAAATCAAGACTGCAAATACCTCCTTCTTGAAGATGCTCTCCAAATTCAACCTCCTGCCCCCTTTAATACAAATGTACAAATTAATCTAGAAGGGGGATCTAATGGATGTTTTTTATAAGTTTGATGAAGGTCTAGGGAGGAAACTAAACATATAATAAAATAAATACATACATAAACAAATCGACCAAAGAGTGAACCATCCCCCCTTAACCCCTTGTACATGCATATGTTCATGTAATTTAGAGGTATGCAGTATGGTGTCTATATATCAAGACTGATAATACCTCCTTCTTGAAGACGCTCTCTAAATTCAACCTCCCTCTTAATTAGCAGATCGGGTTTCGCGTAATCAGGGCATTTTTGTTCTCGCCTTTCTTTACCTTTATTAGTGTAACCTGGCGCCCCCGTAACGAGAGGGTGCCTGGTCAGCAGTTATCGCTCCCGTCACGCACACCGTCTGCAAGTTACTGTGGTGAGTCAGATTGGTTAGCCTCCTCCGCCTTCGGTGACATTTTATCGCAACGAAATTTATTGTGTGGCTTCTGTGAGAATAATTTATCCACGCTGATGATAGTCGTCTCAAAGGTGGTGATATTTATGCCATTTGTAGGTTTTTTTATGTATTGAATGTATTGTGTTCATAGATAAATTATTTGTTTTGAAAATAGGTACGGTCGCGCTAATAAGTCAAGACCCAGCTGTCATTACGTTTGACTTGCTCTGTGCTGTATTAATGTCTGTCAGATGTTGAATAGGGTGGGTAAGTGTAGAAACATGTTGGTATATTTCACTTGATATGAAGAAATGAAGCTTAGATATTGCTGGATACCAATTATTGATCAAAACATACTTGGTGCCGAGATATCACTTATTAGCGCGATTGTACATGCACGGAGATCCGTTACTACACTTGTACAGGTTGTTCATTTATAGACTATTTCACGGGCCAGACAATTGGTCTGGGGGTCTTATGCATTAGTTCCCACCATAGGTCACAGAAGATGGCGCCCGCTAAGCTGACGAGTCTCCCGAGTGGGGCAGGTGGTGGTTTGAGTGGCGACAATGTTCTGGGCAAAAAGTCTGGCATTGAGAACCTCACAGGGCTATGATGTGGTGATGAAGGTGCAAAGGTGGGCGATCCCTAAAACAGCATGTCGGTATTGTTGAATCAGCTGGTGTCGTTATCTGTAGAAGTTACAGAGCTGCTGGTATGGCACACAGGAACTGACTCACAGGTGCTCGAGTCTCTGGCATAGGTTCTGGATAGCAACGTGGGAGTGCTGGTGAAGTATACAGTGTTGTTGTTTGGTAAAGTAGCAAAGGCCTGAGAGGTGATAAAGCCTTTTGGCACTTGTCTGGCCTGAAACACGTTTTAATTGGTGTGGCACGCAGCTTCCATGGGTTGTACTTGCCTGGAAGTCTATCCTTTTAGCATAGGTATTTTTATCCTCCGAATGTTGGTTTTATTGGTAGATAGTCACATTTTTTTTAATGGAGTTGCGTAGTGACAAAGTGCAGGGGAGAAGGGCACAGGTGAAGTAAAGAAGTGGCCAGCTGATGTGCTGTTCTTGATATTGTCTGCGCCATGGTGTTCTGGAATCGCACTTACTGCTGACGACAAGTGCAGCGATGGATAATTTATTTATGCCATATCTTCTTCATTGTAGCAGTTCGATCCAAGGAACTCAACAACAACCATTATGCAAATGATGACCCATTGATTTGTAACAGACAAAAGGCCCTGCAAGGTCAAGGACGAGGAGTAGTGACTGTCTCAAATAAGTGTGAATTACTTGATATTCAGGAGGACTCTACATAAATACAGGATAACATCAAACGTGAACAACTGCTTGACTCTAAATGGCCTTGGAAGCCAACAGAACACAATCTATGTCACTTGATTAGAACCTGTGTAGAGGGCCGAGCGAGCAAACGTTTGCTTTGCTTGCCCCTACAAGGCTTCAGAGGTCAACAGGACCCATCCTATGCTGTGTGGCTAGTGCCTGTGTAGTGTGTCGAGCAAGCAATGGCTTTCTTCACTCACCATTGCTCGCTCCACTCACCTCTAAGCGGCCTTAAAAGATGGTGGAAAGCAGCTTCAGAGATGTGGCTGCTTCGAGCCGTGGATGGGCAACCGTGCATCTTGCAAAGGCAAGATATCGGGGGCTGGTTGTATCCCAAAGTGCTTCACATGTATCACTCCCTAGACTGGAACGAGACCTCACGGGCTTCGCCGTTCAATGTACGATTGAATGTACAGGCTCTCAGCCTATGCCCGAGAGGGAGTAGTTGGAATATAGAAAAAAATAAAAATCCTCCCTTGTTTGAGTTACACCCATACCATCTGGCTCCTCTACTCTAAATTCAATTACATGGGTAGTTATAGTGAACACAGAAGACAAACAAACATACATCGACCGTCAAACTTATTGTATAGAATGTATACAATTAGTCTGACAATAGATTAACCCCTTCAGGATGTAAGACGCTACTTCACACTTCGTGCAGGCTATATTAAGGCAGTGTTATGTTGTATAGGAGGGATTTATTAAGTATCATAAGGGTTAATGCAACCCCTTAACTTTCTTTCACAACATCTTACCATTAAAATCCTATAATAATAACCAAAATATACTAAACAAATTAGTCGTTGTATGCTAAATATACTGTATATATATATATATATATATATATATATATATATATATATATATATATATATATATATATATATATATATATATATATATATATATATATATACTGTATATACCTGTATATATTATAATCGGTTATTAAGCTATTTTCTAGAACGGCAGCCAGATAATTGTTGTTCATGACACTGGATATTTAGTTTCTCCTTCAGAAATAATATTTAAAACCGTAATTATTTTAGAATCTACCCCGTACTTACAAAACATAATACAACGTTAACATAGCTCTCAAAATATTAATTATCAATGGTTGTTTCCAAACCAGTTATTTGGCTTCCCACATAAGAACAATTAATATCGAGATGAAAATTATTACTTCAGGGTCAGCAAGGGAGCAATTGCATAGGAGCATTCCTATTGTCCCGTTAGGCAAGATGAGGTATTTTTTGTGCTCTGCTGGATATCAAACCATAATATTAAGCTTATGAAATATATAGAGTAGTAAGAGTTTTAAAATAATATGTACGTAGCTAAGCAGTCTACAATGATTTGTTGTTCAAATCCGATTATATCTTTTATATACACATCATGGGATGGAATTTCTTGAGATAAATTTAATCGCTTACTAGTAACTTTATTATAAAAATAAACCGTCGTCCAAGGCTGGAGAGCGTTAACGTGATAGAGCGCCACAACCATTATACAAACAAGTATCTATGCCACTTTGCATGTCCTAATTAAGATTTCCCATGATGCCTAGAAATTTACTTGCGTATATATGCATATATACACTCTCGCTCTCGCTCTCTCTCTTTCTAGTATATCCAAAATAATGTGCAAACTGGCGATGCGGAACATACAGGCATTTTATGGAGAAATCAAGCTTCGCCAGAGACATGTTTCTATCGAAAAATGTAAAAAATTCGCCATCTGTCTAACCAAGTATCCGAAATATGGTGGCTTGCTGTCATTAGCCAGGTATTAATCGACACCTGGATGTGGATAAATGTCTTATTACAGTAGGCTGAATGGGGCCGAATGGACACAACCCAGAGAGAGAGAAAAAGGCAGGAGACCCCCCTTAAGAAAAGTGTAGCAAGTGGGTAGTGTGTGTGTGTTTTAGTACCTGTACTGTGCTCTCTCTCTCTCTCTCTCTCTCTCTCTCTCTCTCTCTCTCTCTCTCTCTCTCTCTATCTCTCTCTCTCTCTCTGTCTCTCTCTCTCTCTCTCTCTCTCTCTCTCTCCTTGCACAGTTAGGCTTCAGTACATATTCCTTCAGTTCTTACCCCCCTCCCCTCCTTCACTTATCACCCTTACCCCTCCCCTTCCCCTTCTTCACTTTTCCCCTCCCCTACCTCCCTACCTCCCTCCCTCACTTTCTACACTCCTCTTTCAAACATTTCTTCCCTTTCTCTCCCTTCCACTTTCTCTCCTTCACTTCCCTTTCTGTCTCCCCCACTTCTCCCCTTCCTTCCCGCCTCCCTCCCTCTCTACACTCGCCTCTCCAACATTTCTTCCCTTCCTTTCCCCTTCACTTCTCCCCTCTTCTCTCTTCCATTTCCACTTCGTCTCCCTTCCATTGCCCTCCTTTACTTCTCCCGTCCTCCTTCCCTCTCCCTCCTTCACTTCTGTTCAATTTGTACATTTTTCGAAAGCCTCTCTCCTCCCTCAGTTACCCCCCCCCACCCTGTATTATCCTCTTATTTTCCTCTCCACCTTCTTTAAGGGAGCCCACCTCGCTTTTTTTTCTCTTTCTCTCCCTCTCTTTGGCTTGTATCCATTCGGCCCCATTCAGCCTACTGTTTTAAGACGTTTACCCTCATCCAGGTGTCAATATTTTTCTGGCGAGCGGTAGCGAGCCAGCATATATATATTTTAGTTTTGACAGCAAACTAAATTTGTACATTTTTCGATAGAAAAAATTCTCCGGCGAAGCCGGATTTCTCCATACAATGCTGGCTAGCTATCGCTCGCCAGGAAAAAATCGACGCCTGGATGGGGATAAACGCCTTAAAACAGTTAGCTGAATTCGGCCGAATGGATACAAGCCAGGGAAAGAGAGAAAAGGAGAAAAGGAATAACAAAAGCCGGTGACCCCCCTTAATTGATAGTTTACCTCCTTCCTTTCTCCCGCTTATATGTCTTCCTCCATTCGTTCCTCTCCCACTCTCTTCTTTCTATCTTCTATCTTCGCCCCCCTTCCACAAAACCCTCCTCTCTCTCTCTCTCTCTCTCTCTCTCTCTCTCTCTTTCTTTTCTATTCTTTCCTTTACTTTCGGGTAGTCAGTCTATGCCATCTCTATTAGAATTAAGTCCTGACCACCTCGTTTGGATCGTCAAGTCTGTGTGACCAGTGTATCTATGTAAGTGTATGTAAATCCCCCCCCCCCCTCTCTCTCTCTCTCCCGACCACCAGCCCTCCAAAACTCGTTGCTAAATAAGTGGTAATCTCGCCCTCAGGCCAATTTTGCCACTGAATGAGCTTGGAGAGAAAAAAACAGGAGGGTAATCTTTAATAAGGGCCAAACAATGCCAAGCTAGGTTAAGGGGAGATGGGTCGTTTTTCTGGCCCCCCATTCTCCCTCATGCTTAGCCCCTTTAGCTTTCAGATTTTAAGACGTTTGGCCCATTAGTTTGGCGATTTTAAGACCTTTCGCCCGTTTTCTATGTCAATATAAAAACTTCGTGCCATTTAGTTGTCGAATTTTTCCTGGCGAGCGAAAGCGAGCCTGTAATTTTGGTGGAACTGGCCTTCGGCCGGGAAATTTTTCTACTGAAAAATGTAAAAAAATATCATGAAGGGGTATCCTGTTTTTTTTTTTTTTTTTTTTTTTAAGTTTGATGGAGGTCTAGGGAGGAAACAAAACCAACAAATATATCTATATATACTTAGGCCTAATCCCCACTTTACCCTTTTTTTTTTGTGTAATATATATATATATGAAAAAATCGACCAAAAAGTGAACCCTCCCCCCTTAAAGCGTCCTCTTGTCGCACAGGGATGATGTATACAGACCCCCAGAATTTTAGGATGCATTTATACACGCTATTCTGTTTATCATTGCAAGACTTTATGCAGGTGAGGAAGAGTTTATAGGAATGGAAGGATAAACAGTCTTCATTTGTTTTTTAGTTAGTTCCTTAGACCTCCATCAAACTTATAATTACACCCCCTAGACCCCCTTTCAAGATAAATGTGTACATTTTTCGGTAGACAAATGTCACGGCCGAAGGCCGGTTCCTTTTGAATTACGGGCTTGCTGTCGCTCGCCAGGACAAAATCGACACCTAATTTTCACGAAAGGTCTTAACATTGACAGAAATGGGGAAAAAGTCTTACAATCGCCAAAATAATGGTGCGAACGTCTTAAAATCTCAAAAAGCAATGGGGCTAAACATGAGGGAGAAAGGGATCCAGAAAAAAAATCCTCAAGTGGAAATCTCCGCTTAACTCTCTAGAGCTCACAATTTCTTCATAAAAATGAATACAAATTTTCATTAAATAATCGGAATAAAGTTAACATTAGACGATTATAATCAGTTTAGATAGGATCTCGAGGAATTAAAGGGGTAGCAGTTAACAAAAAACAAAACAAAAGTATATAGTACTTTGCACACTGCACACTCACTCTTTCCACTTCAAGCATCTCCCCTAAATGGACTTCGAGGTCTTTGAGATACTATCTACCTATCTATCTATTGCCTGACGCCGCGATCCCCGAAGGGGTGGCCACGAACGAACCGCCCCCATGCATCTCTGTCACCCGTCAGTCGACGCTCCTCCTCCCAACCAGCACCACCTTCATCCATATACTTCCTCACTCCATCCTTCCACCTCTCTTTCGGTTTACCTCTTCCTCTATGTCCTTCCACCTCGCTATCGTACACCTTCTTAGTCATTCTCTCGCTTCCCTTACGTTCCATATTGCCGAACCATCTCAAGGTGTTCCTTTTCACACTTTCCAGCACATCTACCTCCACACCACACCTCCTTACTTCCTCATTCGTCTGTCTATCCCTCCATGTAAATCCGCACGCACTTCTCAAGTAACTCATTTCCACCCCTCTCACTCTAAGTCTCTTCTCAAACGTCCATGCTTCGCTTCCGTAAGTCAGTGTTGGGATTACCACACCTGTCATGCAAGGACTTCTTCACTTCCATACTGACCACCCTATTTCTTGTTGCTGCTTTCAGCGTTCCTACAACCCTCTTCCCCTGTTGCACCCTCTCCCGCACTTCTTCATCCATAGTCCCATCTTTACTCAACACACTGCCCAGATACTTAAATGAGCTGACAATCTCCATAGCCTGACCATTCAACTTCACCTCACACTCAGTGGCTTCACCCCTTTCGAAGACCATAACCTTGCTCTTCCCAGCATTTACCTTCAGATTCCATATTTTGCACACTGTTCCAAACATATTTACCAGACCCTACAACTCCCATTCATTATTGCTCATCAGAACTGTATCATCAGCAAACAGCAGTAGCCAACAGGCAGCTTCCACTCATTGCCCTCCCTTATCAGCGATACATCAACATCCACTGCTCTTCCTTGTATTTCTTTCATGACTCCATCCATATATACAGTAAACAACCACGGGGACATCACACACCCCTGTTTCAACCCAACATTCAGGTCAAAGAACTCGCTCTGCTCATTCTCCATACGTACTGCTGCCTTTGCACCCTCATACATGCTCTTCACTGCTTTCAGCAACTTGCCATCTACTCCGTATATTCTAAGTACTTTCCGTATTCCTTCTCTATCCACTCTGTCATAGACCTTCTCCATGTCCATAAAGGCAACATACACCTTTTGTTGCTTCTCCAGATATCTCTCCACAACACAATTCAGGGTAAAAATCTGGTCTACACATCCTCTTCCCTTCCCAAAACCTCCCTGCTCGTCACCTATCTATTTCTCCGTTCTCACTCTCACTCTCTCAATCGCTACCCTACTGTACACCTTCCCTACTACGCTTAGAAGACATATTCCTCGGTGATTACCACACACTCCTCTTTCCCCTTTACCCTTATATAGGGGGACTATTATGCCTGTTTTCCAGTCATCAGGTGCACTCCCCTTCTCCCATGCTAGTTTGCACATTTGCCATACCCATTCAATCACTATCTCACCACCATACCTTAACATTTTCCCACACACTCCATCTGTTCCTGGTACTTTCCCCAACTTCACTCTTTTACTATAGTGGGTTTATTTTCAGCTGATGGTAAATTGAAATGTCCTCATCTTAATTACTCAGCTGTTATGAAGATTGTGTAAAGAAATATACTGTTACTTATACAAAACCTTGGTATTTATATGATGCAGAGACAAAGTAATTTCATGTTTTTTCCATCGATTATCGAAAAATCAGCTGCTAAGAGATTTAATTTACCCTCAGCTGGAAAAAAACAGACTATAACTATTCCTTGTAACTCTCTGTAGCCCACACCCACACGCCACCCACTCCCTCTTACCATCTTAGTACCGTCAGTAATTTGCATGCCTTCACTGCATTAAGACCCTTGTGACCTCAACGACACTGGTATACTGTACTAAACACACACACACACACACACACACACACACACACACACACACACACACACACTCTCTCTCTCTTTAACTTCTTCCTCCTTATCCCCTCTTTATCATTCCCTCTCCTATTCATGTCCTCTCCATCTCTTCCTCCCTCAGTCTTTCTACTCCCTCCTCCTCTGTTTTCTTCCCCTCTCTCATTCTTTCTTCTGCCATGTCTATTTTCTTTACCTCTCTCCAAATGCCAACATGAGAAATCGAACTCTTCAATGCATGGTACCCAGCTCAAGACTGTAGAAAAACAAAATAGGAGTAACAACATCGAGTAACCTCAAACCTTGTCAACAATGCTATAGGAGGTTGTTAAGAAAGCAAACAAAAATATTGGTTTCATAGGCAGGTCCTTTGAGCATAATATCTAAAGATGTAATCCTCACTCTTTATAATGTCTTAGTTCGCCCACTCCTGGAATATTGCGTTCGATCCTGGTGCTCTTACTATCAAAAGGATATAGAAAAACTGGAACGTGATCAACAACGCAGTCACTAAAATTATACCCAGTCTAAAGAATAAACCATATGAGGAACGTCTTGAAGAATTACTGTAGTAAATATTTTACGATTGACCGATCAAACTACACACGGGGAAATGGTTGCAAAATCATTGGTAAATCATTCAACTCGCACGAATCCAAGAATTTCTTCTTCAATCGAGTCGTCTACTTGTGGAATGGACTTCCCCGAGATGTTAATAGACTTCAAAGTTCGCCTTGACAAACACCTTGCTCTGAATTAAAGGTTGACTGCATTTGTAAATTAATAAAATGTTTCTTTAATTGTGCTATTTCATTAATATTGGGCCCCCTCCCTGCCATGTTAATCCCCAGGGAGGTATTTCCTTCTCACATCTTTATCTCTCTGAAATACTGTTGGACACTGGAAACAGCAGTATTTTGGAGGGAAAGTAACCTTGAGGGGTCGCAAGACATGTTGTTGCTTGTTTTCTTTTGTACTCCTTTGTACTCTTTGTACTTCCCTTTCTTACTTGTTTATTCCTCTTTATTCCTGAGTTTGTCATCGCTCTCCTCCTCATTCCTCCCCGCCTACCACTCATCCCCTTTTTCGAATCTTCCTCCTTTTCCTCCATACCTCTTTTTTCATCACCTTTTGCATTATCTACTTCTACCTCATCTGCCATACTTTATTCCCCTTTACCTCTCACTCTCTTTTATTCTTCTTCTCCCACACCCCATTCAACGCTATTTCTCTCTCTCTCTCTCTCTCTCTCTCTCTCTCTCTCTCTCTCTCTCTCTCTCTCTCTCTCTCTCTCTCTCTCTCTCTCTCTCTCTCTCTCTCTCTCTCTCTCTCTCTCTCTCTCTCTCTCTCTCTCTCTCTCTCTCTCTCTCTCTCTCTCTCTCTCCTCTCTCTCTCTCTCTCTCTCTCTCTCTCTCTCTCTCTCTCTCTCTCTCTCTCTCTCTCTCTCTCTCTCTCTCTCTCTCTCTCTCTCTCTCTCTCGAATTCCCTTTTCCCTACTACCTCATACTAACCTCTTTATCCTCACACCTCACGACTCTATTCCTTTCTTTCTTCCTTGCTGCACTGAAGAGAGAGAGAGAGAGAGAGAGAGATATATACCGTATATATACAGTATATAGATAGAGAGAGAGAGAGAGAATATGCATGTTGGGTGTAGGTGTGAGTGGAGTGTTAAGTCTTCGCCTGTATCTAATTATTTGAATAAATGTGGGGGCTTCCTTTCAAAACGGCCACATTCCTACACGGCCACAACCAAATTGGCCACAGTTTCATAGACACATTTTACTCACTTTTTTATAACTGAAAATAATCTAACCTAACCAGAACTATCCCAAACGAATTTATTCTAATCTAAACCTTACCCTATTAATTTTTAACAAATTGGGATGGGTTATGTTAGATTAGACTAGGCTTGGTTAGGTTAAACTAGTCTGGATTAGGTTATATTAGCTTAGGTTCACTCTGGTTAGATTAGGCTTGGCATGGCGCCAAGCCTAATCTAACCAGAGTGAACCTAAGCTAATATAACCTAATCCAGACTAGTTTAACCTAACCAAGCCTAGTCTAATCTAACATAACCCTTCCCAATTTGTTGAAAATTATGGCAGTTTGTCTTGTGGCCATTTAGGAGTGTGACCTTTTTTACCTGCCTCCAATAAAACCCACAACAAAGCACTTTCAGAATTACTTAAGATCAATCAAATTAATAAATACAAAAGTACCAATAAAGGCAGAATACAATGATTGATGGAAATAATATACCTAGTGGCACGAGGTGTGGTTAAATAAAAATTAGTTTGCATGAAACTTAACTATAAATCCCACCCATTTAAAGCTTAATAAAAAATATGCAATTCACAAGAATATATATGAATAAAGTATAAGTTCCACAAATAAATAAGTATTTACAAATTATATCAATAAAATATAAACCCATCAAAAATCAAATATGTATAAGCACTAAATTCTATATACAGTAATCTAATTTTGTCATGAAAACTTAATATTTAAAAAACATTGAAAAATACTTATAATTTAGAAATTACACAATATAAAAAAATACCAATACAAACTTAATAACCCGAGACAAAATCATAGCGAGAATAAGATAAAAAAAGAAAAGAAAAAATACATCACAGTAATATATCCTGACAATACCTGCCCTCTACTAAATTGCGATAGTCAACACTAAACAAATCAAGGGTATCAAATAGGTATGAATCTATATGAAATCGTTGGGTATATTGATGCTAATTTATCTGTCTGTCCTTGTATAAAATGGCTTTAAGGGGAGGTATTTAGTTTGTTCCCTACGTTTTCATTAAGCTTAAAATTACACCCCCTAGACCCCCTTTCAAGATAAATTTGTACATTTTTCGGTAGAAAAATTGCTCTTAAATTACAGGCTCGCTATCGCTCGCCAGGAAAAAATCGACACCTTAATGGCATGAAAGGTCTTAAAATTGACATAAATGGGTCAAAATGTCTTAAAATGTCAAAACTACTAGGGCGAACATCTTAAAATCTCAAGAGCAATGGGGCTAAACATGAGGGAGAAACGAGTCCAGAAAAAAATCCCTCAAGTGGAAATCTCCCCTTAATACCACCATTACACTTTTAGATGGGTATGGACATTTGATTAACCCTCTCGGGGGTTGCCTTTTATAATTCAGAAATAGAGTTATCTTAATCTCATAATTACCTCTCCAAAATTAGTTTTCTGCCCACGACTCACTCAAAGACAACTGCAGAGGTTGAAGTAACTAAACTAAAGGTTCCAAAACACCTCTGATGGTCACAAAGGCTTTTATGTATCCCAGAAAGGGCGAAAATCGCGTACTGTGCGTGAAAGGGTTAACCCTGTTTGTACTTATATTCTAATAGTGTATAGGCTACTGATATATAACCTGCCGAGACTTATCCCAACAAGGATGAAGATGGTGCTGATACGGGGAGGCAGTCGCCCTCATATAGTCACTTTGATTTCAGCTAACGATAAATTGAATCAAACTAATATAACCAATATTAAATGGAAATATAAGAACCTCCTATGTCTGTGCGTCATATATATACTGTAAATGTTAGGTTGTCATAAATAACTTACTTTACCGCAAAAAGCTTCGTAGTAGCTGAGTAATTAACCCCTTCAGACTCATATGACGCAGAGGTTACCAGATTAGCAATAAGAAATAGAGTTCTCTCACTCTTATAATTACCTCTCCAAAATTAGTTTTCTGCCCACTCAAAGACAACTGCAGAGGTTGAAGTAACTAAACTAGAGGTTCCTAAATACCCCTGATGGTAATAAAGGCTTTAAAGTATCCCTAATAGGCTCAAAATTGCGTCATATGTCGGAGAGGGTTAAGATAGAGACATGGCGATTTAAGGGGAGGTTTCTAGTTTGTTTCCTACTCCTCCAGGAATCTTAAAATGTCACCCCCTTGACCCCCTTTCAAGATAAATTTGTAAATTTTTTGGTAGAAAAATTTCCCGGCCGAAGGCCGGTTACTCTTAAATTACAGGCTCGCTATCGCTCGCCAGGATAAAATCGACACCTAAATTACACGGAAGGTCTTAAAATTGACAGAATGGGGCGGAAATTCTTAAAATCACCAAACTAATGGGGCAAACGTCTTAAAATCTCAAAAACAATGGGGCTAACCATGAGGTAGAAGGGGGTTAAGAAAAAAATCCCTCAAGTGGAGACCTCCCCTTAACTTCAGCTTGAATAGTACAGATTACAAATGTCTAACCATCATAATGCGATGAAGTTTAGAATGTGGACTCTGGCGGCTATACATGTGATAATGTTAATGTGATGCAGGTGGTAATTAATGGTGATAGTGGTGGGTGGAGTGTGGTGATAGGAGATGGGGTTATGGAGGGGGTGGGGGTGGTGATAGTGGTGGGTAGAGTGTGGTGACAGGAGAGGGGGAGGGGGGGTGATAGTGGTGGGTAGTGTGTGGTGACGGGAGGGGGGGGGGTGATAGTGGTGGGTAGTGTGTGGTGACAGGAGAGTGGGGTGATGGTGGGGGGGGGTGATAGTGGGGGGGGGGGTGATAGTGGGGTGTGTAGAGTGGTGACAGGAGAGGTGGTGATAGTGGTGGGCGGAGTGTGGTGATAGGAGAGGGGTGTGAAGGAGGGGTGGGGAAGGTGATGAGGGGGGGTGAAGTGTGGTGACATGAGAGGGGGTGGGTTGGTGATAGTGGTGTGTTGACAGGAGGGAGGTGGAGGTGCGTTGGGTCATGGGGGATGGAAGTGGGAGGAGGGTGTAGAGGGCTGTGAGAGGGAGGTAGTGTTGTAAGAAGTAGGTGGGGGTGGTATTAGTGGTGGGTGGAGAGGGGGGTGGGAAGGGGGAGAGGGTGTAGAGGGATGTGAGGGGTAGATGGTATTGGAAGAAGTGAGTGGTGGAAGTAATGGTGGGCGGAGAGGGGTGACAGGAGGGGGATGGGAAGGTGTGTGTAGTGAGCTGGGGAGGTGGAGGTGGTATTGGAAGAAGTGAGTGGGGGTGGTAGTAATGGTGGGCGGAGAGGGGTGAAAGGTGGGGGAGCTGGGAAGGTGTGTGTAGTGAGCTGGGGAGGTGGAGGTGGTATTGGAAGAAGGGAGTGGGGGTGGTAGTAATGGTGGGCGGAAGAGGGGTGAAAGGTGGGGGTCACAGGAGGATGAGCGGTGGGGGGCTAGTGAGGGGGTAGGTGGTGTTACAAGAAGTGAGTGGGGGTGGCAGTAATAGTGGGCAGAGAGGGGGATGAGAAGGGGGAGGAGGGTGTAGAGGGTGGTGTTGGAAGAAGTAAGTGGGGGTGGAGAGGGGTGACATGGGGTTATGGGAAGGAGGAGTGGTGGTGGTGGTGGGGGGGGGGGGGGCCTAGTCAGGTAAGGTGGTGTTGGACAGAGGCTCTGCTGTTGGAAGGTGATGGGGTGTGACGGGTGGAAGTTGGGTGTTGAGATAATTGTGTGTGTGTGTGTGTGTGTGTGTGTGTGTGTGTGTGTGTGTGTGTGTGTGTGTGTGTGTGTGTGTGTGTGTGCAAGAAATAGATAAAGGTACTGTACATTTAATACATAATTTATATACTTTATATAGAAAGAGAGGTTCAGAAAACAATGAGTTGGAGGGCATTGCAATGCAGAGAATATTATATAAAATATTGACGAAAGCAAACATAAATCAGGGAAACAGCAACAACAAATAAAATCAATAATAATAATAATCTTACCTATAAGCTGGAAACTAAAGTGGATACCATCATAATATTTGATAAATACAATTAAAGACGAAAACTCAGGAAAAAACACCAGCATATTATTAGTCAATTTACCCCGATTAAAATAATAAACATTGTAAAAACTAACTGAAAATGAAAATAAAACCATTAACAAACGAAAACTATATATCCTGAAGAAATGAGAACAAATAATAAATATTAATAACGTAGCAATTAGTGAAACGAAAAGTCTATGCTCCAAGAAATGGTAAAGCAAGGAGAGAGAGACTTACTTGCATAGACTTACATAGATACACTGGCCACACAGATCTTACGATCCAAACGAGGTGGTCAGGACTTAATTCTACTAGAGATGGCATATCCGATAGAAAAGGAAAGTTGAAGGGAAGGATAGAAAAGAAGAAGGCTCTCTCCCCACCCTCCGTTCCCTCCGGCAATTGCCGTACATGAAAAAGTTGGAAGTGATTAACCTTGCTAGGCTTCGAAATCCCCAGAAGGAATTTACTGGAAAGATTGGAAAAAAAGAAAGGGAAAACAAAAAAGAACTTAAAAAAAATCATGCAACCCTTCGCCTTAGCAGCATGTAACTTTTGGGGTTAATTGGAATCATCCAACCCATCACCCTTAGTAGTATGTACAAATTTAGTGATGTTTATTATTCTTATTTTTTATTTATGTATTATTATTATTATTTTCTTTACTAACGCTCTCTTCAGCTGAACAAATAATAACGGTGATAATTACTGCCTACTCCATACCAATTTTTCTGTGGTATGAGTCTAGATTTTTCTTAAATGTATCTATAGAGGAGCTGTCTATTACTTTATTTGGAAGTTTGTTCCACTCATCAATTACACTGAGTGAAGAAATGTTTTGTTGTATCTAGATTCGCTCTCCGACCTAATAATTTTAAATTGTTTCCTCTTGTAGATGTGTCTTCGGCTTTTTTGAATAACTTATCTAGATTAATGTTACTGAATCCTTTTAGAATTTTAAAACACTATTAATTAGCCTCTCATCCTTCGTTTCTTAAGTGAAAATAGATCAAGTTCTCTCAGTCTTTCATCATATGATTTATTTCTCAATGAAGGGATTAGCTTAGTGGCTTGCCTTTGCACAGATTCCAATTTTTTAACATCCTTTATGAGGTGAGGTGACCAAAACTGCACAGCATATTCGAGGTGCGGTCTCACCATACTTTTGTAAAAGGGCAAAACTATGTCTTTGCTGTGATAGTGGAAGTTTCTTCTAATGAAACATAGTGCCCTGTTTGCTTTGTTTGCAGCCGCTGTGCATTGATTGGAAGACTAGGTTTTCGTTTATCAGCACTCCCAAGTCTTTTATTTGTGTTACATTTTATGAGAGAGAGAGAGAGAGAGAGAGAGAGAGAGAGAGAGAGAGAGAGAGAGAGAGAGAGAGAGAGAGAGAGAGAGCACATCACAAAACAATAAAACCCGAATATACGCGAGCAAAAAATAATACTGCATTAACAGTTGAATAAGATTTTAAGGGAGCCCACCTCGCTTATTTTCTCTTTCTCTCCCTCTCTGTTTGGCTTGTATCCATTCGGCCTCATTCAGCCTACTGTTTTAAGACGCTTACCCCCATCCAGGTGTCTATATTTTCCTGGCGAGCGGCCAGCATATACGTATATATTTTTATTTTGACAGCAAGCTAAATTTGTAAATTTTTCGATAGAACAATTTCTCCGGCGCAGCCGGATTTCTTCATACAATCCTAGCTCGCTATCGTTCGCCATGAAAAAATCGACACCTGGATGAGGATAACCGTCTTAAAACAGTTGGCTGAATGAGGCCGAATGGATACAAACCAGGGAAAGAAAGTAAAGGAGAGAAAGATAAAAAAAAAAAAACGGTGACCCCCCTTAATAGTACGAGTGAGAAATGACAGTCGCGCCTAAAACCTCTTACATACTGTACAGTTGGCCAAATAAGTAATGGCTCCCCTGTCATTATGCTTTGCTCGCTGAGTGCTGCATTAATGTCTGTCAGATGTTGAATATAGGGTGCGTATAGATAAGAACATGTTTGTATATCTCACTCGAAACGATGAATTAAAGCTTAGCTAATGCTGATACCAATTGTTGATGGAAATATACTTCTTGCCGCAACTTCACTTATTTGGCCGACTATGCAACATGGGCGGGGCGCGAATTTCTTTCTACAACCAAGCTAAGGCAGTCTGTACAGTCGCCTGCATAAGTAGCTGGTACACTACTTAATGATATAATTATGACTGAATGATTATTGAAGCAATACAGGCCAATATATATCATGGGAAGGCTTACAAAATGTTCATCAGCGTGTAGGAATTATTCAGTCATAATAATCAATCGCTGTATAATATATGACGCAACCAAATCTTTGCTGATTGTTTTCCTACATAATGGCTTGCTCATGTAGTTGGTACACGGCTATGTGAGACACTTGAGACAATTTACATGAACTGAGGGGAAACACTGACTCGGGCATAATTATGCTTATATAGTAAAGGGAAATATATCAGCATGCCAGAATTGTTCAATAACATTATATCTTCTCTCACTGCAGGTCAATATACAGTGCATGCACACTAATACTTCTTTTTTATGTATAGTAGTTTCCAGGTTTGTTATATGGATTTGCATTAGCTTTGCTTTGTAGATTAAACTAGGTTGGCTAGTATTGGTGTTGCCATATGTGTAGTGTATTCTTTGTCTTTGCTCTAAAACTAAAATATATTATTCGTACACAGTAACATGAAGCTTATCAGCTCGAAATAAGAGTTCTTTAACTCAAGAGCGAATAAGTGCAAACTCGCCAAAATACAACACACACACACACACACACACAAACACAGCACACACACACACACACAAACACAGCACACACACACACACACACACACACACACACAATATAGTAGAACCTATCCCATTCTGGTTGCATATAATAAACTTAATGTCTTGGCGGGACGCAGGGCATATGAGGTGAGGGTGTGGGTGTATTATGAGGACATGGGTCTGGGGGTGGAGGTGTGGGTGTTGTGGGGAGGTGTACAGTCTTAAACAGGAGTGTATGGACAATTTTTGGAGATGCAATAATGATACAATAATAATACACGGACGAACCATTTAAATAACCTGCTTGAACCACAAAGACCATATTATTGGGAATCACTGGTGAAAAGCTCACCGACTTGTTTGTTATTATTATACGGTGTGGGGGTGTGGGGGTGAGGATGAGGTGGGTTGTGGGAGTGAGTAAGGGTGTTGTTGAGTTAGTGTAGTGTGGTTGTAAGTTTGAAGGTGTGGGGGCAAGTGGGTGTACTGTGGGGGTGCGGGCTTGAGGATGAGGTTGGGTGTGGGAGTGGGCGGGGCATTGTGGAGTTAATACAGTGGGAATGTGGGTTTAAGGCATGGTGGGGAGTCGGGGTGTACATGGGGATGAGGTGGGGTATGGGGGGGGGGATATGGTTGAGTTAGTGTAGTATGGGTGTGGGATGAGGGTGGGCGGGGGAATTTGTTGTGGGGGTGTAAACATAAAATCCATAATAAGCATATACACTCATTTGTATCAACAGTCAACCCATGCCATATGATAATGCTGTATATTATGCTAAAATGCTTCAGGGGGGATATATATAAATTTGGTTACAGATTTATTGATTTATATATATATATTTATTTATTTATTATTTTTAGTGTTCTCCCTAGATATCCATGAGGCTATAAACATTATCCCAAAGATACCCAAGTGAGGTGAATTAGCGTATTTTTCGGTTGAAAAACTCCTAAATTGCAGGTTCGCTATCGCTCGCCAAGAAAAAATCGACACCTATATGCCACGAAAGATAATTAAATTGCCATACTAATGGGGCGAATGTCTTAAAATCTCAACATTGATTGGGCTAAAGATGAGGGAGAAGGAGGTCCAGAACATTCCTCCCACCCCCTCCCTCTTACATGTCCAGTGAGCCAAATGAGTGTATGCTAATTATACAGCTCGTGAGTGTACGTGGGGAAGGTTTGGTTAGGGTGATCCCGCTGATTCCTGGTTCAATTTACGAGTTGAACTTCATCTATTATAATGTTACACTTAAAACAAATTAATACAGACATATATACATAATTATACAATAAGTACTTGACCCTTTGAAGTGTTATTGATTTTATTTCAGACATGTAAGCGATTATATTTAGCTTAGGACAAATATATGGTAGCTAAAGAGATTAATAGATAGTCAGTAACTTATTAATGGGTAATGTCCTTCCTAAGCTAAATCAAATATTAGTTGCCAGTTAATAGTCTTGAGTTAGGATTCACGAAAGCTGTTCAAGTCCGTTAAACTACAATTCGTGCTCTTTAGCGAACGATTGCATGCATAATAACCAGGCAATTTAAGTGTCCGATAATAGATGGTGCCGATAAAGTTGGCAAGTTCTGCTTTAATAAGGTCACCTGCCTTTGATTGTTTTTTTTTTTTTTTTTTTTAAAAAAAATTTTTTTTTTTTTTTTTTTTTTTGTTTTTCCTTTTCTCTCTTTCTCTGGCTTTTATACATTCAGCCCCATTCAGCCTATTATTTTAAGACGTTTATCGCCATCCAGGTGTCGATTCTTCCTGGCGAGCGATAGCGACCCAGCATTGTACGGAACAATCCGGCTTCGCCCGAGACATTTTCTATCGAAAAATGTACAAATTTAGCCTGCTGTCAAAAACATTTTTAAGAATATGCTGGCTCGCTGCCGCTCGCCAGGAAAAATCGTCACCTGGATGGGAATAAAAGTGTTAAAACAGTAGGCTGAATGGGGTCGAATGTATACAATCCAGAGAGAGAGAGAGAGAGAGAAAAAAGAGAAAACAACGAGGTGGGCCCCTTTGATAACTGAGCATGTTTTCACGTTATCGAATAATACAATGTGTGTTCAGAGGAATATATAGTAGATTAGTAACAATTATATATTTTATCATTTATACTCGTCATGTGCACTCATCATTTGCGAATCAGTTAACCCATTATGTACCAGGGACGTCCTTTCATCATGTTTTGGCAGCTATCAGACTTTATTCAGCTCAGTAAGGGCCTCCAACAATTAACAGGCCCTCTAACTATCTTACTAAAGCCTTCTTACTAGCACAGATCCCTATTACGCTGCACACAATCGTCAAATTAGATGTATGAACATTTGTCCCCTTTCTCCTGCACGTGAATTGTTAACCTTAATGTTCCCCCTTAACCCCTTCTGTACCGGCGACGTCTTTTTAATGTTATTCTTGCTATATCTAGACGATTTTGTACAGCTTAAGAAGGGTCTGTGGGATTAAAAAGGCTTAAGTGCGATAGTTTGAAGCCTGTTAATTGGCCAAGGCCCCTTTGAAACGGAATAACATCGTCTAACCGTAGCCAGAATATAATTAAAAAGACGTCGCCGGTACAGAAGGGGTTAACAATGAGGTTCGCCTTGTGAATCAGGACTTAGGGCCATACCACTGTCTAATGCCTATTTCACCTTCAGTTTGTTAAGGGGAGATCTCCACTTGAGGGATTTTTTTCTTGACCCCTTTCTCCCTCATGTTTAGCCCCATTGCTTTCGATATTATAAAACGTTTGCCCGATTAGTTTAGCAATTTTAAGAACTTTCACCCCATATTAAGACCTTTCGTGCAATTCAGGTGTCGATTTTATCCTGGCGAGCGATAGCGAGCCTGTAATTTAAGAGGAACCGGCCTTTGGCCGGGAAATTTTTCTACCGAAAAATGTACAAATTTATCTTGAAAGGGACTCAAGGGGGTGTAATTTTAAGCTTGATGGAGGTCTAGGGAACAAACTAAATACCTCCCCTTAAGAGACCCTACAGTAACAAAGACTAGCCAACTTCAGCAGTATTGGTGCCACGAGTGTCATTATCCTGCTTTACACTCAAATAAGGTGAATTCAAATCATTAATATTCAGCATTACTGGTACAGGAAGGTCTAACTACTCTGCTACTAACTACTATGCTAAGTGTGATTGTTATTATAGAAGTTGTAGCTGTAGTGATGAAAGCTATGGATGTGAGAATAGTAAATGTGGATATAATATTGGTACATCTACAAACAAAAACGACGTTCAACTTACATAACTTCAAATGAATACTCCTCTATTGGTTTAGTACATAATTATATACCCTTGAACGTCATTGAACAAATCACGAACGTAAAGTCTTTGTTTATATCGAAAAAAAGGATATTTCACAATTATATTGAGGGGGAACTGAGTTAAATTTATAGGGAACGGACATAACTTTTAACGGAGACTGTACTTGAAGATATGATAATGGTGCACACGGATATGGCACAGCTACAGGTTTGTGTGGGTGACTGTGGGTGCGTGGGGTGGGGTACATGTGGGTGACTGTGGGGGTGGGGTTCATGTGGATGACTGATGGGTGGGGGGGGGGGGGGTACATGTGGGTGACTATGGGTGCGTGAGGGTGGGGTTCATGTGGATGATTGTGACGGGTGAGGGGGGGTACATGTGGGTGATTGGGCGCGTGGGGGTGGGGTTCACGTGGGTGATTGTGCACGGGTGAGGGGGGTACATGAGGGTGTGTGTGTGTGGGTGACTGTGGGGGTGGGGTTCATGCGGGTGGGTGAGGGGTGGAGTACATGTGGGTGTTTGTGTGATTGACTGTGGGGGTAGGGTACATGTGGGTATTTGTGTGATTGACTGTGGGGGTGGGGTGCATGTGGGTGACTGTATGGGTAACTGTGGGGGTGAGGTACATGAGGGAGACTGTGATGGGTGAGGGTTGGGGCACATGTGGGTGATTGTGTGGGTGGCTGTAGGTGAAGAATGGGTACGTGTCGATAAATGTCGGTGTTTGTGTGGGTGGGGTACATGTTGGTGTTTGTGTGGGCGGCGAAGGGTGGGTACGTGTGGGTGGGGTACATATGGGTGTGGTTCCTTTGCGTCTCCATTAAACCCATAGTGAGCCAGGCTTTGGGTGAGGCGGAATATAAGGACTGAGACAATTTGGAGACTCTAATGTAATATATGCTAGGAGGAGAGGTCGTGGGAGGGAGGGTGGACTCTGGGCTGAATAAACAAATGGTTGACAAAGTGAACCCTGTCAACTACATGTTTTGTTTTGGTCTTGACAAACACCAGACTAATGTTTAATCCTTTAATATTCGATGACACATTATATGTATTTGTATTATTGTATTTATGTATTATCATTATTATATATGTTTTACTTTAGTTATTTTTAAGTATTATCATTCAGCCTTGGAAAGTCCTGTAGGAATTAAATGGGTAAGGTCTATCTCATTTAATCCTCAGACTTCCACAAAGAATTCCTAAGCCGAATTAAATAGTCTACTGGCAGCCATAATCAAATTGAGAAAAAAAACGTCATCGTAATTTGAAAGGGTTTATTAAGAAGGAACCTTTGTGATCGAAGAAGGTAATACAAATATGACGAATGTCTATATATCATCTTACGGGCTAAAGAAGTGGGCAATATTCCAAGTTCAGTATATCACACAATAAGAAACTTATAATAATATTAAACATATCAACATCTTCGGGAAGTATGCATCGAATCAATGAACTGCAGACAAAATTGCTTAAACTAGAGTGTAACTCGGTAAAGCTCATACCTCCGCTTACGCTGGCTGGTTCTTTACCATTAATATCATAAGCCTCAATTTTCTTCTGGATTAGAGTTCCAGGGTATGATCCGGATTACTTCCTAAATCTAATCACTTTTTCCTTGGCGCATATCCTATGTGCCCTCCAAATATTGTGAAAGACGATTCATAACTTGATGTAATATGCCCGCCAAATTTGATGAAAATCTCCGTATCGCCTCCTAAATTGAATCACACTTTCCTCGGCGCATATCCTATGTGCCCACAGAATGTTGCTGAAATCGGTTCATAACTTTGTGAGATATCTTGTTGTTTACAGTCAAACAAACTGACACGATAAAATATACTCCGTCCAACTTCGTTGGTGAAGTGATATTCGAAAAACCACCTCAATGAAAACATGCAAACTATTTTGAGTGAGTTTCCTATATTCACCATTATATATTTTAACTTTATTGAATTACAATTTCAAGAAAGCCTGTGTCATCTACTCCATATGCAGAGCTTAATGGAAGGATTATAAAAGGCAATGCATATAGTGGTTGCGAAAATATTGTTTGTTGAAAGAAAATATTCATAGTATGCTAGACAGACACTGATGCAAATGTCGACCAAGATAGCCAGTGATGGTACAGTTCACTGGACAATTGTCGTTCCTCTTTGAGATTATATTTATGGAAGTAAAGCTAGAATAATTGAATTTAGAGTGTAGTATCTTATTAAATAATTGCATAAGATGAATATTAACAATAGCATAGAATATAACTCTCCTAAATCAATTAGAATATATTGATTTTCATAAACATAATATCAGAAAGGAACGGAACTTGGGCAGGGAACTGTACACTGTAAACGTCAAAGGTTTTAAAAACGTATACAAATGTTATGAAAAATAGTTGGGTGTATGGATAGAGATGTAGTTTTCTATCCTTGTGATAAATGGGTTTAGTAGTACCGATAAACTGTACCTTTAAAAGGTTATATTATTATGGACAGTTTACATACACAATTATTACGCACACGCAGTGTGGGGGATGCTATAGCACAGTGGATCGCGTCGTGGATTGCAGACCAAAAGGACCTCAGATCGAGTCCACGCCAAACGTCAGGATTTTTTCCGAGGTGATCTGATCGTCCCTGAAGTATCCTGGCAACACCGACACGTCACAATTTCATAGCATAGAAATTCGAAGATGTTGTGAACGACCGTATAGCTGCTCTCTTCAAACCAAGTGACGTGTATAATAAGATGTCGTCATCTAGTGTGGTAGAAACAAAGCAACCAACACCTTGAAGCTTCACTGAGATCAAATAGTGCGACACATATGAAGCACCCAACATCTCGAAGCTTCAATCAATAATGTCGGGGCCTCATAAGAGTTACAGGCTACTGAACAGCCTAATAACATAATAACAGAGATCAACTATTAATCATTTAACGTATAATCTCATACAGCTTAGGAAGGACATTTAGCAAATTAATGGGCACAAACTCTCGATTAACCTTTTAATCCCACACATATTTATGTTATTTAATAACATCGTCTTATAAGAACCAGGATTAACTGAACGAATGCGTCGTGGTATACGGGAAGAGAACGAGAGAGAGAGAGAGAGAGAGAGAGAGAGAGAGAGAGCGAGAGCGAGAGCGAGAGAGAGAGAGAGAGAGAGAGCGAGAGCGAGAGCGAGAGAGAGCGAGAGAGAGGCTAGGGAAAGTGAAAGTATGTTGTGAGAAAGTACATAACGGTGTAGAGCAACAAGTGGCTGGGTCAACTTGGGTTATTTACGGTCAGACGACACTCCAACACACCTTGACCACGATAGCGTTATGTTAACCCTTTCAGCACGATGGCGTAATTTCCTTCATATTATGGTTACCCTTAGACGATTTTCTTTAGTGTATAATGAAGCTCTAGGGATTAAAGGGGTAAAACGATTGGCATAAAATCGTCTAATGTTAGGCAGATTCAAGGGCACAAAGACGTCATCGTGCTGAAGGGGTTAATAGCTGCTCTTACTATTATTAGACAAGTTTAGTCGACTTAGAAAGAAGCTCTGACGGACAAAAATCATTTTCAATATGCCTATCTATCTGTTTCTATATTCATTGCTACTAGAGGTACCTGATCCTCTGTCTGGGTTACAAAGTCGTCCCGAAATTACTGCACACCTTTTTAGTATTGTATTAGTTTCCTCACTAGACCTCCATCAAGGTTGGGAAAAAAAAAAAAAAAAAAAAAAAACCCAAGACCCTCTTTTAAGATAAATTTATAATTTTTTAAATTACAGGCTCGCCGCTTGCCAGGAATAAATCGACACTTAAATGACACGGAATATACTTTATGGGGACTAGTACCGTTTTTTTTTTTTTTTGGTCTCTGGCACCCCCTGGGTACCTCAGTCAAGTCACATTGCTATATATTTTGGGTAGTAGAGGGTGAAGAAAACATACACTTACACTAAATTTTATGTATAAATACACACACACACACACACACACTGACTCTCAAAATGTTCCTTGAATGGCATAATATATAGCAATGAATAACTATATATAAAGTCAGTTATAGTGCCATTAATCAATAATTATTTATCCCTTTCCATATATTTATATACATACATATATATATATATATATATATATATATATATATATATATATATATATATATATATATTTATACTGTATGCATGGAAAGAGATAAATACAGTAATTATTGATCATAATGGCAGTATAACTGATTTTAGATATAATTATTCATTGTGCTATTGAGGACACATTTTAAGACAGTATCCCTGTAAGCCTGGGCGCCAATAAAACATCGTTTAAGATGTGATTGTGGATAAAGTTTACAGCGTGGTGTCTTGTGTTGGGTGTGAACTAAGCCGAGGTGTGTTAATATGGGCATAGGTGTCGGCAGGAACTAGCCCCAACTAGAGAGACTCTATGGTAACAGAGATCAGTCTAGCTATATACGCCATCTTGGTGTCGCTGGTGACATTGTCTTCTGCTTAACCCTTTCAAGCGCCAATACGCGTTTTTGTTCTATTTCTGGCTACTATTAGACGATTTTATTAAGATTAGTAACGGTATATGGAAGTCCAAGGGTTGATTGAGATAGTATTTACCCTTGTAATACCCAAAAAATCTTCCTAAGCTGCATATAATCGTCTAATGATGACCAAAATAAACTTCTAAAACGCGTCAGAGCTTCAAAGGGTTAAGGGGATGAGGATGGACCTTCATTGTAGTGGCCAATACATTAAAGGAGGCCCATCACGGTGTAAAAATCTCATATTATTTTCTCTTTACACTAAATTATTTCCATGCTCGTCATAATCATTCTGAAATATTGAAACTGGCGTCCATAGAAAATGGTGTCCAGTCTCTCTAACTACAAGACCTCTAGCCCCAACAGGATAGTGCAGGGGGAACTGTGAACTTCACCAGGGATGAGTGCATAATAATTGTTGGTGTGGGTTTAAGAGCGGGAATGAAAAGGCTTACGAGTCAAGGATACGCACATTAATCTTTTGACTGCATCAGGCCTTGTCTTACTATACTAAACATTTTCTCGAGTTAGAAGAAATTCAAGAACACAAGGTATGTTTGCATTAACCCCTTCTGTACCAGCGACGTCTTTTAAAGTTTATTCTAGCTCTTTTTAGACGACTTAGTGCAGTTTAAGAAGGATCTATGGTGGTAAAAAGGGTTAGGTGAGGTAGTTCGGAGCCTGTTAATTGCTGGAGGCCCTTATGAAACTATCTAAATATAGCTAGAGTAAAATTCCGGTACACAAGGGGTTAATGAAGATAGTTCTAAAACTCTTGCTACAAGACGTATTTTCTAAACTGAATTAAATGGTCTAACGTTAGCTTGAATATATAATAAGTGCCTTCAGTATATTGAAATTATTACCGAGTGTATCAACAGGCCCCTAAGAGTGCGTTAAATTGGTGTTCGAGAGCTAATTGGTGTCGGTACGTTTGTGTGTTGAAAAGACACGATAATGTCAGCTAAATGCTGTGTAAGACTCAATAATCATGGGTGAACTGGTGCGAAGTGAGTGGGGTGTGCGTGTGTTTGTGCGTGCGTGTGCGTGTGTGTGTGTGTAATAAGTGGGTGTGATCTGGAAGGGAGGGAATTAGGAAAAGCTGGGAGGCAGACTAGGATCGAGGAGATAAACAAAATGAGAAAGTGGATGTGGAGGAGAAAAATAAATAAAGTAAGAGAGTTGTGAGAGAAAAATGCAAAGGGAAGGAGGGAGGGAGGGAGTGAAGGA
>CM064513.1:17702027-17829527 GCA_032716605.1 Paralithodes platypus
AACCCTTCCCCCACCACTCCCACCACTCTCCTCAACCCTTCCCCACCTCCCACATCACTCCCATCAACCCTCTCCCCATATCTCCCACATTACTCCCACCATTCCTCTCAACCCTTCAGCCAACTATTCGATGAATGGCACTAGCTTAAGAATGTAAACAGAGAAACCGATCTGGGAGTAACAATATCGAGTAACCTAAAACCGAGTCAACAATGTTCAGAAGTTGTTAAGAAGGCAAACAAATAATTGGGTTTATAGGCAGGTCATTTGAGCATAAATCCAAAGACGTTATCCTAACCCTTTACAATTCCTTAGTCCGCCCTCTTCTGGAATTTACTGCGTTCAATGCTGGTGCCCTTATTACCAAAAAAGACATAAACAAGCTAGAACGAGTTCAACGTAGAGTTACCAAAATGATACCTAGCCTAAAGAACAAACCATACAAAGAGCGTCTTAGAGAATTAAATCTATTTCCTTTAACCCAGCGCAGATTAAGAGGTGACTTAATTCAAGTGTTCAAAATCATCAAAGGCATCGACAATATGAACTGTAGTAAGTACTTCACTATCGACCAATCTAATTACACGCGGGGAAACGGTTGCAAAATTATTGGTAAATCTTTTAACTCACACGAATCTAAGAATTTCTTCTTCTGTCAACTTGTGGAATGGGCTTCCCCGAGACGTTATAGACTGCAGCACCGTTGATTCATTTAAACTCCGCCTAGACAAATATCTCGCATCAAACCCGCGACTGACTGCGTTTGTAAATGAATAACTTTATTTTATCCTCCCCTCAGTTACTAACCCATATGTCCCCTACTAACTTCCTAGTCCTGCCACGGACATTAGTTCCAGGGCAGTAGTTCCCTTTTTCCAATGTTCCCTTACCCACTCTAAACCACTGTTTGGACACTTGATCTCAGTGTTTTGGAGGACAAGCAGCCTAGAAGGGTCACTAGACCTGTTGTTGCTTGATTTCCTTTGTACTCCTTTGTACCCACCTCTCCCACTTTACTCCCACTACCCTCAACTCTTCCCCCATACCTCCCACATTACTCCATCACTCCATCACTCCCTCAATCGTTATCCCACCCCTCTAACATTACTTCCACCACTCCCCTCAACCCTTCCCCAAAACCTCCCACATTACCCCCACCACTCCCATCAACCTTCCCCCACCCCTTCCACAATACTCCCACCACGCCTATCAACCCATCCCATCAACCCTCCCCCAACAATCCCCTCAACCCTTCCCCTACCACTCCCACCACTCCCCTCAACCATTCCCCCACCCCTCCCACATTACTCCCACCACGCCTATCAACCCATCCCCTCCACCCTCCCCCCAACACTCCCCTCATACCCTTCCCCTACCACTCCCACCACTCCCCTCAACCATCCCCCCACCCCTCCCACATTACTCCCACCACGCCTATCAACCCATCCCCTCAACCCTCCCCCCAACAATCCCCTCAACCCTTCCCCTACCACTCCCAGCACTCCTCTCAACCATCCCCCCACCCCTCCCACATTACTCCTGTGTTATCAGTGGTTGTTGTTGTGACCTGAACGATGTCTGGAGATCGTGAGCGGGGAACGCATTGGTCACATTGCTTAGGGACTTCCAGATTTTTACCTGTACTCTGTTAATCTCAACCTTATTTGACCCTGGTCCGGTGGGGGGTAGGGGGTGGGGTGGGGAGGATCTTATTGTACCTCTCCCTGTTTGAGGATCCTGATATATTTCTAGTGTGTCTGGCTGTTTTTTTTTTTTTTTTTTTTTTTTTTTTTTTTTTTTTTTTTATATAATTCTCTACACAGTACACGGCCACCATATCAAGACACTTCCACAGATAACTCACAAAACACCATAGAGTACCCTTCACTACTACCAATCAACATCGTTCACATATCACCACACAAGTCACACACACACACACCAACACACACACACACAGCACGCTACCAAACTCTAGCCAATACACCTCCACACACCATCCACACACACACACACACACACACACACACACACACACACACACACACAGCTCGCTATCACACTCTAGCCAATACACCACCACACACCATCAACATGCACATAACACCTAACCACACACCACCACCTCAGAACACACACACCATCTCTTCACCCAACACAAACCCTCACTGTTAGTACTTAATGTTGTTGTGGCCTCAATGATGTTTCGCGAGACAGGCAGGTCGTGAGTCCAGAAGGCAGTGGTCACATTGTTTAGGAGCTTCAGATATCTTGTTGGTGTATGTGGCTGCTGCTGTTCAACCTACCGCAGTATTTTACCACCGTCAATGAAAAGTAAACATATGCTATAGTTTGTTTATTTTCAGCTGATGGTCAAATGTCTTGTCCTCATTTTAATTACGTAACTATTATGAAGATTGTACAGTAAAACATGTTGCTATTTATGAAAACTTGTAATATATAGTGTACAAAGGCATAGTAGTTTCATATTTGTCCATTAACTACACACTACCAAGTACCACACATTATAACTTTAGAACACACTCCTTCTACACTGTAATAAGTGTGTATTCAAATGCAAGAAAAGTAATACACACACTGCTAAAGAATTCAGATGTTAATGGATTCAATTCACTGTCACCGGAAAAAAATAGACCACACACACACACTACCATGCACTAATCGGTGCCACTTACACGTGGTGATCTTTGTAACAGATAACAGATATATGCATTATCACCTACCACCCACATACCACCACACATGAGACAAGCCACATATACGCCATCATGCGACCAACACACTACCAAACCATCAACAAAAACTGCAACCTCATAACACACTCCTTCTGCACTGTAACAATTGTGCGTTCAAATATAACAAAGGTGATACGCATATTAAGTGTGTCAATCGTTCACATGTTTAGATTACGACACATAAGCAATTGAAAGACCTTTAATATTTTTTTTATTTTATTTTTTTTATTTAACATTTAAAAGCATAATGTTAACAGTGTCTTTAGTCATCCCAAACCCTCCCTGCCAGTGCTGCATGTTGTTGTTGAAGGGATATAGGCAGCGTTTTTTACTCTGGGTGGCAAGTAAAAATAAATTGCTCGAAAATGGCTAAAACAGAGAAGGACATAAAAAATAATTAAATTACAGTATACACCTTTACCCTATTAATGATAGCCTTTACATCATTAGCAGTACTCTAGCTGCAGAACATTGAGACGATTTAAGACATCTATGAAAGAAGTATCCTGACCAGGATTCGAACCCACTCATTCCAGGTTTGTTTGGTAGAGTCGGGCACCGTAACCACTCGGCCATGAGCGGAGACTTTTCCAAACATACCTGGAGTGAGGGGGTTCGAATCCTGGTCAGGATACCTCTCTCCCAACATGTCGTACATAATCATTAGACATCTAATGAAGTTTATAGCATTCGTCTGGATAAAATCCAACAGGTTATTTTGTATAGTTCAATAAATTATTCGGGCGTAGTTTGAACGAATACAATTATTACAAGAGATGATGCCTTGTTTACTACAGACGTTTGACTGTTCTTAAAATCTACTTTCACACGATTGAATAAACAAACTTATCAAAACCCAATAAATGTTTTAAGAGGCCCACTGAACCCAGTTGTTGGGGGCTGGATCGATGGCTACAGAGTGAAGGGCGGGGTACAGTCACGCTCAAAAGTAATTATAGTAATAGACAGGCGTATAACTTTAGTTCTCTTTGCACTGTTAAGGGGGTAGTGCTTGGTTTTCAGTATATATATATTTATCTATTTATTTATTTTTTAGTTTCCTCGCTAGACCTCCATCAAGCTTAGAAGAAAAAACTAGACCCCCTTGCAAGATAAATTTACAAATTTGTCAGTAGAAAAATTTCCCAGCCGAAGGCCGGTTCCTTATATAATTAGAGGCTCGCTATCGCTCGCCCGGAAAAATCTAATTCTAAAGGGCACGAGAGGTCTTAATATTGATAAAAAGATGAGGTGAAAGGTCTCAAAATCGCCAAACTAACGGAACGAACGTCTTAAAACCTCAAAACTAATATGCTAAACATGAGGGAGAAGGGGGTCCAGAAAAACGAGTACTACCCCCTTAAAAATATTCCTTTGTTTTTTACGATCACAGGATAGGCAGCCATATTACCAACATAATTAGTAATTTTAACGGTCACAACAGTGTTTGACTCCTTCCCAAATGGTTAACCTCAATTGTTTTCTTTGAGTTAATAAATGTTGGAGGTTTAGATAATGTAAACTCGAAATGAAATTACTATAGTTGCAGAAAATAATATAAATCCTTGACACCATTGTACAAACTCTCATTATTATTATTATTATTATTATTTTTTTATTTTTTTTATTTTTTTTGGTATTTTTTTTTGAGGACTATGGATTTCGTAGATCAAGGGAATAATATAGAGTTGATGTGGCAGGTTAACAGTTGCAACTCTATTATGACGCATATACAGTATTTAATTAATGTTGGCTATCATTAGACAATCGTATTAAAGTTAGAAGGGATCTGTTAGAGTCAACGGCGTAATTAATATAGATTTTACCGCTTTGGTTCCTAATAATCCTTCCAAATCTTTATAGCATCGTCTAATAAATGTAAGTCGGAATAAAGCGAAAATGACGCTATTGAATTGAAGGATCAAATAATAAAATGCTCTTGAATACAAATATATTAAATTATCTGGCTATAAGTAGGCTACTGAGGGTTTTCAGCTATATAGTCTACCAAAATAGTTCTTCAAAAACCATAATATTTATCTGTTTAATCTACAGAACACAAACACTATCGACATTAGTACAACGCTAAGATAATAATTTTAATGAAGACTTAAAAACCTATTAAGATTGTCAAGGAAAAATTATAGTAACTTAAAATAACACCGTTCATTAAAGTTATTGGCGGTGACCTATTAATTTTGGCTGTACATATTAGCCCATAATCGTTCCAAATGTGAATCCTCGAACAGCAAAACGAACCTCCGCACTGTAAATATTAGGCAAGGCAATAATAAGAATCAATTCAGTTCGAAATAGCTCCCGAGTGTACATGAGATATTTACCCAAGATCAAACGATGGAGGTAGGGAACGACTTTTGCTCGCTACTGTACTTTTGAGGCAGACCAAGAGAGAGTGAGCCAATGCAAGGCGATATAAAAGCAACCTCCCCACTCTAGATCACAGTCCCTGATATGCACGGGCTCAAGGGTGGGCTGGGGTGGGGTGGGTGGGTGGGGGCGCTACTCGGTCAAATCTATGTCTGCGCAATACAGAAGAAATTGAATTTAACAAATCTGGTACGACCGTCTGCACAAGTATATGGTACACTACTATAGGATGAACTTGTGACGGTGGCCTTTCATGATGGATAACACTGATTCGGGCATTTGTTTACAGGGAATGTTCAAAATATTTTACCAGCGTATTATAATTGTGGGTGGATGGGAACTCGTTAGCCTTGGTCGGCAACTCATCGAGGGGAGACAACCTTATACAAATCTGGGTGGATGGGACTCGTCAGCCTTGGTTGGCAACCTGTCTAGGGGAGTAAACCTGACACAAATCCGTATTGCTTACCTAAGGGTAAGGCAGGTTAGTGGATGGATTAGCCGAACACCACTGTAGAAAAATGGTGCTAACAAGATACACAGAGGGCCTCGGAGTCGGACGGATCCTAAATTGAGTGGTCAATCCTGTAAGTCCTTCACTAAACTGGCTCGGGTTGTCCCTCTCACAGGGAATAGGTCCGCTTGGGGGAATTCTGTGTATGGCCACCCTCGTAAGGGGAGTAAGGCGTCCGGCAATAGATAGATAGATAGATAGATTAGAATTGTAAAACTAAACACTTGTACCAGCTTTCACTGCAGACGCTTGAACACATTATACCAGAATACATTTTCAAACATTAAATACAGCTTCAATATAATAAAATTACTAATGAATAAACAATAAGCATTAGAGATTGAGCTGTATTGTAAAATATGTGTCCAGTATTGAACACATTGACTAGAATTAAACTGGGAGACATTATGAAATATTCACCTTTTGACAAATTATATACAGCTTAGGAAGGATCTGTGGGAACTGAAAGGGTAAAGTATATCTCAATTAATCCTCTGACTTTCATATTCCGTTCCTAATCTGAATGAAATCGTCTAACGATAGCCAAAATATAATGTCAAAATGCATCATATTCTTCAAGGGGTTAAGTGGAACACATCCTTAAAAGGTACATAAATATATCACTCAATGAACACATTTACACGGAACATATATATTTTGTCCTCCTCGTCAAATATATCTATGCCACAACAAAAACATTGACTGTAACGAAACTGGCACACACGTACAGTATTAGGATACTATGTAAACGTTTCGGAAAGTTTCAATAATATGGTAGACATTCGGAACACATTTATATTGAACATTATACAGATGTTCAAAAAAACTAGAAATAACGTGTTCAAAATAAGGGTCAGTAGAATGGTCTGTAATGTTTTATTCCCGCTGACGATAACCTGAATCCCTTAGCAACTGATATTTTGATACCTAGTGGAAATATATGAAACTAATATGTCTTTGCATTATTTAGTCAGGATTACATATTTACCAACATATTTCACTACCAATGATTCTTAATACCTGCATTATCAAAGACGGGACATGGCAATTTACCGTCAGCTAAAATTACTCTTACCCTCGAGGTCAAGACACGTGTAACACCTCATGCATTTCTGATCTATTATACTCTTTCTATACGAGGTCAACCTTTTCATCGACACCATACCAGTAGGTGAATGTAGATGGTTCACTTTTTGGTCGACTTTTTGTAATTTAATCTATATTTTTCTAGTTTCCTCCCTAGACCTCCATCAAACTTAAAACATCGGCCATTCGATCCCCCTTGTAGATTAATTTGTACATTTTTGGTAGAAAAATATCCCGGCCCAAGGCCGGTTCTTCCAAAATTACAGGTTCACTATCGTTCGCCAGGAAAGAATCCGACACCTAAATAGCACGAAAGATCTTAATGCCAAAAAAATGGGGCGAAAGTCTTAAAATCGCCAAACTAATGGTGCAAATATCTCTGAAACCTAATGGGGCTAAACATGAGGGAGAAGGGGGCCCATAAAAGCGACCCATCTCCCCTTAAGAGTTGTTTGTGTTCGGGTACAGGCATGATGAAGAGTCCTGTTCTACCTTCAGCTTTCCAAATCCGGTTATCTCTGCTATGTAAAAAAAAAAACAAAAAAAAACACACACACACACACACGCGCGCGCGCACTTTAGCACACACAATGACTTTTTTTTTTTTTTTTTTTTTTCTTTTTTTTTTTTGTGTCAAGTTTTCTTCAGTTCAGACCAGACGTATATATTATAATTATTGAGAAAATAAAAGCAAGTTTATTTTGCTGGTATTACTTGAACATTGAGCAAGACTGTATGGTATGATAGGAAGAATTGCAATGATACAACTAGAAGGCATTATACATTCAAAGTCGTGGAAGAATTGCAATGATACAACTATAAGGCATTATACATTCAATGTCGTGGAAGAATTGCAATGATACAACTAGAAGGCATTATACATTCAAAGTCGTGGAAGAATTGCAATGATTGCAATGATACAACTAGAAGGCATTATACATTCAAAGTCGTGGAAGAATTGCAATGATACAACTAGAAGGCATTATACATTCAAAGTCGTGGAAGAATTGCAATGATACAACTAGAAGGCATTATACATTCAAAGTCGTGGAAGAATTGCAATGATACAACTAGAAGGCATTATACATTCAAAGTCGTGGAAGAATTGCAATGATACAACTAGAAGGCATTATACATTCAAAGTCGTGGAAGAATTGCAATGATACAACTAGAAGGCATTATACATTCAAAGTCGTGGAAGAATTGCAATGATACAACTAGAAGGCATTATACATTCAAAGTCGTGGAAGAATTGCAATGATACAACTAGAAGGCATTATACATTCAAAGTCGTGGAAGAATTGCAATGATACAACTAGAAGGCATTATACATTCAAAGTCGTGGAAGAATTGCAATGATACAACTAGAAGGCATTATACATTCAAAGTCGTGGAAGTGCTACTTGGCTTTTGACCCTGAATCTACAGTAACTCTTAAAAGTCGTGTCCTGCCCCCATTTACAATCTACAGTCACTTAAAAGTCGTGTCCTGCCCCCATTTACAATCTTATTTACCTTCGGACTTCCACGAAACTCTTCCTAAGATAAATATAATAATTGTCTTGTTGTTAGGGTGGGACGATACTGTTGACCCAAAGTGTACCCTCTCTGACCTCTTAAAATCTTAAAAGCAATGGGGCTAAACGTGAGGGAGAAATGGGTCCGGAAAAATATCCCTGATTTCTATACACTGAAAGGGGCAAGTTGTGAAGGCGGGACGACACTTTTGGTCCTAAGTGACCTTAAAATTTCATAAGCAATGGGGCTAAACATGAGGGAGAAATGGGTCCCTGATTTCTATACTGGTTTCGATACGCTGAAAGAGGTAAGTTGTGAAGGTGGGACGATACTTTTGCCTCTAAGTGTACCCTGTCTGGCCACTAATTTCTATGTTTACATCTTGATGGGCTATCTCTGCAGACAGCTCATCTAGGAGCAATAGAGATTTACGACAGCCAGGCTCTCTTTCTATTTGCATACCTTCAAAACAGGCTACATAAATCAAGATGGCTATATATGTGTGCAATGTTTCTGTTATCTCTATCAGTATTTTAGGACGCATTTTTTATACCTCATTCTAGTTGTCATTAGACGATTTCGTGCAACTTAGGATGTACTTCTAGGAATCAGAGGGTTAAAACTATCTCAAATAACTCTAGCTCGCGCAAGTTCTCTCTAAACTGAATAAAATCGCCTAATAAAAGTCAGAATAGACATCCAAAACCCGTCATAATCCTCAAGGGGTTAAAAAATTCCTCTGTTAGATAGTTATTTTTATTTGTACGAGTTCAAATTTAACCTTCGATTTCTTTCATCGATGCTAAATATGCCCATATGCTCAAATTACTGTAAATTTTAAACTAATTCATAACATAAATATTACAAAGAATTATTTATATTCTTTAACCCCTCCATACCGGTGACATTTAATTTATTCTATTCTAACTATTGTTACAGTAAGAATGTATGGTAGGTAAAATGGTTAAATGAGATAGTTTAAAAGCTTATGCTTGCTGAAGGCCCTTCCTGAACCTAACCCCTTCAGCACCATGACGCCTCTTTACCTTTGATTCTGGCTAAAATTAGACGATTTCATGCAGTTTATTAAGAGGGTTTATTGAGATAGCGTTTACCCCTTTAAATCCAAGAGGTAGTATAGAAGCCAAAGAAAATCGTCTAATGGTAACAAGAATACAATGAAAATTACGTCACGGTGATGATGCGGTTAATGCAATAATCTAATAGTAACCAGAACAAACTTAAATGAACGTCACTGGTACTGAAAGGGTTAACGGTAGGTGTGCTTTTCGGATTCACCCCACCATATAGCTCATCTTGTTCAGTTTTCTGAGGCAAATTTACAACATTTACTAACCTATCAATTATGCGATTAAGGGGGTCACCGGCTTTTTTTTTTTATCTTTCTCTCTTTTTCTCTTTCCCTGGCCTTTATCCATTCGGCCCTATTCAGCCAACTGTTTTAAGACGTTTAATCCTCATCCAGGTGTCGATTTCTTCCTGGCGAGCGATAGCGAACCAGCATTGTATGGAGAAATCCAGCTTCGCCGGAGACATTTTTCTATCGAAAAATGTACAAACTTAGCTTGCTGTCAAAACAAAAATATATATATGCTGGCACGCTACCGCTCGCCAGGAAATTATTGACACCTGGATGGGAGTAAACGTCTTGAAACAGTAGGCTGAATGGGGCCGAATGGATACAAGCCAAAGAGAGAGGAAGAGAAAGAGAAAAAAAGCGAGCAGGGCTCCCTTAATGAAAGTTTTCAACCATTTCACTTGTTCACAGAGAAGCAGTTGAATGTCAATATTTTCCTTTGTTTATTATAACGATTTTTTTGTTTTATCCGGTACGTGTCCTCGGTAAGTTCATTCATAATGAGGATCTAGTAGTACACATATTTCAGACTTGTTCATCTCACCATAATGTTACACCCAAATTTTGAGTCAGCCAAAGAAAATGTCAAGCAGGTGGTGGTATACTGTACAGTACTTTTATGGTTGACTGTACATTATAATCATAAAGTGGCCAGTCAGTTCGGAGCGTTGTTAACAGTTTATCACCCTCATACATCCACCCCCTCACCCTCCTACTCCCCTCACTCACTCTCCACCACCCTCTCATCCACCCAACTCCTCACCCTACCACTCCCCTCACCCTTCACCACCCACTCCCTCACCCTCCACCTCCCACTCCCTCACCCTGATCCTCCCACTCCCTCACCCTTCACCACCCACTCCCTCACCCTCCACCTCCCACTCCCTCACCCTCCACCACCCACTCCCTCACCCTCCACCACCCACTCCCTCACCCTCCACCACCCACTCCCCCCTCCTCCACCCACTCCCTCACCCTGATCCTCCCACTCCCTCACCCTGATCCACCCACTCCCTCACCCTGATCCTCCCACTCCCTCACCCTGACCCTCCCACTCCCTCCTCCACCACCACCCACTCCCTCCTCCACCCACTCCCTCACCCTCCACCTCCTCCACCCACTTTCTCACCCTCCACCACCCATCAACCTCTCTCTCTCTCTCTCTCTCTCTCTCTCTCTCTCTCTCTCTCTATATATATATATATATATATATATATATATATATATATATATATATATATATACAGTGTGTATGTGTGTGTGCATACATACAGTATATGTATATATATATATTTAGTTGATGAAGGCCAAAATCACAAGTTTTATTATTTGTTTACATAATAACTATTTAATAGGGTGTACCCATTATTTATTTTGTATTGCATTTGTATATAGTAACCACCTAATAATATTCATTATATACTTACTTAGGAAAAAACATTAACCCAGATTGTTTTCTCTTACAGAATAGAGAAGCGAATCCGAGAGAGCCATCTTAATGTGAGTACAACCTTCTCGTGGGAGTATATAAAATTAACGCCTTAATTACACACATTAGTGATTAAGCTCAAATATAGCTGATTTATTCTTGTGTACATAGACTTAATATTCACTCGAGAGATAACCAAAGTTGATATTATGGAGAGGAGCCACAACTTATGAACTTATTCTGTGTGTGTATTGGGTGTATTAGAGAGAGAGAGAGAGAGAGAGAGAGAGAGAGAGAGAGAATGTGAGAGGGCAAGAGAGAGAGCGAGGGTAGGGCGGGAGGATAGATAGAAGAGACTTGTAAACGAACCTGTACTGTGTGTGTATTGGGTGCATTAGGAGAGCTGTGTCCGTATAATACTGTGTGGATATCAGATCGGTGAGGCAGGCTGGACCCCCCACACTGTATGAAGAGAGAGAGAGAGAGTGCACGAGAACAAAAGAGAGAGAGAGAGAGAGAGAGAGAGAGAGAGAGAGAGAGAGAGAGAGAGAGAGATTAGAAGCAACGTATTTGGCTGTCCATATAGCGTTTCACAATACAACAAGAACATTAATGTATCGTATATTAGAACTAAAATGAGCCAGGCATAGTACTGTACTATATTATATATGCCTTCGTCTTTCCCTTGTTCTTCTTTATCTTCGACATCGGCTCCTTTTGTCTCTATCTCTCCTTCCCTTTTCTTCTTTTTTCCTTCTTCTTTACTTTCTTCTTCGTCCTCCTCTATTTTCATCTCTCCCTCCTCCTCTTCCTCTTCCTATTTCTTCTTATTGTCCTTTTTTCTATAATTTCTTCTTCGTCCTCGTTTTTTTTTTTTTTTACATCTCTTCCTCTTCCTCCTCCTGTCTTATTTCATCTTCCTCTTATTCTTCCTATTTCTTCTTGTCGTCCTTTTCTATACTTTCGTCCTCGTCTTCTTTTTTCATCTCTTTCTCCTCCTCCTCCTTTCTTGTTTTATCTCCCTCTTCCTATTCCTATTTCTTCTCGCTGTCCTGTGTCTATACTGTCTTCTTCGTCCTCCTCTTCTATTTCATCTTCTTCTTAATCTTCCTATTTCTTCTTGTTGTCCTCTTTTTCTATACTTTCTTCTTCGTCCTCCTCTTTTATTTCATCTTCCTCCTCCTCCTCCTCCTTTCTTGCTTTGTGTTCCTTCTTCTTTTCCTGCTTTAATTTTCTTCTTCTTCGCTCTCCTCTGCTCGTTTTCTTCCTCTCCTCTTCCTCCATTCCTGCATATGTTCAGGGTTTTCTTTTGTGCTCCCTTTTTCTTCAATTTATCGTGTTTGTCTTGCGTTATGATGTTCATGTTATGTTTTCTGTTTTCATTTTGTTTTCGTTCCTTCGCCATCTCTTCCATTTCTTTATCTCCTTCTCTCCTCTTGTTCATCATGTTTCTCCTACTCCACCTGCACCTCGTTTTCTTCTCCCTCTTCCTTCTATTACTCCCCCTCTTCATTCTTCTTCTCCTCTTTCTTCACCTCCCCTTTCTTCTCTGTCTGTACCATTATCAATTATACTACCTACAAAACCGCAAATCTATTAAGGGGGTGGGCTTATACTGTATATGTGTTCATATATATTAATTCATAATTTGTTTTATATCCTCCCTAGACCTCCGTCAAGCTAAAAAAAAAAAAAAAAATATATATATATATATAACACCCCAAAACCCTCCTTCAAGATAAATTTGTACATTTTTCGATAGAAAAGTGTCCCGGCCGAAGGCCAGTTCCTCTTAAATTAGAGGCTCGTTATTGCTCACCAGGAAAAAATCGAGACCTAAATGACGCGAAAAGTCTTAATAATGACAAAGAAATGGGGTGAAAGGTCATAAAATCGCCAAGCTAATGAGCTGAACGTCATAAAATCTTAAAACTAATGGGAATCAACATGAGGAAAAAGAGGGCCCAGAAAAACGACCCGTCACCCCTTAAAGAAAATAGTGCCAACACCTCTTACATACTAAAGAGTATAAATAGTGCCAACACCTCTTACATACTAAAGAGTATAAATAGTGCCAACACCTCTTACATACTAAAGAGTATAAATAGTGCCAACACCTCTTACATACTAAAGAGTATAAATAGTGCCAACACCTCTTACATACTAAAGAGTATAAATAGTGCCAACACCTCTTACATACTAAAGAGTATAAATAGTGCCAACACCTCTTACATACTAAAGAGTATAAATAGTGCCAACACCTCTTACATACTAAAGAGTATAAATAGTGTCAACACCTCTTACATACTAAAGAGTATAAATAGTGCCAACACCTCTTACATACTAAAGAGTATAATTATTTATTGAATCTGGATAAACTGGCACGTTAGCCTTGACATGTACTGACACTGGTTTAAGCCAGAGTCTGATATTAATTGAAATTTAAAAAAAAAATATGTACATTGATGAATATTGGTGTGTTTTTCCTGTGGAGAGGGGGCTTCAAACTTGACCGAATTGTCAAGCACGTACGCGCGCGCACACACACACACACAAACAGATAGATAGTTTATTGACCACAGCTTACATTTTTACAATAGTATATAATACAAACACTTTATAAAGTTCGAATATAGAACTTTTGAATTTTAAACTACAACTGTAGTCCAACATAAGATTAATATCGTTATTTATTTATAACATATACAATCATTAAAGGTAAACACTTTCATATTATTACATACACATTACCAAATATTAAAGATAAACAGACAACATATCGTGAACCACTTTACATATAACATCAGGCATAAACTGGTTTGAGAATAGATTTTCCATGGTTTCCAAGTTGTGAGTGTGTCTTAGATGTTGTGTGAGTGTGTCTTAGATGTTGTGTGAGTGTGTCTTAGATGTTGTGTGAGTGTGTCTTAGATGTTGTGTGAGTGTGTCTTAGATGTTGTGAGTGTGTCTTAGATGGTGTGTGAGTGTGTCTTAGATGTTGTGAGTGTGTCTTAGATGTTGTGTGAGTGTGTCTTAGATGTTGTGTGAGTGTGTCTTAGATGTTGTGTGAGTGTGTCTTAGATGTTGTGTGAGTGTGTCTTAGATGTGTGAGTGTGTCTTAGATGTTGTGTGAGTGTGTCTTAGATGTTGTGTGAGTGTGTCTTAGATGTTGTGAGTGTGTCTTAGATGAGTGTGTCTTAGATGTTGTGTGAGTGTGTCTTAGAGTGTGAGTGTGTCTTAGATGTTGTGTGAGTGTGTCTTAGATGTTGTGTGAGTGTCTTAGATGTTGTGTGAGTGTGTCTTAGATGTGTGTGAGTGTGTCTTAGATGTGTGAGTGTGTCTTAGATGTTGTGTGAGTGTGTCTTAGATGTTGTGTGAGTGTGTCTTAGATGTTGTGTGAGTGTGTCTTAGATGTTGTGTGAGTGTGTCTTAGATGGTGTGTGAGTGAACCTAGTGAAAGATATTCGGTGAATTTCGTTTATGGTATGTTTTTTCTTGTAAACAAACGGTACTTTAAATTCTGGGTTTATTTCTTGATATGTCTTTCGTCTTGATGAATCGCTATTTGTAATGTTAATTGCAATCCTCTGCATAGACACGCTTAAATCTATAACATCCTTCGATATAAAATCCTTTATCAGCCTGCTTACAATAGTATTTGTGTTGGTCACCGTTTTAATAACAAATGATAATGGATCATCGGTGTATTCAGACCTTTCCTGCCACATTGAATGAAAACATTTGTGTTGCTTGTATTTAACTAGGTCTTGTAAAGGTGGATATCCTGACTCAACGTAACAAATATCATTACAAGTGGTTCGTCTCACACCGAGTAATTGCTTCAGACACCAGTTATACAATTTTATCATAGGTTTCATATCAGCGCCTACCCATGACTCACAACCATACGAAAGAGACGACATGAGCGCTGCTTCGAATACTCGCCGTTTTACTACAAAAGGAACATAATTGTTTTTAGAAGTAAAGGATACAAATTTAAGTACATGTGGAATTTTTGAAGTGGCGTGTACTCTGCCAGCAGAGGAGGTGCAACCATCGCTCGTGAAGGGAGACCCAAGATACGTATATGTGTCACAATGTTTCACCTCCAACCCATTCACGGCCAACGGCTCACGGTCCGCGTCACTTCCGCGTCACTTCCGCTAATTACGAAAAATTTAGTTTTGGATTGGTTTATTTTCATCCCGTAATCTGAACAATAATTCTGAAGCAGATCTATTTTGTTTAACATAATTTTTTCTGGTTGTAGATAATAGTATAGTGTCGTCCATAAGTACGAGAATATGTAACCAACCCAAAAAGCCATCCGGTCCACTACCTTCCTTAATGATCCTTATCAGATCATCAACAAAGATAATGAACATTAGGCAAGAAGTCGGTGACCCTTGCCTTACACCCAGTGTTATCGTAATTAGAGCAGTACCAATTAGACTCTCTGTTATATTATACATAGCCACCAAAGCGCACAACATAACTGATCCACACCCCAACCTCCGCAATACTCTAAATAACGTAACTCTAGCTACCATGTCGTACGCCTGGGAGAAATCCACGAATGTGACAAATAAAGACAATTTTCTTCTTTTAGCCATATCACACAACAGCCGTAAAGACACAATATGTTCCAAACAGCCTCTCTTCTCTTGAGCACCCGCCTGCTCTCGGAATGGCCTAAACCGCAGCTTTAATCGTGAACATATAACACCATGTCATATAATTTAGCCAGACTGTTTATTATACTTATTCCCTTATATTCCGTACATTTAACTCATCTCCTTTCTTGAATATGGTAAACAAAATTGCTCTTGACCATGACTGTGGGTACATACCTGAAGTGAATACTGTATTAAATAATGATGTCAGCAAGAGAATCCAAGAACAAGGTAAGAATTTTAATACACCTGGAGATAAACCACACACACCCACACCCACACACCCACACACACACCCACCCACCCACACACACTAAAAGGAACCGGCCTTCGGCTGGAACATCTTGAAGGAGGTCTTGGGCGGATGTTTTTTTAAGCTTGATGGAGGTCTAGGGAGGAAACTAAAATCAAATAATCAAAATATACATAATTGAGCAGATTAATACGCCCATCTCCCCTTAGCAGAAGGTTTACCTTTGACTTCAGTTCAGAACCCACCATAATTGTTCTGGCAATTATTGATCTTTTCAGCTTACAATGAACATGTTGCTTTTCTTAAGGCTGTGATTAGTCGATTTTATTCAGCTTTGGGATGTATTATGAAGGTATAAGGGAAATCGCTTCGTGTTAGCCAGAACAAAGTATAAAAATGGGGCATGATACTGAGAGCCTACTGAAGTGAAGAAAACCCCTTTTATGTGTTTTTATTTTATTATATATATATATATATATACCACTGCCGTGGTGTAGTTGATTAAAGCGTCGGCTATGGTCCTGACGGTCGGCGGTTCGAACCCCACTAAGAGATTATAATTATTTAGTGGGTCACATGTATTTGTGATATATATATATATATTTTTTTTTATTTTTTTTTTTTACTAACCTTGATCATATACTGACACATCAATTTGGCCCCTTGACCACATTCTGTCATATTCATTTGTGATGAGCTACACAACTCAGTGGAGACATCGCGCACTGGCTACCTAAACCCTGCAGCCAATTGACCAGTTGCTAGTTTCAGGCTATTAGGAAGTTGGAGCCGTTAACATCGATATTTAGCAAAAATTAAATATGTGATCTTCTGTTGGATAGAAAGTTTGTTGAATATGAGTTGTTTTATTTGTAAATGTATTTCCATTGTGTTAGCTGGTATTGTTGATAATTATCTATGTTTACAAGCCCAACTTCCAAATAGCCCAGAACTCCTGCCTACCTGTGGCCACCTATTGTAGTATTCACCACTCTTCTAGTGGCACCGAGGAGCGCCCCCCCCCCCCCCCCCCCCCTTCGTTCTGGATGGTGATTGAAGTGGTCAATTCACTCCATCTCTAAATCACGCAGTCCGGCCCCCCCCCCCCCCCCCCCCCCCACCCCCACCCCCACAGGTAGCGAGACGTCTAACCCTCCTCCCCCTCCCCTCCCGTCCTCTCCCTTCCCGTCCCGTCCCCTCCCCTCTTTAACCCAACCCGCTTCAGTTACGTCAGCCCCCCCTCCCCCCCCCTCCCATACCCTCCGGCTACTTCACTATTGGGTCATTAGCGCCTCTTTAGATGGCCGCGATCACGAAGCTATCTCCCCTAATTAGTATTCCGCGCACCAACAATAAATAATGGCGGAGTGTCGACGGTCAGGCCAAGGGGAGAAACGACGGTGTGGGAGAGAGAGAGAGATCTACATAGATTTATAAGGATACACTGACCACACAGACTTTACGATCCCTGCGAGGTGGTCGGGACTTAATTATAGTAAAGATAGCTAGCCCGAGAGTAAGGTACAGTGGAAGGAAAGGATAGCAAAGATAGTAGAGAGAGAGAGAGAGAGAAGGGGGAAGAGGGGGAGAGAGAGACACCGGGGGGGGGGGGGGGGGGAGATGGGATATGATGTCAAAGAGAATATAAAGGGTTGTGCAAATACATATTGATACAGAGGAAAGGAATGCAGTCTACATTACAAGTATCCTAATAAGGATGGCACGGGAGAGAGAAAGAGAGAGAGTGAGAGTGAGAGATTTTTCGAGGAACTTGAAGAGGTAGTGCTTGTTTTATGGTCTATATTTATATATATATTTATTCATTTATTTTTTACTTTCATCGCTAGACCTGCATCAAGCTTAAAACAATACCCCCTAGACCGCCTTTCAAGATAAATGTGAACATCTTTCGGTAGAAAAATGTACCGGCCAAAGGCTGGTTTCTTCTAAAATTACATGCTTGCTATCGCTCTCCAGGACAAAAAATCGACACCTAAGTGGCACGAAAAGTCTTAATATTGACAAAGAAATGAGTCGAAAAATCTCAAAATCGCCAAACTAACGGAACAAACGTCTTAAAATCTCAAAATTAATATGCTAAACATGAGGGAGAAGGGGGGCCAGAAAATGCGACTTTTCCCCCTTACTTGTAATTTGAAAATCTCAGCATAGTCAAGTATCGGCCATGCACTTTTTCAGCATAACATTATATTCTCTTTTATATTATTTTTATTTTACTATAATTAGCCGATTTATATGTAGTTTAACCCTCTCGGTGTTATGATTATCTTATCACTTTTCTTCTGGTTATCATTCGACGATTGTATTCAGCTTTGGAAGGCCCTCTAAGGAAAACAGAGGTTAATGCATATCTTAATAAACCCTCCAATTTCCATATCCTTCCTAAGCTAAATAAAATCGTCTACTGGTAGCCAAAATTAAAAGTAGGAATGCGTTTTGAAATATTGAAGGGTTAACGATCGAGCTGTCAGTGGGTTAATATTATAGTGTTTCCCTAAACTGAGTAAGGTCGTCTGATGTTAGCCAAAATAAGATTAAAAAGGATGGCATTGTACTGATGAGACTAAAACACTCAAACACACATGGACAAACTGGCCTGTACAGATTGACAAACCGAACTGAGATATATTGATAGACTGACATATAGATGTTTAATGTTCACAACATTACATTATCCCATATTATGACCATCATGATTGTCCATGGTCCGAAATAAAATTCATAAAAAAGTAATAATATGGTTAAACGTGAATGTATGCAGTTCGTCAATGTACATAGATAGATAGATAGATAGATAACTAGATAGGTATATAGAGATATTATTATGCGCTGCAACTTGATTGAAAAGGTAATAATTAATTGAAATTCGTTATGATAACCATAGGCAATCTTATTTATCTTCTTTAAGACCTCTCATATTGAAGTGGTAACAAAGTAACCCCAATATATCCTTACGATACAGTTGTAGGCAGATTAAGTAGAGACATACTTGTATTTTGTGGAAGTGTGACTGGATAGGATATTCTCGCGGATTTGTTTATAACTTAAGATAAATGAAAAACTGTATATATTATACTTGGTGTTATGAATAGTTATATCAAACTTGGAAATTACCAAGAATCTATAACTAGCCCTTTAATGTTGCTAAATATAGGTAGGCTGCCCCAACATTTGTCTCTATTCATCGGTCTACAACTGTACAATGGCATTCTTCCAACCAACACTAATCAAATGTAGTAGCTTTAAAACTTATTTCACATAATATATATATATATATATATATATATACTGATAGTGTATATATATATAATTATATACAGTATATATATATAACCAAGCAAAAATATATAGCCCTGTCATCTAGTTTAACCATGCTAAAATGTCTAACGTAATTTAACTCCGTTGAAATAAAATATATTATGATAGCAAACTGCATTGGTATTATACTACTGGTAGCGTAATATCTTGCAATGTTATTGCATAGCCATTTTTGTACACAGTCACGTTCGGTAATCGTGATCCATTTCCTCGACTTCGGCTCTGGGATTTATTTTATTTATATATTTGTATTGTTAATATTATTATTTTTATTTATTTTTTATTTTTTGTATTGTATGTTGTGATTTAATGTATCGTATGAAAGTAACGATATTGTATTGGCTTAGGTGTACTAATAGATATTCTTAGGTGTACTAATAGATATTCTTAGGTGTACTAATAGATATTCTTAGGTGTACTAATAGATATTCTTAGGTGTACTAATAGATATTCTTATATTTAGCTCCAAGGAATATTTTTTTCTGTGGACAATTATAAGTTGGCTATAGCTTCACTTCAGTACATATTATTACCCAAAGTCAAACGTCTTCCATGAGCGACATAAGACATTTCAGCCCATTGCTAATTAAAGAGTGTTTGGCTAGTCGAAGAACCGATTGGGCTTGATTCCGGGCAGAAACCTAAGGTGTCGGTACCGTTTAAATGCTTCCTCCTTATTGCAGACAGCAGTAGAACAAGCGTTAGTAAACCAAGATTGTTTTGCACTTGTCTGAGAGAAAGAAGATGGGGGAGGTAGTCGCTTTTTCTTGACCCCCTTCTCCCTCATGTTTAGCATATTAGTGTTGAGATTGTAAAACGTTAATTCCATTAGTTTGGCGATTTTGAGATCTTTCGCCCAATTTATTTATCAACATTAAGATCTTTCGTGCCATTTAGGTGTCATTTTTGTTCCAGGCGAGCCTGTAATTTTATAATGAACAGGCCTTCGGCCGGGAAACTTTTCTACCGATAAATTTACAAATTCATCTTGAAAGGGGGTCTTCGAGGTGTTCTTTAAAGCTTGATGGAGGTCTAGCGAGGAAACTAAAAAAATAATTAATAGATAAATATATAGACCAAAAACCAAGCATTACCCCCTTAACTATAAAGTAGTAGGTGCAGAAAACAGCCTACACGAATATGTTTGGAAATTCAGACAATGTAAGGAACTTTGAAATGAGCCTTGACCGTGAATGGCGAGGCAAGATGAAACAAGTAAAATAAATCGCAGGTACCGTTGGCCAAATAGTGATGTCGCAGCACCAAGTATATTTCGATCAATAATTGGTATCAGCAATATCTAAGCATGAATTCATTGTTTCGAGTGAGATATACAAACATGTTCCTATCTTTACACACCCTATTCAACATCTGACAGACACTAATACAGCATATAGCGAGCAAAACGTAATGATAACGGCGACACGACTTATTTGGCCGACTGTACAAGTTAATCATCTAAACAACATTGCACTAAGAACCTAAACTGAAAGTAGAAAATTATGAACCGGAATTAAAGGCCAAAAGAAAGCCTTCTTACGTAAATTTCCTACCCACAATACTACTACTACTACTACTACTACTACTACTACTACTACTACTACTACTACTAATAATAATAATATATAAATAAAATACACACTACCCCGACAGAGTTCTCCAGCTCTAGGATCCCATAAGAGGCGACCCTCCATATTTCATCCCACAGAGGAATTCGGCAATGATGACTGCACAATTTTTCCCTGGCTTTATTGAATATATTTCACCTGCGTATTTGCTTCACAAATTACGGCTTGAGTTATAGCCCACTTGCATGCTTTAAGGGAGATTAATTAAAAGATAATTGGCGCCTTGTAATGGCCGATGAGAGTTATGGGATCACCTTTGGTGGTTCGAATTCATATGATTATTATTATTGCTGCTGTATATAAATATATGCATGAAGTGACGTCACAAGAAGAGGTAGTTATGATTTTAATAATAGCCATTATTATTGGTATGTATATATACATGAATGCATGGTAACGTCCCGAGAAAAGAAAGTTATTATTATTGTTTTATATATATATATATATATATATATATATATATATATATATATATATATATATATATATATATATATATATATTAATGCATGGTGTGACGGCACAAACAAAGGTAGATATGATTATTATTTTGGTATACATAAATAACTACATTAAGTAACGACACTAGACAAAATAGTAACGGTTATTATGTGTTTTGCTATATATTAATGAAAACATGCATAAATAGTAACGGTTATTATGTGTTTTGCTATATATTAATGAAAACATGCATAAATAGTAACGGTTATTATGTGTTTTGCTATATATTAATGAAAACATGCATAAATAGTAACGGTTATTATGTGTTTTGCTATATATTAATGAAAACATGCATAAATTAACGTGACAAGAAATGTTACTCGCTGGATATAGAAGAGAATATAAGTGAGTTCAGTAGAAGATTACATATTAAGTTTAATAAGATTAATTAAGACTAAGCGAGGGGCAGACCTATGTATTTCATTATTGATATATTATATGTATTTGTATTATTATTATTAATATATTATTATTATTATTATTATTATTTTTATTATTATTATCATCTACAGTATATATTTGTTTTCAATTATCTATACAATGCAATATCCAGATACGATAACTTGAGGGATTTGTAAGTGCATGGGAATAGTGGTAATCCAATTAATATGAGTGGTTAATAGTATGGTTATCAACAAAAACATTACTGATGAAATCCATATAATGTTGTCATTGAACCAAGTGGGATAGTTTATTGTGGATTGTTTTATCATGGTTTCGTTTGTCAATGTGGATTATCTCTCCACAGATATTTATTTAACAATATTTTATAATAACAGCCAAGTACAATTAAGTAATGTTTGGTTCTTCCCTTAACAAAAAGGTAAGGGTGGCATCCTACTGAAAGGGTTTAATGACGCAGTACACAGCTCATTTAGGACTGTTAAGGGGGGATGGGCCGGTTTTCTGGACCACTTTCTCCCTCGTGTTTATTTCCATTAGTTTTCAGATGTTAAGAAGTTTGCCCCCTTAGTTAGTCGATTATAAGACCTTTCGCCCCATTTCTTCGTCAATATTTAGACCTTTCGTGCTATTTAGGTGTCGATTTTTTCCCTGGCGAACGATAGTAAGCCTGTAATGTTGGAAGAACCGGTCTTTGGCCGGGACATTTTTCTACCGAAAATGTTATCAACAATTTTTCTACGACATTTTTCTACCGAAAAATGTACAAATTAATCTATAAAGGGGATCTAATGGATGTTTTTTTTTTTAAATTTGATGGAGGTCTAGGGAGGAAACTAGAAAAATAATGAATACATGCAAAAATCGCCCAAAAAGTGACCCCCCCCCCGTAACTCGTTCCGCTGTCGAGGATGGGCCTTCACATATTTTTTTTTCCGACTTTATCTCAATGAACTGTGACTCCCACAATTCCTTCCTAATCTGAAACAAATCCTCTACTGATAGCCAGAATAAATGGAAGGAAGGCGTTCTCGTAGCTTGATTGTCTTATTAGGGATTATTTTGTTTTTATTGTGACCTCCTTATAACAGCTTGAACGAAGCATATGTCGTAAATTATAATTGGTATACAAAGTGTACGAACAAGGTATATATGCTCATTGGGTATATTGATGGTGATTTGCCTTTCTATCCTTGTATTAGATGACTTTTTTTTATTTTTTCTCTATCAATATTTCTTTAAATGATTAAATTCTTCATGATTTATAATAGTATAGAGGAAATTAATACTTCAAATCACACACACACCTCTCTCTCTCTCTCTCTCTCTCTCTCTCTCTCGCTCTCTCTCTCTCTCTCTCTCTCGCTCTCTCTCTCTCTCTCTCTCTCTCTCTCTCTCTCTCTCTCTCTCTCTCTCTCTCTTTCTCTCTCTCTCTCTCTCTCTCTCAATAAAAGACCCACATCACAACTTTGCTTTATGTATCACATAATCATCTGTTTCTCCTTGTCCACATATTATTAGTAGTAGTCTTACAGTTATTTATTAATCGTAATTTTCGTGATAGAGCCAGCAAACTTGATTCTGTTATCACAAATAATGATACACATTTCGCTCACAGAAGCCACCTGTGGGATATTATTGCCCGATAATTTGGATAACTGGGTAGAGATAGAGTTGAGTGACCATCAAATATCTTGCCAGGGTCCATTAAGGTCATATCAAATGCTTACTGTTTCTACCTGTTGATCTTGGATAACTGCGTTGGTGGTGTAATGGTTTAGATGCTTATGTTTTTGGTGTGGTGTCCCGAGTATGAATCCCGGGAGGATCATATGCTTTCATTAATTAATTAAAGTTCATTGGGGTTTGTAATGGAGGATTAATGTTAAGAACGGGGTGTTCATTAATAAGCTTATTGACCAAACGTAATAGATAATACACAGCACGGCTTCCGAAACAAGTTAAATATAAAATAAACAAATGCTCCTTATTTCAACCCACCCCTTGCGTGATTCGAACACAGTGTCCTAATGCCTCTATTAGGTATATCACAATTCACACTGCTTATAAATTGCTGAAGACAAGATGTTACTTGACTGGAAATTCGCTTTTGTTTTTACCCAAAGTATTTTAGAGATAATGGCGAATAGAGAAGAAATTATGTTACGTTGTGGTAGGTTAAAACGGCCACACTCCTAATTGGCCACAACTCAAAAATCCACAATTCTAAACAACTTAGATTCTGTTAGATTTGACAAGGGAATGATTGGCTAAACTAGCATAGCTTAGGCTAGATTAAGTTATTTCAGGTCAGATAAAGTTGTATTAGGTCTATAAGTGTATAAAACGGGTATACAATAGGTATATAAAATCCATTGGTAAATTGAAAGTTATTTATCTTTCTACCGTTATTTGTGTGTATCACTATCAAAGTATTACTGTAAGAGTATTATTATAAAGGACAATAATAACCATTACGAAATAGATATTCAAATACCAATGTGCCTTTATAGAAGCTTATTGGTACTAATATACCAATATCATATAAGGATAAAAAGGGGAGCCACTATGAAAATACCTAATGATTTTATGTACCTCTTTAATATCCTTTTAATACCTTCGATAATTGACAATGTTTTGCTCAAAACGGCCTAAATCCTAAACGGCTGCAGTCCTAAACAGCCTTGGTTAAGTAAGGTTAGACTAGGTTAGGTGTGGTTAGCTTAGTTTAAACTAGGTTAAAAACAAAATATGTTAAATTGAATTATGGTAGGTGCCTGTCCTCATACTATATATATGTGTGTGAATTTCACCTAATTCTAATTATGGAAGTATATCTCAAGAAACAAATTTGTGAATAGTATTTTCTATACGCTAATTAGCGACCTTGGTAACCCTGGTCTCTGGGTCTTCTCCTGGGTGACCTGGATGTGTGAGAGTTTGTGTTTTTTATCTGTGTTTATTTTTTGTTTTATGTTGTTTTTGTGTTTTCCCTGTTCTTGCTCTGTCTTGAGTCGGCTACCCCCAAAATGGGGATTGGGCCTGAGCATATAGATAGACAGATACGCTAATTACAAAACAATGTATGCTATGTATTGAAAACCAAGTTCTATCCATAAATCAATCCAGGTAGTTATAATTGCATAACGACAAACAAACATAGGGGGCCAGGAATGATCATATCTGAACTAGGGACTATGGCATCCGAGTGTACCTATATACATATTAAGGGGAGGTTTTTAATATGGTCTCTAGATATCCATCAAGCTTAAGATTACATCCCTTTGAGCCCCTTTCAAGATAAATTTGTACATTTTTCGGTAGAAAAATTTCCCGGCTGAAAGCCGGTTCCTCTTAAATTACAGGCTTGCTATCGCTCGCCAGGATAAAATCGACACCTAACTGGCACGAAAGGTCTTAAAATTGACAGAAATGGGTCGAAAGTTCTTAAATTCGTCAAAATAATGGGGCGAACGTCTTAAAATTAGAAAAGCAATGGGGCTAGACATGAGGGAGAAAGGAGTCCAGAAAAAAATCCCTCAAGTGGAAATCTCCCCTTAAGGCACTCTACCTTCACCCTCACCCACCCACACCCTCACCCACCTACACCCTCACCCACCTACACCCTCACCCACCCACACCCTCACCCACCTACACCCTCACCCACCCACACCCACCCACACCCTCACCCACCTACACCCTCACCCACCTACACCCTCACCCACCTCTTTCTTACACAACACCGAGTCCACCACCTAATACACTATATATCATCCAGCTCTCCTCTACGCCCACAGATGCACCCTCTAACCATTCGTCATCCACCTTACACCCACATACATCACCCACTGCCCGCCCACAAACGACCCCGACACACACCCACTTCCCCCTCAAGACCCTTCACTTTACAGATATATATAATTTGTTTTCCTCAGCTGATCGTAAATTGTCATGGCCTCATCTTGCGTGGGTTAGCTTAGGTTATGAACATTTAGATTAATATGAGTTAAATTGGTAAGATTAGATTGGGTTTGAGTTTGCTAGAGTGTATTTATCTAACAACGTGATTTATACCAAGAATATTTGCCTCATTGCGAATATGACGCACAACCATTTCTGGGAGATAAATCTAAAAAGGTTTTACCCTAGCATATGTGGAAACCAATTACAATATACAGTATATGCTAACTGGAATATACTTCTCTTAGAAGTTGTAAATAGTTTTCGGGGGAGCAGTCTACAGTAAGAAGAGTAAATTGCTTTTGCAAACTTTTCATTTAATGTACTACGCTATGAAGACAGTACCCCGTTTAGCATAGAGAATATCTCCTTCGAATGGATTGAAACAAAAGAAAATTAGTGGGTGTATGAGAGAGAAGCAGGTAACAAAACTGGAAATATAGGATATTTTTTTTTAAATGTTTCGAGTTCAAAATCAAAACAAAAAAAGTGTTCGAGTTACTACCGGGTAATCATTCATTGTAACTCCTTGTAACTATTTCCTCCTTTCTCTTCTTCAAGGATATGTTTAATGTGCAGTTTTATTCTGTGTTTTATATTGTATTTATTGTTTTATGAAATCATGTTTATACTATTTCCTTACGGGGGATTTCTTTGTGTTAGCCATCCCGGTGTTCAGATAAGGTTGTACTTTATTGCCAAAACATTGCACTCCCACTTACCACTCCACTCCCACTTCACACACACACACACACACTCTCTCTCTCTCTCTCTCTCTCTCTCTCTCTCTCTCTCTCTCTCTCTCTCTCTCTCTCTCTCTCTCTCTCTCTCTCTCTCTCTCTCTCTCTCTCTCTCTCTCTCTCTCTCTCTCTCTCTCTCTCTCTCTCTCTCTCTCTCTCTCTCTCTCTCTCAACAGATATACCCAGAAGACCAGGATACCCCTCACATATTTACGTTACCTCACAAACTTGCACTGAAAATCGGTCCAATGAGAGAGGGATTTTCCCTACAATTGTTATCCACAGGTCAGAATTTGTATCACTGTGAAGAAGTTATTTCGATATGATAACCTTTACCATTGGGTTCCCATATACTATAGTAACCGATTATTGAATCTGTCTTAATTTGAAATCACAACAACCAATGTATGATATTGAATGGCAAGGAATGCAACATGTATCTCTTCTTTGTTTATGAAAATACAGCCGTCATGATTAGTCTCTTGTTATCATTTATGTTATGCGTATGGTTGTATTATTAATTTCTATAAAATTACCTTCATAAAGCCGTTCCAGATATATTTGCATAATGAGAAACGATCGTCATTATTTTAGTAGACTGTACAGCTCCTGAGAAGCCCAACTCCATGCTGTGGAAATAGTATTCAAATATAACACAAAATATCAAATAAATGCTTGTATCATTTAGGTGTGATATTATGAACAGGCAACCCGAACATCATTTAGGATGTCACCCGCTTCAGGTGTCGATTTTTGCTAAGCTAGCCACAGGAAAATAGGGGAAATTGGCTTTTGGTTGGTATATTTTTCTATCGAAATATTTATAAATTTAACAAAAGCGTTATCAGTCGATCCCTGTAAATAGGTTGAACCCCAAGACGGTGCCTTTCTCGCGTGTGGATTAATCTGGGAGCATGACGCAGCTGTGGACCCTGAAACAAATGGTCTTATGGGCTGCCGGTGCCGGGGGTACTGCCATCATCACCTTTGTCATCACCAGCATCACCATCTTCAGTGCTGTCATCACCCTCATCATTATTGCTGTCACCATCATCATCATTAACATGGACATTCAAATTATCTTCACCACCATCGTCATTAACATCATGGGCGGGTGCCCAACCCCGAAAGGAGTTGAAATAGGGGAGCTATCCCCCCGGCAAAGGCGGCTTTCTAGGGCCTTTCCTAGCTGATGCTGAAAGGATTGGGTTCTAGTCATGTGGTGATGGGCTGGTCTATCAGAGTAAGAGCTGAGCGATCTCTGCAATACCCATAGCTTACTCTGACTGTTCCTTTTACTTATATATTTTCTAGATCTCAAGTGACGGCGTCTCTTCCGTGGATTGACCTCCATACTGCCAACCTAGAGGTTGGCAGATTAGGAGCCTAAGCGTCACATTTTTCATTTGCCCCTCAACTTTCCCTTCATAATTGCTGAGGGGCATAGGGCCTTGGGTGGGGCTTTGGTTTCTCGGGCGTTTCCGCATCCTCCTCAGCTCCCGGCCTTGGAGTGGCTTCGGTCACCTGGGCTTTATTAGTGGTAAGCAGGGAGGGTTATGTGGGGCCGCTCGGTTATGGCCTTGGTCATGCTCGGGACCTTGGGGCTGTTCGGCCAGACAGCCTGGGGAACAGCAACAACAACAACAACATCATTTTCATCACCCCCACCATCACCATCTTCATCGCTGCCATCACACTCATCATCATCATTAACATTATCGTAACCTCCACCACCATCATCGTAAACGTCATCGTCACCACCACAAGCATCACCACCTCTCATTATCCTCATCGCTGTCACCATCATCAGCATTAATATCATCATCACCTTTACCTATATCATCATTAACATAATCTTCACCACCTCCAGCATCATCTTCACCGCCACTACCATAATCTTCATCACCTTATTCAACACTATCATTAACATCATCACTTCTGTCATCACTATCACCATCATCATTACCTCCATCGCCATCATCATTAACATCACCACCGCCACCACTGGAAGCATGACGAAGCCTCGGACCCTGAAACAAATGGTCTTACGGGATGCCACAGTTTCTGCCATCATCACTACCTTATATTTTTCATCACCACCATCATCATCATTACCCTTTGTCATCACCATCATTATTACCACCACCAGCGTCAACATCATTACTACTGCTGTCATTACCATCATCACCACTATTACCATTACCATCATTAGCATCATCACCTTAATCATCACCATTTCCATATCCACCATCATCACGTCCTGTCAATGTTATGGTTAATAACACGTCCTCTATCATCATTATCATCGCCTGCACCACCATTATCATCAGTGCCATCACCATCATTATCACCACCACTGTCGCCATCTATTCTCATCACCTATTACATCACAATCATCATCATCACCATAACCACCATCATCAACAACACAACTCTATTTTATACCATCACCACTATCGCCATCCCCACCTTCATCAGCATTGTATCACCATCACCGCCCCATTTACCACTACACCACTACCACAAATACTACTACCACTAAATTGGCGCTAACACCACCACCATCATCACCACCCTATCCCCACCTTCACCAGCATTGTATTACCATCACCGCCCCATTTACCACTACACCACCACTATTACTACTACGGTACTACCACTAACATCATCACCACCACTACCACAAATACTACTACCACTGAATTGGCACTAACACCACCACCATCATCACCACCCCATTTACCACTAACACCACCACCACCAATACCACAAATACTACTACCAAAAACACCATCATCACCACCATCACCACTACTACACCCCCATTCACCACCACCACCACCCAGAAACTATTTATTGAAAACCATCCTGTATTGCGTCACAGATCCGGCTCAGTCCTTATACGTTCCTGATACTGATTGTGGACGATTGTTAAGAAATTGATTAAGAGAGATAGAGAGAGAGAGAGAGAGGGGGGGGGGGAGGGGGGTAGAAGGAATGCAATGTTTTGACTGCTCAGGTAATGTTTCAAATTACTTGAATAAATAGACATTGAAATCGAAATTTATTTAATTAGCAAATAATCTTCATCTAAGAGAGAGAGAGAGAGAGAGAGAGAGAGAGAGAGAGAGAGAGAGAGAGAGAGAGAGAGAGAGTGAGTGAGTCAATGAGCAATGGAGAAAGAAAACGACCAGAAAACCTTATCTTGTCACTTGCATATTTTTTCATCTTTTCTAACTCTCACTTTATTTCTTTTTTCTTTCTTTTTTGCCAGTTTGGAATACATTTTCCCGGGTAGCCAAGCATGAAGCAATATTTCCGAGTGAATAGGAGGGAGGAGGAGGGGAAAAAATAACGCGGGGGTAATTTCTGCCTGTAATGGAGAAATGGCATGAACTGTGAGCCTTCGTGAGCGGGGATTAAAAAGAAAGTGAGAGAGGGAGAGGGAGGGGGAGGGGGAGAGAGTGAGAGCGGGAGAGAGAGAGAGAGAGAGAGAGAGAGAGAGAGAGAGAGAGAGAGAGAGAGAGAGAGAGAAGAAGAAGCAGCAAAGGGATAAAACAGTCACATAGAGAGAGAGAGAGCGGCGAGAGGCGAGAGAGACTTGTAAAGAGTTACACCAATTAAGTGGTAGTATCTCAAAGACCTTACCGTTCGTTCCACGGAGATACTCTTGTTGAACACTAACATGTACGGTGCATTATAATTATTGTGATGTGAACAAAATACAGTCTATTCATTTACTAAGCTCTTCTACTGAGGAACTATTAACAACTTCTGACTAAAGCCTGTTTAAGGATAACAAAGCTTACAGTGTAGCCTATGTGGGAAGGTTTCCACATATACTATAGTTTACTCATTATAGGTAGGGCAGGAATAGTGAAGTCTATCCTCTTATAAATCAAGAAAGGCTATATCATTCGCGCTGAAATGTCTACCATTTGAGAAGAATCAACCAGGAAATGGGTGTGGAAATTTACAGTCCATATTTTATTCTACCTCTTTCTTTAGTTACAAGAGGTATAGTGAATATACTGTATTGCTAATCTGCTGCAGCTCTAACATCCAGCCATTGTGTGTGTGTGTGTGTGTGTGTGTGTGTGTGTGTGTGTGTGTGTGTGTGTGTGTGTGTGTGTGTGTGTGTGTGTGTGTGTGTGTGTGTGTGTGTGTGTGTGTGTGTGTGTGCCACCTACTTCCACCTACTTCTGTGTGTGTTTGGGTATGTGTGTGTGTGTTTATGAGTGTAGGAGTGTGTGTGCGTGTGTGTGTTTATGAGTGTGTGTGTGTGTCACCTACGTCTATGTTTGTTTGTTTGTGTATGTGTGGGTGTGTTTATGAGTGTAGGTAGGTGTGTGTGTGTGTGTGTGTGAAATATAGTGAACAATAGCAGAAGAGGGTCACACAATACAAAGTGAGGGTTGGGGTACATCTCCTGCAGTACACCTGACCCACCACCGCTCTTCACCACCAATATCCGACCGTCAAGTTTGTGTTGGTAGCATTTCGGAGGATGTTTTGTGGTGAAATTAATTAAATACAGATAATCAGTCTGAATAAAAACTTACTTCAAATAGGTATATATGTACATACACTTGAATTAATAAGGACCTATGTGAGGTTAACCGCGAACAAAAATGCCGGAGAAAGTGTCCATGTAAATCAACATTTAAATACCCTGGGTACGTGGGCGCGCAGGTCTTCTTTTAAGGGGATGGTGGGGACTTTTTGGTATATTTAATTGTGTATGTATTTATTTTACAGTAACCTCGCTAGACCTCCACCAAGCTTAAAATAACACCCCCTACACCCCCTTTCAAGATATATTTGTACATTTTTAGAAGGACAAATTTCCTGGCCGAAGGCCGGTTCCTCCTAGAATTACAGGCTTACTATCACTCGCCAGGAAAAAAATCGACACCTAAATGGAACGAAAGGTCTTTATATTGACAAAGAAATGGGGCGAAAAATCTTAAAATCGCCAAACTAATGAAACGAACGTCTTAAAATCTCAAAGCTACTGTGACTAAACATGAGGGAGAAAACACAACTACCTCCACCTTAACGGAATTGAATATTATATAATGTATCTTATTTTTGCTGTGTCATTATCTTCTGGGGTTAGCTTTGGGTCTTGTTTTCATCGTTATCCGTATAGGAGTTTGTTTGTTTGTAGGTTGGGTTCAGTTTACAAGGCATGTAATGAACATAATGTTAGATAATGTTAGTGTGTGTGTGTGTGTGTGTGTGTGTGTGTGTTTCTGAGTTGGCACATGGGTCAGCTAATATTATAGATACCATATTTTTATTTGATCCATATTTGTCGTGTTCATGTCGATATGTAGAACATAACAGATGAACATGTACAGTATATAGCTTGCTTGTCAGATAATTGTTCTTTGAAAACAAGCATATCTTCTAAACACGTACAGTCGTGCTAATAATTCATGTCTCAATTTTTATTTGGCTTGCTCTGTGTTGTAATAATGTCTGTCAGATGTTGAATAGTGTAGGATTTTTTGTTTTTATATTTCACTCGATATGAAGAAATGAAGCTTAGATATTGCTGATACCAATTATTGATCAAAACATACTTGGTGCCGAGACATCACTTATTAGGGCAACTGTACATTGCTTCATGATTGCCATAAATACACACCTACTCTGTATCAGTATTACGTGTCTGTTGAACATTTTCTATTTAAACTGCACAATCATTTCCCTCTGGCATTTGCAACACACTATAATAATTTGTCTTTGCAACTGTGAAATACTCGAACGTTGGATTTTTAGAGACGATATCAAACTGTGAAAAGTTTGGTTTGAGCGAAAGCATGGATAAGGTAATTAAAATGTCCATACTAATTTACCCTTTAAAAGTATAGTGGTAGTTATATACCAATGCAATATTAAAATAGAAGGCATATTAAAATACAAGGATGGATTGCTATCAACATACTCAGCTTGAAATTATTTGTTTTATATTATTTTTAGTAACTTTCATACATATGGTTTTGTTTCACAGTGAATTATGCAGTTTCTTGTTCATATATATATTTTTTTTTTTTTTTTTTTTTTTTTTACTTACCTCATTTGTTTTATTGTCCGGTTTAGAACGATAACTTGAATAACCGAGAAAGTGTAACAAGGATAATGAAAGTGTCCATAATAAGTTTCCTTCTAAACAAATATTGGTTGTGATAAACTCATTTATTATAAGGTAATGATGTTATATACTGCATTAATAATCATATGTACAGTATATATATATCTGTCAATTGACCACTTGCGAGTTTCTGGCTATAAGGAAGTTCGGCCTATAAACATGTACATAAAACACAAATACAGTAGTTATGTAGGCTTCTGATGGATAAATAGTATGTTGAATTTGGTTTTATGTATTTATAACATTACTAAAACCGTATTGCTGGTTATTCTGCTAAATATTGATGTCTACAACTCCAACTTCCTTATAGAATGAAACTCGCAAGTAGTCAATTTACCCTATTGTAATTGATTTACCTTATTTAAACCTTTGATAATCTTCTTTTTTGTTTTCTCTTTTTTTGTTTTTGCCTGCTGAGACCTGAACCTCTCCGGGGGGTCTGGAACCTGGCAATCTTTTGCTGGAGACTCCTCATGATCCTTGCTCTCTGGGTCTGCTCGTGGGCGACCTAGATGTGTGTGATTTTTTGGTTCGGGCACTGTCTCGAGTTGGACCCCCCCCCCCAAAACAAAAAGAGAGAGAGAGAGAAAAAAGGGGTATGTGCCAGAGTATATAGATAGATAGGTAGATAGAAACCTTTGATAATATTTACAGGATGACTCATATTCGAAGCCAATCATAGATCCGCAAATTTAGAAGAAACAAAATGTTTATCCTAATTAACCCTTTCTTCGTCTAACGTTTTCCTCGCTTTATTCCGGCTATCCTGTTAAGTATTTATTCAGCTTGGAAAGGACCTGCAACAGTCAAGCTGTGAATATATATACAGTATAGCTAGTAACCCTTACAGTACCAGCGAAATCTTCTTATTTTAGTGTCTGCTATAATGGACAATATTGTGCAGCTTAGGAGGCGATTTCCACTTATGGGCATTTTTTCTTGACCCCTTTCTCCCTCATGTCTAGTCCCATTGCTTTTGAAATTTTAAGACGTTCGCTTCATTAGTTTGCTGATTTTAAGAACTTTCGCCCCATTTCTGTCAATTTTGAAAACCTTTTGTACCATTTAGGTGTCGATCTTTTCCTGGCAAGCGATAGCGAGCCTGTAATTTAAGGGAAACCGGCCTTCGGCCGGGAAATGTTTCTACCGAAAAATGTACAAATTCATCTTGAGAGGGGGTCAAGGGGGTGAAAATTTAAGCTTGATGGAGGTCTAGGGAACAAACTAAAAACCTCCCCTTAAAAAGGATTTATGGTAGTTGTTGTGTTGTTGTTCCCTAGGCTGTCTGGCCGAACAGCCCCAAGGTCTCGAGCAAGGCCAAGGCCATAAACGAGCGCCCCCACAAAATCCTCCCTGCTTACCACTAACAAAGCCCGGGTGACCGAAGCCACTCCAAGGCAGGGAGCTGAGGAGGGTGCGGAAACGCCCGGGAAACCAAAGCCCCACCCAAGGCCCTGTGCCCCTCAGCAATTATGAAGGGAAAGTTGAGGGGTAAGGGAAAAATGTGACGCTTTGGCTCCCAATCTGCCAACTTCTAGGTTGGCAGTAGGGAGGTCAATCCACGGAAAAGACGCCACTTGAGATCTAGAAGATACATAAGTAAAAGGAACAGTCAGAGTAAGCTATGGGTATGGCAGAGATCGCTCAGTTCTCACTCGGATAGACCAGCCCATCACCACATGACTAGAACCCAATCCTCTCAGCATCAGCTAGGAAAGGCCCTAGAAAGCCGCCTTTGGCGGGGGGATAGCTCCCCTATTTCAACTCCTTTCGGGGTTGGGCACCCGCCCGGTTGGGCACCCGCCCAATGGTAGTTAGGAAGATTCATTGACATAGTCTACAGCGTTTTACTTGCTAGACGTCTATCCTAACCTAAATAAAATCGTCTAATATTTGCCAGAAGAAAATGAAAAGCGCGTCACTGGTACTGAATGGGTTAATCCCTTTGAGTACCAGCGACGTGTGTTATATATTATTCTAGCTATATGTAGACGATATAATGCAGCTTGGGAAGGATCTGTGGTAGTTAAAAGGGTTGGTTGAGATAGTTTGAAGCCTTATCATCGCTAGAGCTCCTTCCCAAGCTGAATATAACTGTCTATTAGTTGCCAGAATATGATGAAAAGGACGTCCTTGGTACTCAAGGGGTTAATCATGCTTTGGTTACCATTAGACGATTTTCTATAGGTACGGTTGTCCAAATAAGTCATGTCTCCGCTGCCATTACGTTTTGCTCGTTGCGTGTTGTATTAATGTCTGTCAGATGTTTAATAGGGTGTGTAAAGATAGGAATATGTTTGTATGTCTCACTGGAAACGATGAATTAATGCTTAGATAGTGCTAGTGATACCAATTATTGACCGAAATATACTTGGTGCCGCGATATCACTATTTGGGCAACGGTACCTATAGGACTCAAAGGGGTAATTACGATCTCAATAAACCCTATGAAAAACATAAGCCCTTCATAAACTGTAAGCAATCGTCCAATGTTAGGGAAAATAACACTCTCTTACTGAAGTGATTAAAGGTCAGATCGGATATGTTGCAAAGGAATATCCACATCTGGTGATCTTGGATGGCTTTTATGGGCAAATATAAACTTTTGAATGGCCTCGATAAATACGTGTCTCTCATTTAAAGCCATTTATTACATGGCTCAAACATGGCTGAGTATCTGAGCTTATTCAATCATATTTTGTTGTATGCTTTTATCACTTTCGGTTATTTGTTATCAAGCAACCTTTTGCGTTTGTGTTTTGTCACTGTAGAAATGAGAGTAAAGTCTATCTACTGTACATACTCTGGTACATACCAATTTTTTTTTTTTTTTTTTTTTTTTTTTTATTGGTGGTGACCGATTCCAGACAGAGAGTAAAGTAAGGCTAATAACTCAATTTAGACCATTGAAAAATATAAACTTTGGATTTACCACCCCACTCCAATGATAAACTTGCCCCAATATGTCATCCAGTTCCTCTAATATACAACTTGGTAATCAGTTTGCCTACAATATTTTCGCTATCGCTCGCCAAGATCAAAATCGACACTTACATGGCACAAAAGTCATAAAATGACAAACTAATGGGGATAAACATGAGCGAGAGTGGGGTTCAGAAAAACCAAACCACTCCTTAACCCTTTCAGTACCGGTGACGTCCTTTTCATTATATGCTTGCAAATGTTAAGACGATTTTATTCAGCTATGGAAGGACGTCTACCCATTAAAATGGTAGACTATCTCAAGAAAATCGATTTAAGCTACCATAAGCCTATCTAATCTTCATAAAATCGTCTAAATGTAGCTGAACTAATATAAAAAGGACGTCACCGGTACTGAATGGGTTAAATCGTAATCGATTTGGCCAAAGAAAACAACTTCCATTCAGAATATATATGGCTAATGCTGCCCGTTTGACTTGTACACATGTACAGTACAATCTCCTTTAGTTTAACAAAGTAGTAACAACTAGTCTCTTTCATAAATGATGTGTGGCATGAAGCTGAACTATAGGAGCCAGTACAAGACAAACTGTTTAGCCCTTCACCACCTGCACGTAACTGTTGTCATATTCTGGTTACCATTAGACGATTTTCTTTAATTTGCAATCTACCTGTACGACTCAAATGGGTAAATACGATCCTAATTAACCCTCTTAGTATTATACTGTAGGTCCTTCTTAAACTGCATAAATTCATCATCTAATTTCTGACGACTATTAAAATATATATATATATTTTCGTTCTATATGAGTGAGGAAGGCAAAAGGCAGAACTGTCCGCAGCGAGTGCCTCCTCCAGAGTTGAAAGAGTGACAGGGCCAAAATCAAGGGACGTTCGGGCCAAAATGCCTGGACAAACGGAGTTTGAAGCAATTTAAGTCATAGGCAGAGGGAAAGACTGATACTGGGAGAGAGTTCCAGAGCTCAGCTGTTGAATAGAAGAAAGTCTGAGAGTAAAGTTTCACTCTTGGGTTAGAGAGTTGCACAGCGTAGGGGTGGGATTGTGTTGCAATACGGGTACCACGTGCCCTACGTAGAGGAGGTGGTATACACTGGGAGAGCTCTGAGGAACTCTGATTATTATAGTAGCGATAGAATAGCGAGAGAGATGAAACGTTTTTGTTACAATTATGTAATTTATATTACACACATGAATTTTATATTGTACCAAGTTTGCCCTGGCCAAATCACCCACCATTACCCTGCCATCCAGACATTATGAACAAATTTGTCCGGTTCTCCGAGTGAGGTTGACGGAGCGGGATAATTAGACCGGTTCTCAAGACGGGTAGTTAGTTCATACTGTCTGTAGGTTAATATTTCTCGTGGCATATGATTATGGCCGTGGTCAGTCAATGCCGCTTAGTATCCACGCCAGAACCCGGAGTCATATAGCTAGTCTTATGATGGCAGCAATATAGGCTTATAAATAACTGTATTACACGGATGTCATGCTACGCTGTGGATGAAAGGTAACGTGGATTTCAATTGTCACTCGTGCAACGATACTTGAACAATATCCGTATTCATCGTGAAATGGCCTTAAGGGGAGGTTTTTAGTTTGTTTCCTACTCCTCCAGCAATCTTAAAATGTCACCCCCTTGACCCCCTTTCAAGATAAATTGTACATTTTTCGGTAGAAAAATGTCCCGGCCTAAGGCCGGTTACTCTTAAATTACAGGCTCGCTATCGCTCTCCAGGATAAAATCGACACCTAAATTGCACGAAAGGTCTTACAATTGACAGAATGGGGCGGAAATTCTTAAAATCACCAAACTAATGTGGCAAACGTCTTAAAATCTCAAAAGCAATGGGGCTAACCATGAGGGAGAAAGGTGTCAAGGAAAAAATCCCTCAAGTGGAAATCTCCCCTTAAGCTATGCATGTAGAAGAAAGGAAGCTATACTATACAAAGATCCCCTTCGCTCATGAGAATCTGGGTTTATTTAATAATTGGAACTGCATCAACTTATCAAAAGGCTGGCCGAATTCATACAGAATATATGATTATTCAAAATATTGGTCGACATACGCATATACTGTTTAGCTTCTAGTTTGCCTTTTCCCATCCATATCACCTAGATTCTTCCCTCCCTTCACCACCTTACCCCTCCCCCTTCCCCACCCTTCTTTCACTCTTCCCTTCCCTCCCTCCCTCCCTCCCCCCTTGTCTCTATACTCCCCTCCTTTGCCTTCCTCTCACCTTTTATATATCTCCCCCCACCCCAACCACACACACACACACACACACACTCACACACACACACACACACACACACACACACACACACACACTCACACACACACACACACACACACACACACACACACACACACACACACACACACACACACACACACACACACACACACTCACTCACTCACTCACTCACTCACTCACTCACTCACTCACTCACTCACTCACTCACTCACACTTCCCCGCCTCTGTTCTCACCTCCTTTTCCTCATTCGTTTCCTCTATGCCTTCACTATCGCCTCCTTCCCTTTCTCCTTCACCCTCTCTCTCCCACCTTCCCTCCTTCCTCTCTCACCTTCTCCTTCATCCCCGCTCCTCCTTAACCCTCTCCCCCCTTCTCCTTCCTCCTCCTTCCTCCTCCTCTCCTCCACCTCCTCCTTCCTCCCCCTCTCCCCCACCCTCACTCATCCCTCCCCCCTCCCTTCTCCTGTTCCCTTCCCTCCTTTCTGATTGTCCTTATTATTCCCCCTTCATCATCATCCCTTCCCCACCCCCAATCCTCTCCACCTCCCCCTCCATCAACCTACCCTCCCCACCCCCTATCCTCCACCCTCTTCCCCACCTCCCCCTCCATCACCCTCTCTCCCCACCCCCAATCCTCCACCCTCTCCCCCACCTCCCCCATCATTCTCCCCTCCTCATCCCCTTATCCTCCACCCTCTCCCCCTCCATCACCCTTCCTCCCCACCCCCAATTCTCCACCCTTTCCCCCTCCATCACTTACTATCCTCCATCCTCCCCACCCCCAATCCTCCACCCTCTCCACCCCACCTCCCCCTCCATCACCCTACCTTCCCCACCTTACCACCCTCTTCCCATCCACACTCTTCCTTCCACTCCTTCCCCCCCCCCCTCTCTCTTCACCGCATCCCCCCCCCTTTCCCCTCTCTCCCACTCCACCGCCTCCCCTCCCCCCTAGAGTTCCTGTAGTAAGAGAGAGCAGCCATCTTGTACTTTGGACGCCATTTTGTTGCCATATTAAGGGGAATAACCTGTTTTTTTTTCTCTCTGGGTTGTATCCATTCGGCCTCATTCAGCCTACTGTTTTAAGACTATTATCCACATCCAGGTGTCGATTTATACCTGGCGAGGGAGAGCGAGCCCCCATATTTTGGATAATAAGTTAGACAGCTTGCTAAATTCGTATATTTGTTGATTGAAAAATGTCTCCGGCAAAGCCAGATTTCTCCATTAAATGCTGGCTCGCTGTCGCTGGCCAGGAAAATATCGACACCTGGATGGGGATAAATGTCTTAAAACAGTAGGCTGAATGGGGCCGAATGGATACAACCAAGAAAGAGAAAAAAACAGTTCACCCCCCTTAATCAAACAACGAGGTGATAATATACATTATTTATATCTGGCCATGTATTATTTAGATCCAAGGACAAAACTAGGATATCATGAGCCGGCCTTGTTGACATGTGCCGGCCTTGTTGAACGTTTGTTATGAGTATGGGTTTATAGGAGCCAACAGAGAGACTATACGTATATATATAATGGCGTCAGTGGTACAATATGGCGAAGGTTGGCCAATCTCCATGACAATAGGGTCTCTACTTCACCCTTCTATCTCCACCATCCCCTCCCTGTTCCCTCCCCCCTTCCCCATCTTCCTCTCCCTGCCCCCCTCCCTGCCCCTCCCCATCTTCCCCTCCCTGTTCCCACCCCACTCCCCTCCCCCTGCCCCCTCCCCCCTACAGTCGTAAAACGGTTGCCCAGAATGCCCCATAAAACCAAAACTCCGGCTCCCATGTGATGAGGGCCGCATCCATATATGAGGCACCAGCTAGACGACCATGGATATCGGAGAGGCTGGCTGACGGGTGATGGGTGAGAGAGAGAGAGAGGGAGAGAGAGAGAGAGAGAGAGAGAGGAAAAAAAGAGAGAAAGAAGAGAGAGAGAGAGAGGAGGGTCCATGGATATCAGAGGCTGGGTGACGGGAGAGAGAGAGAGAGGGGGGGGGGGGAACTGAGAAACATAGTTGGAGATTTTCATACTTAAATTCACTACACACTTCAAACGTGGTGGTCAGGACTTGATTGTATTAGAGATAGCTAACCTATGAGTAGGGGGAAGTGGAAGAAGAGGCTAGAAAAGAAGAAGGATGAGAGAGAGAGAGCCCGGTACTCTTCCCCGATTACAAATCATTATTACCGATACACTTTGGCAATTATAAAACGTTTCGGCTTATTCAGGTGACAGATAGCGAGCCTGCAATTTTGGAGGAATAGACTTAAGGCGGGACATTTTGCTACCAAAAAGTGTGTAAATTTAGGTTGAAGGGGGTCTGGGGGTATTATTTATATATATATATATATATATATATATATATATATATATATATATATATATTGCTCGAAAGTTGTAATATTAATCAAACTATCAATAATAATTAGAACAAATATATAACCCTTCAAAACCTAGGATCTTTTAATATTGAAGCCAATTTCAAATTTAGTTATCCAATGCATTACATACTGAGAATGGCAAATGATTTTGTTTATTCTTGATGTTGTGTCTTAACTGGGACGAATGTTAATGAAAAACTTATCTATTATAGATTTCCTCCTCATGGTCATTATCAAATTCCAGACAATATAAAATGTTCGTTGTAGTTTGCAATAATAGTCGATGACATTACCTTTTGGAGTCTTGAACCTATTCAGGGTCTTTCTGTAGAAAAATGTAATCGCCTCCACTAATTTAGATGGAACCGGGGCATTCTGTACCGAAAAATGCTCAAAATTATCTGGGAAGGGCGGTCTTGGGACATTTTTAAAAGTTTGATGGATGTCTAATAAGGATACACTGTACAGTATACCATTTGTATATGTCTTTTACAAAATAGTAATATAATATACCGGTATATATAATCACATGCCTCGTAAAATATAAACACAAACAAGTAGCATACAACAATATTACTCCCTTCTGCTCTGCGTGCGAGGTAGATATGGAAAATGTGTCGTAGAGATGGAGTAGAGGGGTAACTGTGGAAGGCGATGGGAAGAATGTTTACATGTTATCCTCCCTATCTCTTTAACCTCCTATCACAAACCCCCCTTCCCCCTTATCCTCTTCCTCCACTCTTCTTTCTTCAGTCTTTAACTCATTCCCCTCCTCCTCCTATTCCACCACCTCCTCTGCAGTCTATACCTCGATCCCCTACTCCTCCTCCTCCTCCTCCACTTCTCTTTGTTCAGTCTTCGCATTGATTCCCTTTTCCACCACTTCTCTTCCTTAAGTCTTCGCCCCATTCCCTCCTCTTCCTCCTCCACTCCCCTTTCTTAACAGTCTTCGCCCCATCCCCTCCTCTTCCTCCACCACTCCTCTTTTTTAACAGTCTTCACCCCCATCCCCTTCTCCACCTCTTCCTTCCCCACCAGTAAATTCCTATACTGTACATCCTCTTACTCCACCTAAATCATGACCGTCATTACACATCTATGACCTCCTTCTCATTCGTAAACACAACCTCCTCCTCCCCTTTCCGTATCACCACCACCACCCTCTCTTCCGCTTCCTCCACCACCACACCACTGACCCCTCTTTCTCCATCTTGACGCCGCCCCCCCCCCACCCCACACCCCGTCCTCCTTCTCCAAGACAACTCACCCACCATCTCCACCCCCTTCTCCTCCACCACCACCACCACCTACCCCTCCTCCTCCACCACCCCCTTCTCCTCCTCTACCACCACCACCACCTACTCTTCCACCACCACCATCAACCACCCCTTTCTCCTCCACCACCACCCCCTTCTCGTCCACCATCATCATCACCACCCCCTCCTCCTCCACCATCACCACCCCCTCCGCCTCCTCCACCATCACCACCCCCTTCTCGACCACAACCACCACCTATTCCTCCACCATCACCACCCCCTTCTCCTCCGCCATCACCACCCTTCCTCCTCCATCACCACCTTGTCCACCACCACCTACTCCTCCACCACCACCCTGAGGTGGTAGGTAGAGCCCCCCCCCCAAAAAAAAAAAACACACAAAAACAAAAAGTAAAACAAAAATAACCCCTTCTGCGGAACGAATGAGGTGATAGAGCGAGAACGGTACTGTATAATAGGAGAACTATATATTACACCCAAACATCTTTATAGTGGTCGCCATATTGTAACCCTCTATCGTGTTCACAGTTAAATCATCACTTCGGTTTGGTTCACCTCGGCTTCGTGCACTTCATTTAAGTCGTCTCATTTCAGTTCAGTTCAGTTATTTCCACTTCAGTTCAAATACCTCAGTTCAGTTATCTCAGTTAAGCTTAGTTATCTCAGTTCAGTGTAGTTTTCTCAGTTCAGATTAGTTATATCAGTTTAGTAATCACTGGTCAATTCAGTTAAAGTATACAATATCTTAAATTACCCTATAGGATAATAGGCTTTCCACTCAGTTAAAGTATCTCAGTTCACTTCAGTTACCTCAGTTTAGTTCATATAAGATATCTCAGTTTCCAGTAGGTCAATTAGATTTGTCTCCGCTCAAGTCAGTTTAGTTCAGTTATGTCCATCTCGGTTCAGGTCGGTTCATCTAATTTATCTTTAACTCAGTTCAGTTAATCTCATTTCAGTTTATCTCAAGTTCCTTTTCTTGGTAGGACCCGTAAAGGGATGGTCTTGTGCAGCCTGATGTGCGGGGGTTGGGGATAAAGAACAGGGTAGGGATGGTAAAGAACTCGACCATTCACGAATATTAATTGGGTATTATAGAAGTAAATATATTTATCTAGTCGGGTATATTGATAGTGATTTACCTTTGAAAATGTAATATACCTTATTAGCCATAATTGGATTTATCATTACCAATATATGTTTAAAAGGGGAATTATTATAGACTTTAATTACCCTTTTCATACCCATAAATGAAGAGTTGGAGGGGTCGAAAATAGATATTTGAGAAGTGCATGTGGGGTCACATGGAGAGCCAGACAGACAAATGAGGAAGTAAGAGAGTGATGTGGATAAAGATATGCTGGAGAGGAACACCATGAGTCAAGGGGGATCTGTCGTGTGGAGTGTAGGAGAGTGAGAGCATGACTACTCCGTTCCTTCTAGGTTGGGCACAATTCGTGACTTCTAACCTCTGTAATTAAAAAAAAACGGCTTAACCAAATGGGCTGTAAATATCCACAACTATTCCTTGGCTGACTCTTCCCAAATGATAGAAATAATAGCTGGATTACCCTAGTCATTTTTTAGTTATAGAGGTTAGGGGTCAAGATTTGTTATTTGGATAGACTATAGATGATTATACGAGAGTAGTGTAGAAGGCCTGAGAGGGAGAGGTGGACCGAGAATGAGATGGAAGGATGGAGTTGAGAGGTATATAAGTACAAACGATGTGGGGTGGGAGGAACAGCGCCGACTGATGGATGACAAGAGCATTAATTGAGGTGATTCACTCATGGTCAACCCCTCGGGGATTAAGGGGAGGTATTTAGTTTGTTCCCTAGACCTCCATCAAGTTTAAAATTACACCCCCTAGACCCCCTTTCAAGATAAATTTGTACATTTTTCGGTAGAAAAATGTCCCGGCCGAAGGCCGATTTAACAGGCTCGGTACCACTCGCCAGGAAAATATCGACAACTATATGGCACGAAAGGTCTTAAAATTGACAGAAATAGGGTGAAAGTTCTTAAAAACACCAAACTACTGGGGCGAACGTCTTAAAATCTCAAAAGCAATGGGGCTAAACACGAGGGAGAAAGGGATCCCGAAAAAACTCCCTCAAGTGGAATTCTCCCCTTAAGGCGTCTGGTAATAGATAGATAGCATACCCACATGTCCAGTGTAGAATCGTACCCATCATGAGGTAGGGTATATTTGTCCTCACATATGTAAATCAGCATACCAAATTAAGGAATACCCCGTTCTTAACATTAATCCTCCATTACAAACTCCAATGCACTTGAATACATTAATGAAAACATATGGTCCTCCCAGGATTCGAACTCGGGACACCACACCACCCACAACATAAGCATCTAAACCATTACACCACCAATACAATTTCATGAATTAGAGACGTAAGTGCGTTTACTTTTAACAGCGTGTTGTCTGTTCAGCGTTTTTCATGTGTGATGTTAAGGGGAGATGGGTCGATTTTCTGGACCCCGTTCTCTCTCATGTTTAGCCCAATTAGTTTTCAGGTTTCAAGATGTTTGTCCCATTAGAGTATCGATTTTAAGACCTTTCGCCCCATTTCTTTGTCAATATTAAGACCTTTCGTGTTATTTAGGTGTCGATTAGTCTCATGGCGAACGATAGTGAGCCTGTAATTTTGGAAGATCCGGCCTTCGGCCGGGAACTTTTTCTGCCGAAAATTTTACAAATTAATCTAGAAGGGGGATCTAATGGGTGTTTTTCTAAGTTTGATGAAGGTCTTGGGATGAAGCTAAAAAATAATAATATATAAATGAAAAAATCGACCAAAAAGTGAACCGTCTCCCCTTAAAGAAAGATCAAACTATGACAGTACTACCACAGGTGTCAATATGTGTCCTTCGCCTTGTAGTTCATCATTGACTACTTAACCCTTTCAGCGATGGGACGCTATTGTAACTATTGCACATAACACAGATGGCCGGACTCTCCCCACTGAAGGCTGCGGGCATAAGTGGAACTATGGGCCCCTACAAAAACACTTGGTTGTAGATGAATAGGGAGAGAGAGAGAGAGAGAGAGAGAGAGAGAGAGAGAGAGAGAGAGAGAGAGAGAGAGAGAGAGAGAGAGAGAGAGAGAGAGAGAGAGAGAGAGAGAGAGAGAGAGAGAGAGAGAGAGAGAGAGAGAGAGGTTATATTCACTATACAGATCTAAACTGATTGTGAGAGAGGTTCAGATAAATGCCATTAATTAAATAGCTTTATTAAGGATAAATACCTTTAGCGCCAGGATTATAATTATATAAATGTGATACAACACTCACAAGACAATAATAATAGTAAATGAAAATCAGGAAGTCCGTTTCTTTGATATCTCGCCCCTCATATCAACAAAAAAGTGCTGGAGGGACCTTGGTGACCCTGGTCTCTGGGTGTTCTCCTGGATGACCGAAATGTGTGTGAATTTGTATATTTGTTTTTATGTGTTCAGTGTTTTGTGTTGTCCCTATTCTTGCTCTGTCTTGAGTCGGCCCCCCCCCCCCCCCCCAAAAAAAAAATAGGAAAAGTGGGGATTGGGCCTGAGTATATAGATAGATAGATAGATAGAACTGATTCGTCTATATCCTTTCTAAACTTAGTCAAATCTGTTGAGGTTATTTTTTGAAGTGAGCTGAGTAAAATATGCCGGAACACAGAACAAGACAGGGAAGAGTCCGAAAATAATATTACGTGGAAAGTCAATCAATCGTCGGCTTGGTCCAGACGATTGATTTCTGAGAAGCGACCGTAATATCGTGAAGACCGAATGTGTATCTGTGTTTGATCAGCAGTGGGAGGATTCGGACCCACACGGATTTGGAGTTTGTAGGAAATACCGCTGATTGAAAAAAAAAAAAAACGTCAATTATGTTTGGTGGCTAGTTCAAGGTATTGTTTAAAATCAAAGGAGTTAGGGATCAGAGAGCTTTGAGTCTAATGTACAGTCGACTCGTTTAAGGGAGCCCACCTCACTTTGTTTTATCATTCTCTCCCTCTCTCTTTGGCTTGTATCCATTCGGCCCCATTCAGCCTACCGTTTTAAGACGTTTACCCCCATTCAGGTGTCAATATTTTCCTGGCGAGCGGTAGCGAGCCAGCATGTATATTTTGTTTTGTTTTGACAGCAAGCTAAATTTGTACATTTTTCGATAGAAAAATGTCTCCGGCGAAGCCGGATTTCTCCATACAATGCTGGCTCGCTACCGCTCGCCAGGAAGAAATCGACACCTTGATGGGAATAAACGTCTTAAAAAGTTGGCTGAATGTGGCTGAATGGATACAAGCCAGGGAAAGAGAAAAAAGGAGAGAAAGAAAAAAAAAAAAAAAATGACCCCCCTTAATCCGCAGAGTCCCAGAATATCACTTAGGCTTATTAGAACCTTGAAAGTTCACCTGATAACGATCACAATACTTGCTATGTAATACATATGGGAGGTTACTCATGACTCACAGTAAGATAAAAAAGGGGAACATCAACTCGACATTACATTAGCTATTACTTTAGTTATATAAATAGGATATACTGTATATCCCAAACTCTCTAATTATATACAGTAGCGGCCCCTGAGCTCTGTTGAATTCACCTTAGGCAAGAATTGAGGGAGTGTCAATACCTACCGTGGGAATGCCTGCTTAAAATTAGTCTTAACAGGACAGGGGTTATTATAGGGGGTCTATTTATGTATTTATTCATATATTGTTTAGTTTCCTCGCTAGACCTTCATCACGCTTAAAAAACACACCCTAAACCCCCCTTCAAGATAAATTTGTTAATTTTTCGATAGAAAAATTTCCCGGTCGAAGGCCAGTTTCTCTTTAAAATTACGGGCTCGCTATCGCTCGCCAAGAAAAAATCAACCCTTATATGGCACGAAAGGTCTTGATATAGAAATGGGACGAAAGGTTTTAACATCGACAAACTAATGGGCGAACGTCTTAAAATTTGAGAACTAATGGGGCTAAACATGAGGAAGAAGGGGGACCAGAAAAACGGCCCATCTCCCATTGAAATTAGTCTTTAGACCCACGACTTACATAGTTTGTTACAATGACATTGTTTATGATCAAGGATGTCGCGGGGATCTATTGATTTGGATTGTACAGTCGGCCAAATAAGTGATGTCGCGGCACCAAGTACTGTATATATTTCGATCAATAATTGGTATCAGCACTATCTCGGCATTAATTCATCGTTTCGAGTGTGATATTCAAACATGTTCCTATCTTTACACACCCTATTCAACATCTGACAGACATTAATACAGCACACAGAGAGTAAAACGTAAAAACAGCTGAGACACGACTTATTTTGCCAATTATACCTGCACGTCTTTCCTTCCACGAATACATACCTGCGTTACGCGTGCAAAAGCTCTCACGTGTCCAAACTCTCACTCTCTCTCTTTCTCTCTCTTTTTTCTCTTTCTCTCCCTCTCTCTCTGCATGTTTGTATGTGTTTGTCTAATAATATAGGTAGGGCAGTAAGTCTGCTATTTAAGTTAAAATCCTTATTTTTTTTAAGTAAGAAAAAAACTTCTTTAACAAAATAAAAAGCCTTCTTTATAAGTAAGAAGACAAGGTGTCTTCTTACTTATAAAGAACTCTTTAAGTCTTTAAGTATAAAGCAGTATTTCTGTAGGGTAAGAAGTTTTTTATTTAAGAATTATTCTTTTTAAGTAAAACAAACTTCTTTTGTAAGTAAGAAGAAGACTTCTCTGTAAGTACAAAGAAGCATTCTTTTAAAGTAGTAAGTTTTCTTTTAAAATAAAAAGTCTTCTATTAAAGCAAGAATTTTTAATTTAAAGCAAGAAGATGCCTTATTAAATAAGCGAAAATCCTTCTTTTTAATTAAAAAGTCATCTTTTCAGTACGAATCATATTCTGGTAACTATTAGGCGATTTTATTCAGCTTAAGAAGGACGTCTAGCAATAATAAGTCATCAAACTTTCTCAACTAATCCTTTTAACTACCCCAGACCCTTCCTAAGCTGCATAATTTCGTCTAATATAGCTATAATAAAATATAACACGTCGCTGGTACTCAAAGGGTTAGTGATCGCCATCTTGTGGTTATCATTGGGAAGTATTCAATGTGGTGTGCTTGTTTAGTGTTGTGTAATGAATAGGAGGAGGAGGTGTTTGTGACAGCTACAGTAGCTTGAATACCCTCTGTGTAGGTGAGACACAAACAGAAACAGTGAGGGAAGCCAGATAAATGATACCGGAGTTCCAGCAACTCATCACCATTTGACTATGAGGCTCAGGGGAGGTCTGGGCTAAAGGCCAGTTCCACCTCGTTTACAGGCGAGCGATATCACACTTAAATGGCAAAAAATGTCTTAAAATTGACAAAGAAATGAGGCAAAAGGTCTTAAAATAGCCAAACTAATGGGACAAAAGTAAAACAAAATAGGGACTTAACATGAGGGAGAAGGGAATCCAGAAACAACACTGCCCTAAATGATATGGGATTAATACTACCAACATAATGTTAATGGGTAGATTAGCATGAACACTTTAATTATCGTACCCTTTCCATAACCATATTTGTGTACAGTACAGTGTGGAGTGAAATGGTGTATACAATGTCCACCTGTTGAGCCATTCATCATTCTGAGTTACTGTATTTTGGTCAGCATAACTTGGTTGTTTGGGCTGGGAGTTAAATATTGTCTCGTAAATTAGCCATTTCAATAGCAATTAGACTAAATGATTATGTGCAGCCATCACTCACAACTTCTCCATTCCGATTCCCTCCCTTCGTTCTACATGTGATTTTTTGTTCATATCTTACTAACTCTTGGTCATCCTCTTTTCGGGACTTCGGTGAGACCTTTGCTATTGCGTTAGACATATCGAAGGCCTTCGATAGAGTCTGGCACAAATCTTTAATTTCTAAACTACCCTCCTTCGGTTTCTATCCCTCCATCTGTGACTTTGTCTCTAATTTCCTTTCCAGCCGTTCCTTAGCTGTGGTTGTGGACGGCCATCGTTCACTTTCTCATCCTATCAACTCTGGTGTCCCTCAGGGCTCTGTCCTATCTCCCATTATCTTTCTAATTTTTATAAATGATCTTCTCAACTGTACCTCCAGTCCCATCCATTCATACGCAGACGACTCTACCTAACACTACTCAATTAGTTTTCCTGAGCGCCCCAGCAAGCAATCCCTCATAAACAAACGTAATGAAGCCATACAACACTTATCTTCTGATCTAACTACTATTTCCAATTGGGGCAGAGAAAACTTTGTTGCCTTTAATGCTTCCAAAACCCAATTTCTCCATCTAACTACCCGTCGGGAGCTCCCAGAGGACTATCCCTTATACTTCAACAATACACAAATCAATCCTTCATCTTCTCTCAATGTTCTTGGTGTCTCAATTTCTTCTGCTCTCACTTGAAAGGACAATATTACCAGTCTTGCGAAGGCAGCCTCCCAGAAGCTGGGTGTGCTCAACCGCCTCAATTTTTGTTTTACTTCTGCACAGCTTCTTGCTCTGTACAGGGGCACAGTGCGTCCTTGTATTGAGTATTGTTCACATGTGTGCGGAGGATCCTCTCACACCGCACTCCTAGACAAAGTAGAAAGGAAATCCTTTTGTATCATTAACTCCCGTCCACTAACCAACTCCCTGCAATCTATCTCTCTCTTCGCCGCAATGTTGCATCTCGCTCATTATTCTATCGCTGCTACAATAATTAGTGTTCCTCAGAGCTCTCCCAGTGTATACCACCTCCTCTACGTAGGGTACGTAGTACCCGTCTTGCAACACAATCCCATCCCTACTCTGTGCAACTCTCCAACTCAAGAGTGAAACGATACTCCCAATCATTCTTCTATTCAACAGCTGAGCTCTGGAACTCTCTTCCTGAATCCATCTTTCCCTCATCCTATGACCTAAATTGCTTCAAACTTAGTGTGTCCAGGCATTTTGGCTCGAATATTCCTTGATTTTGGCACTGTCACTCTTTCAACACTGGGGGAGGCACTCGTCACATGCAGTTCTGCCTTTTGTCTCCCTCATCCACATAGAAAAAAATAAAAAAACCCCACTCCCCCACCTCAACCCACCTACGCCTCCTGGCACCCACCCACCCATTCACCCCAGATTCGCCCCCGAGGCAGGTGTAGGGGCAGCAGGTGTGGTACGGGGGAACCTTAAAACGTACCTCCCTATATCTCATCATCACCACGGGTAATTGTTGAGGTGATGCTGGGCCTAGGGGCAGGGAGAGAAAGAGAGCTATATAGTTACATAGATCCACAGACCACACGGACCATTTGGTTCAAGTGAGGTGGTCCGGCCTTATAAACGTTACTGGTAAACTTTGTATTCTCATATAGTAAGGCAGTAGAAGAAAAGGACAGCAAAGCAAGGCTTTCTTCCAACCTCCACTCCCTTCGGGTAAAGCCATACTGGGTATTAGAAGAATACCCTTGCATGACTGAAAATACATAAGAGAAATTTTATAGAAATGAGAGCATGTAGTACGAATATTATTTTCTAGGCATGCAACCCACCATCATGTTTTATCTACAATACACCTATATTTTGACAGCAGGCTAAATTTATAAATTTTTCGTTAGAAAAATGTCTGGCGAAGCCAGATTTCTCCATACCATGCTAGCTCGCAATCGCTCGCCAGGAAGAAATCGACACCTGGATGAGGATAAACGCCTTAAAACAGTAGGCTGAATGGGGCCGAATGGATACAAGCCAGAGAAAGAGAAAAAAGGAGAGAAAAATAGCAGGTCACCCCCCTTGAGTGAGTCAATGGTGGCACATTCAATGAATAATTCAGGAAGCCTGTTCCAGTTATCTAGTACGGCATTATACTCCGTTAATTCTAGGTTGGGCATAAATCGTAACCTCTAACCTCTGTAACTCAAAAAGGGCTAGAGCAAATGAACTGTCAATGTATATACATATTCTCTGGCCAAATCTTCCTATTTGGTTGAAATATTAGCTCGATTACTCTAGTCCTTTTTGAGTTATGAGATGTTGGGGGTTACGAGCCCTGCCCAACCTAGAATGAACGGACGCTGTGCTTGGTACTGTATAGATTTACTCTGACTCATTTTAACTTGTAATTATATCTTCTGGTACGGTGACGTGGGGGAAAGGGAAATACGTATTCCATATCGATGTTGTTAAATTGTTTGAGCATTTTGAAACATTCCATTAGTTTACTTCTTAGTCAGTGCGTCTTTAACGAGTAGAGGTTGATTTCCTGCAATCTCTCCTCGTAAGACTTGTTTCTGAGATAAGACATTCATTTGGTAGTCCTTAGCTTTACGGACTCCAACTTGCCAATGTCTTTGACTAAGGTGGCTCAAAATTGCACTACATATTCATAAGCTCCTATATAGTGGCAAGATCACTTCGTTTTCTTTGTAAGTTAAATGTTCATTAATGAACTCTGACATTCTATTCGCTTTTTTAACAGCTTACTTGCATGGCTGTGAACATTTGAGATTACTTGAAATTCGAACTCCTAGATGTTTAACTATGTTACCTCAAATTGTGTATCCATCATATCAGTAAAATAGGTCTATACCAGGGTAAAAAGGTTCCTCGTGACCTTATCCCTTAACAACTACTAAAAAAAAAAAAAAATCATAAAAAATACTGGTTTATCTTATTTGTGCGTTCAACCTGCAACACCTGACATTCATATTTATTTATATATTTATTAATATATTAATGTTATTATTAATTTAATTATTTATTTTTACATTAAATGGCATTTGCAACTTAGTGGACCATTCAGTTATTTTATTCAAATCTTTCTGCAAGGATAGCCTAATTTGTTTAATCAAAATAGCATTTCATATCTCAGTGTCATCTTCAAATATTAATATACTGTTCTCTAATCCTACATCTATGTCATTAATGTATGTTTTGAACAAACTAATCCAAAAACTGATCCCTGTGGGCCCCCACTAACAACTGTTGACTTGGCAGAGGAAGCACCATTAATAATAACTTCCCTGTTAATTAACCAGCCTTTGATGGAAACAATTATGTGGCCTGTAATACCTAAATTCTTTACTTTAACCATTAATGTATTGTGTGATAGCTTCTCAAGAGCTCTATGAAAGTCGAGTACATTATGTCGAAAGCTTTAATAGTAACATGGATCTTGAACATAATGCTATACAATTAATCATGTTTGTTAGACAGGACTTACCTCTTTTGAAGCAATGCCGTGTCTCTATAGTTAATCTGTGACATTCCACTTATGCTACAACCTTAGCCCTTATTAATAACTATGTCCTATAACTGATTTATGCTACAACCTTAGCCCTTATTAATAACTATGTCCTATAACTGATTTATGCTACAACCTTAGCCCTTATTAATAACTATGTCCTATAACTGATTTATGCTACAACCTTAGCCCTTATTAATAACTATGTCCTATAACTGATTTATGCTACAACCTTAGCCCTTATTAATAACTATGTCCTATAACTAATTTATGCTACAACCTTAGCCCTTATTAATAACTATGTCCTATAACTGATTTATGCTACAACCTTAGCCCTTATTAATAACTATGTCCTATAACTGATTTATGCTACAACCTTAGCCCTTATTAATAACTATGTCCTATAACTGATTTATGCTACAACCTTAGCCCTTATTAATAACTATGTCCTATAACTGATTTATGCTACAACCTTAGCCCTTATTAATAACTATGTCCTATAACTGATTTATGTTACAACCTTAGCCCTTATTAATAACTATGTCCTATAACTGATTTATGCTACAACCTTAGCCCTTATTAATAACTATGTCCTATAACTGATTTATGCTACAACCTTAGCCCTTATTAATAACTATGTCCTATAACTGATTTCTAGCTGGTTATGATTCGTAATTTTCTGCCAGATCCTTTCTACAATTTTTGAGAGAGAGAGAGAGAGAGAGAGAGAGAGAGAGAGAGAGAGAGAGAGAGAGAGAGAGAGAGAGAGAGAGAGAGAGAGAGAGAGAGAGAGAGAGAGAGAGAGCAAAAAAATGGTTCGTACTTTACTGTACAAAGCAGAACCCAATATTAGAGCATAGCCAAGATTCCATTCATTATTATTATAGTTTGGGTTTAATATGAGAGAGAGAGAGAGAGAGAGAGAGAGAGAGAGAGAGAGAGAGAGAGAGTCGAGAAGAGAGAGAAAGAGTTAGTTGGTTATCTCCCATTCAAACAATATTTATAAACCTCCTTATAAGAACTACAACGTTAGCGAGCCTGTACAAATAGTCCTGTACCTGTTCAACACTAGCATAACACGAAGCGATCCAATGTGTTGGTTTTATTGATTTTTATTTAATTTTTATCTTTATTTTAATTTTTTTTTTTTTTAATTTTTTTTTTAGGGGGGGGGTATTATTATTATTACTATTATTATTATTTGTATTTTTTATCGTTAAATTCTTCTTTTTTCTTTATTATCGAACTTGTTTTGTTTTTAACCTAAGCCCCTTAATTAAGAAGATACATAGGAAATCCTCCCCAGACATCTGGTCAAAACTCATTTTCTTCTCAAATTCATTCTCACTATAGCTTCCCTAGTGTAATAATCAATATCTGAATGTACCTTAGTTACTCTGGTTCAATATGAGCCCTTGAATAGCATTAACGACAATTCAAAAATTAGGTAAAAGATTCAACTAGAAAATTCGATTGAGTGTGGGATACCTTCTAAAATGTGAGTGCGCCATGAGTGTCTTAAAATCTAGCCTACACCTCCATGAATGAGTTATACACTATACAGGTAACAGGTGTGCAGCAGATGTCTGACTTGGGGCAAATCTTACCTTACTGTAAAACCCTTACCCTTGACCCCGAGGCACCAGGTACACCCAAGGAGCCCACATCACACTATTAAGGGGGGATGGGCTGGTTTTTCTGGCCCCCTTCTCCCTTGTGTTTAGCCCCATTATATTGTTTAGATTTTAACAATAGCGAGCCTGTAATTTTAAGAGTAAATTAAACAAAATTGGTAGAAAAATTTCTCTGCCGGAGGCCGATTCCTTTTATGATTACAGGCTCGCTATTGCTCGCCAGGAAAAAATCGACACCTAAATGGCACAATAGGTCTTAACATTGACAACAAAAAGGAGCTAAAGGTGCTAAAATCGGCAAATTAATGGGCCGAACGTCATAAAATCTCAAAACTAATATGCTAAACATGAAGGAGACAGGGGTTCAGAAAAAGCGACTACCTTCCCCTCAAGAGCACGAAGATGTACAGTCGCGCTAATAAGTGATGTCTCGGCACCAAGTATGTTTCGATCAATAATTGGTATCAGCCATATCTAAAACTTTATTTATTCGTTTCAAGTGAGATATACAAGCATGTTCTTATCTTTACACACCCTACTCAACATCTGACAGACATTAATACAGCACAAAACGAGCCAAACATAATGACAGCTGGGTTATGACTTATTAGCGCGACTGTACTCTATCTCTTGTATTGTGTTACAGATAATTTACTCCGTGTTATAGTCTGTTCATTATAGGTAGGCCAAAAGTCTTGACCACTAACTTCTATGACTCATTAACGACGAGTGTAATCAAGCTATTATTTCTACCATTTAGGAAGGGTCAGCCAGGGAATAGGTGTGAACATGTACTGGCCATTTCCTCTAGCCCTTCTTGAGTTATTGAGGTTAGGAGCACCGAGTTCTGGCCTACCTAAAATGAATGGACTATAGTTGCCCTTTACATACAAATAATAGAACTACTGACAATCTGTTGAAATAACTTAGAAAAATTGACAGAATGGATATAAACACCATATGAGGAGGAGCACTTTATTGACAACGTTTCGCTCTAGTGACCTGAAGAAGCTATCTGCGAAACGTTGTCAATGAAGTGCTCTTCCTCATATGGTGTTTATGCTGACAATATCTCACACATATTTTCCAAGGGTCAACATTAGAGGTCAAGGTCACGGATAACAATTTTGTTTTTAATTTTTTAACTGAATTCGTTCCAATCAATCTGTTGCGCAGATACAGGTCAACGGCTAAGAAAAATGTATTGCTATTTTACCTCTTAATCATATTAGTTGAGACGGTGTATCTTCACATGAGAACTATACTAAGTAATGTTTAGTCATATTCGTTCAAGTCACAACATCAGGTATGCAGTTTTATCCAAACCATTAAACCTGCATAGCTCTTTATTCAATGAGTTGTTACATTTACAATTCTATAAGGAATCGTTTACTGCATATTAGGCCTAAGGGGGCCCACCTCGTTGTTATTTTTTTCTCTGTCTTTCTCTCCCTTTTTCCCTGGCTTGTATCAATATCAATTCAGCCTACGATTTTAATATGTTTATCCCCATCCAGGTGTCGATTTTCTCCTGGCGAGCGAAAGCAAGCCAGCATATATATATATATATAAATGTTTTTGACAGCAGGCTGAACTTGTACATTTTTCGACAGAAAAATTTCTTCAGCGAAGCCAGATTTCTTCATATAATGCTAGCTCGCTATCGCTCGCCAGGAAGAAATCGACACCTGGATGGGGATAAATGTCTTAAAACAGTAGGCTGAATGGGGCCGAATGGATACAAGCCAGAGAAAGAGAGAAAAGGAGATAAAAAAAAAAGCCAGTCACCCACCTTAAGACCATGAGGATTATAATGGGCTTTGTCAACTTCTGGCTATTATTAGATGATTTTATTAAGCTTGAAGAACTAGTGGGAGCTAGAGAGTTATCGGAGATAGTTTTTACCCCGTTGATTCCTAGAGATCCTTCTTAAGTTGCATGAAATCGAGTAATTATAACCAACATAAGGTCCAAACATGCGTCTAATAACAACACTGAAGACGTTGTCCAGGAAATTGAGGGGGGTCACCGTTTTTTTTTATCTTTATCTCCTGTTCTCTCTTTCCCTGTCTTTTATCCATTCGGCCCCATTCAGCCAAATGTTTAAGACGTTTATCCCCATCCAGTTGTCGATTTCTTCCTGGCGAGCAATAGCAAGCCAGCATTGTATGGAGAAATCCGGCTTCGCCGGAGACATTTTTCTATCGAATAATGTACAAATTTAGCTTGCTGTCAAAAAAAAAATATATATATATATGCTGGCTCGCTACCGCTCGCCAGGAAAATATTGACACCTATTTGGGGGTAAACGTCTTAAAGCAGTAGGCTGAATGGGGCCGAATGGATACAAGCCAAAGAGAGAGGGAGAGAATGAGAAAACAAGCGAGGTGGGCTCCCTTAATATCGAGACGCTAAACTATCAAGAAAGGTAAACTTCCTCTGTATAACATTGCCCAGCTAAGATATATAAGTTTTACTCTCACTAAGTCGCAGCAAAGAAAGCGATATATACAGATAATTATCTGCAATTAGTCCTAAGTTTTTGTTAAGATTCTTATAAATAGTGTTTGATGGCTAAAAAGGCAGGTAGAAACGAGAAATGTATCGAAATAATGTTACCTGAGTTGGAAAAGAAATATGTATTGATTTTGTTGTTAATATTTTGGAATAAAGCAGACTTCTACTATAAGTTATATTCACACTAGTAAAATAAAAAGAGAGAGAGAGAGAGAGAGAGAGAGAGAGAGAGAGAGAGAGAGAGAGAGAGAGAGAGAGAGAGAGAGAGAGAGAGAGAGAGAGAGAGAGAGAGAGAGAGAGAGAGAGAGAGAGTACAAAGGAGTACAAAGGAGTACAAAGGAAATCAAGCAACAACAGGTCTAGTGACCCTTCTAGGTTGCTTGTCCTCCAAAACACTGAGGATCAAGTGTCCAAACAGTGGTTTAGAGTGGGTAAGGGAACATTGGAAAGGGAACTACTGCCCTGCCACTAACGTGGCAGGACTAGGAAGTTAGTAGGGGACATATGGGTTAGTAACTGAGGGGAGGATAAAGTTATTCATTTACAAACGCAGTCAGTCGCTGGTTTGATGCGAGATATTTGTCTAGGCGGAATTTAAATGAATCAACGGTGCTGCAGTCTATAACGTCTCGGGGAAGCCCATTCCACAAGTTGACAACTCGATTGAAGAAGAAATTCTTAGATTCGTGCGAGTTAAAAGATTTACCAATAATTTTGCAACCGTTTCCCCGCGTGTAATTAGATTGGTCGATAGTGAAGTACTTACTACAGTTCATATTGTCGATGCCTTTGATGATTTTGAACACTTGAATTAAGTCGCCTCTTAATCTGCGCTGGGTTAAAGGAAATAGATTTAATTCTCTAAGACGCTCTTCGTATGGTTTGTTCTTTAGGCTAGGTATCATTTTGGTAACTCTACGTTGAACTCGTTCTAGTTGTCTATATCTTTTTGGTAATAAGGGGCACCAGGATTGAACGCAGTATTCCAGAAGAGGGCGGACTAAGGAATTGTAAAGAGTTAGGATAACTTCTTTGGATTTATGCTCAAATGACCTGCCTATAAAGCCAATTATTTTGTTTGCCTTCTTAACAACTTCTGAACATTGTTGACTCGGTTTTAGGTTACTCGATATTGTTACTCCCAGATCAGTTTCTCTGTTTACATTCTTAAGCTGAGTGCCATTCATCGAATAGTTTGCTTTCTCATTTAGGTATCCGACATGTAGTACTTTACATTTATCCGCATTGAAACTCATTTGCCAAATTTGGGCCCAACATGACAATTTATCTAGATTGTGTTGCATATCGTCAACTTGTTCTTTTGAGAGTACGCTATTTGCAATTTTTGTATCGTCAGCAAATTTTGAGATTGTGCAGGTGAGACCCTCATCTATGTCGTTGATGTAAATTAGAAAGAGAATTGGTCCTAGTACCGATCCCTGGGGTACCCCGCTACTTACATTGGTCCATTTAGATGCCTTACCGTTTATGACTACCCTTTGCTTTCTGTTGCTGAGCCAATTTTCTATCCATTTCAACACACCGTCTTGTATTCCATGCGCTTTTAGTTTTAGCAGTAAACGTTTGTGGGGAACTTTGTCAAAGGCCTTTTGAAAATCAAGGTATATAATATCTACAGCTTTACTCTCATCGTAGAGGTTGAGGATATCGTGGAAGAAGTCTAAGAGGTTTGTTAAACAGGAACGTTTTTTACGAAAGCCGTGTTGGAGTATCTTTAAGTATGTTATTTTCCTCCAAGTGATTTACGAGTCTGTCTCGTATGACCGTTTCTAGCATTTTACATACAACTGAGGTTAAGCTAATTGGACGATAGTTACTGGGTAGGGATTTGCTGCCTTTTTTGAATATCGGTGTTACGTTGGCTAGCTTCCACTGATCAGGCATAGTTCCAGACTGCAAGGATTTATTGAATAGTAATGTCAGTGGTTTGGAGAGCTCATTCTTAGCTTCCTTTAGAACTCTAGGCGAGATTGTATCAGGTCCTGGCGTTTTATTTACCTTGAGTTTATCTAAACAATTCAATACTTCTCTCTCTGTAACGGTGATATTGCTTAGAACATCTGAATTATCAATCTGAATCGGCGATGGTGTAGGATATCACTGAGGTCTTCTGTTGTAAAAACTGATGCAAAGAAGGTATTGAGGGCATTACTCATTTGTACTTCGTCTTTGGTGTATTCTCCTTTTTCATCGACTAACGGTTCCACAGTTGAAGTAACTACTTTTTTCTTTCTGATATAACTATAGAATTCTTTCGGGTTTGTTTTACTTTGATTTGCAATATGTAACTCTAAGGTCTTTTTACTTTGCTTAATTAACTTTTGGCTTTGCGTCGTAGCTCTACAAATTTCAGCCGTTCTTCGTCATTTTGTGAGGATTTTAATCTATCATTAGCAAATTTTTTAGCAAGCAGGCAGTTTGAAATATCTTTATTCCACCATTTGGGCTTATTATTATGGCCTGGACGCCGTATTTTCGATGGTATGCAGTCTTGCACTGCTTTTAGGTAAGTGGTTTCGAAATAACTTCCAAGATGTATTTATGTCGTTATTGTTAATTAAAAAGCTCCAGTCAGTTTCTTTAAACATAGCTCTAAGTTTATGGAAGTTTGCTTTCTTGAAATTAGGGACTTTTTCGATGCTACTATTTGGTTCGTTACTAGTAAACTTTAAAGTGAAAGTTATCGTACGATGGTCGCTGTTACTGAATTCATCACCAACATTCAAATTCTCTATCAATTCTTCTTTTGTTGCAAGTACAATGTCAAGAACGTTATTACCACGGGTCGGCATTCGAACAAATTGATAAAGCGAACTCTCTTGCAAGTTCGAGAGAGAGAGAGAGAGAGAGAGAGAGAGAGAGAGAGAGAGAGAGAGAGAGAGAGAGACGTAGATTTGCATAAAAACATTAGCGACTTGGTTCTTGCGATCCCAGCGAGGTGGCCAGGACTTAACTTAAGGGGAGATTTCCACTTGAGGGATTTTGTTCTTGACTCCTTTCTCCCTCATGTTTAACCCCATTACTTTTCTAATTTTAAGACGTTCGCCCCATTATTTTGATGATTTTAAGAACTTTCAACCCATTTCTGTCAATTTTGAGATCTTTCGTGCAATTTAGGTGTCGATTTTATCCTGGCGGGCGATAGCGAGCCTGTAATTTAAGAGGAACCGGCTTTCAGCCGGGACATTTTTCTACCGAAAAATGTACAAATTTATCTTGAAAAGGGCTCAAGGGGGTGTAATGTTAAGTTTGATGGAAGTCTAGCGAACTAACTAAAAACCTCCCCTTAAGTAGAGATATCAAAACCTCCCCTTAAGTAGAGATATCAAAACCTTAAGAGATATCAAAACCTCCCCTTAAGTAGAGATATCAAAACCTCCCCTTAAGTAGAGATATCAAAACCTCCCCTTAAGTAGAGATATCAAAACCTCCCCTTAAGTAGAGATATCAAAACCTCCCCTTAAGTAGAGATATCAAAACCTCCCCTTAAGTAGAGATATCAAAACCTCCCCTTAAGTAGAGATATCAAAACCTCCCCTTAAGTAGAGATATCAAAACCTCCCCTTAAGTAGAGATATCAAAAACCTCCCCTTAAGTAGAGATATCAAAACCTCCCCTTAAGTAGAGATATCAAAACCTCCCCTTAAGTAGAGATATCAAAACCCGTGCTTAAGTAGAGATATCAAAACCTCCCCTTAAGTAGAGATATCAAAACCTCCCCTTAAGTAGAGATATCAAAACCTCCCCTTAAGTAGAGATATCAAAACCTCCCCTTAAGTAGAGATATCAAAACCTCCCCTTAAGTAGAGATATCAAAACCTCCCCTTAAGTAGAGATATCAAAACCTCCCCTTAAGTAGAGATATCAAAACCTCCCCTTAAGTAGAGATATCAAAACCTCCCCTTAAGTAGAGATATCAAAACCTCCCCTTAAGTAGAGATATCAAAAACCTCCCCTTAAGTAGAGATATCAAAACCTCCCCTTAAGTAGAGATATCAAAACCTCCCCTTAAGTAGAGATATCAAAACCTCCCCTTAAGTAGAGATATCAAAACCTCCCCTTAAGTAGAGATATCAAAACCTCCCCTTAAGTAGAGATATCAAAACCTCCCCTTAAGTAGAGATATCAAAACCTCCCCTTAAGTAGAGATTATCAAAACCTCCCCTTAAGTAGAGATATCAAAACCTCCCCTTAAGTAGAGATATCAAAACCTCCCCTTAAGTAGAGATATCAAAACCAAAATTAAGGGAAAGTGGAATAAAACGATACCATATAATAACAGAAGAGGGGAGAGAGAGTGTGTGTGTGTGTGTGTGTGTGTGTACAAAGGAGTACAAAGGAAATCAAGCAACAACAGATCTAGTGACCCTTCTAGGTTGCTTGTCCTCCAAAACACTGAGGATCAAGTGTCCAAACAGTGGTTTAGAGTGGGTAAGGGAACATTGGAAAGGGAACTACTGCCCTGCCACTAACGTGGCAGGACTAGGAAGTTAGTAGGGGACATATGGGTTAGTAACTGAGGGGAGGATAAAGTTATTCATTTACAAACGCAGTCAGTCGCGGGTTTGATGCGAGATATTTGTCTAGGCGGAATTTAAATGAATCAACGGTGCTGCAGTCTATAACGTCTCGGGGAAGCCCATTCCACAAGTTGACAACTCGATTGAAGAAGAAATTCTTAGATTCGTGCGAGTTAAAAGATTTACCAATAATTTTGCAACCGTTTCCCCGCGTGTAATTAGATTGGTCGATAGTGAAGTACTTACTACAGTTCATATTGTCGATGCCTTTGATGATTTTGAACATTTGAATTAAGTCGCCTCTTAATCTGCGCTGGGTTAAAGGAAATAGATTTAATTCTCTAAGACGCTCTTCGTATGGTTTGTTCTTTAGGCTAGGTATCATTTTGGTAACTCTACGTTGAACTCGTTCTAGCTTGTTTATATCTTTTTGGTAATAAGGGCACCAGGATTGAACGCAGTATTCCAGAAGAGGGCGGACTAAGGAATTGTAAAGGGTTAGGATAACTTCTTTGGATTTATGCTCAAATGACCTGCCTATAAAGCCAATTATTTTGTTTGCCTTCTTAACAACTTCTGAACATTGTTGACTCGGTTTTAGGTTACTCGATATTGTTACTCCCAGATCAGTTTCTCTGTTTACATTCTTAAGCTGAGTGCCATTCATCGAATAGTTGCTTTCTCATTTAGGTATCCGACATGTAGTACTTTACATTTATCCGCATTGAAACTCATTTGCCAAATTTGGGCCCAACATGACAATTTATCTAGATTGTGTTGCATATCGTCAACTTGTTCTTTTGAGAGTACGCTATTTGCAATTTTTGTATCGTCAGCAAATTTTGAGATTGTGCAGGTGAGACCCTCATCTATGTCGTTGATGTAAATTAGAAAGAGGAATTGGTCCTAGTACCGATCCCTGGGGTACCCCGCTACTTACATTGGTCCATTTAGATGCCTTACCGTTTATGACTACCCTTTGCTTTCTGTTGCTGAGCCAATTTTCTATCCATTTCAACACACCGTCTTGTATTCCATGCGCTTTTAGTTTTAGCAGTAAACGTTTGTGGGGAACTTTGTCAAAGGCCTTTTGAAAATCAAGGTATATAATATCTACAGCTTTACTCTCATCGTAGAGGTTGAGGATATCGTGGAAGAAGTCTAAGAGGTTTGTTAAACAGGAACGTTTTTTACGAAAGCCGTGTTGAGTATCTTTAAGTATGTTATTTTCCTCTAAGTGATTTACGAGTCTGTCTCGTATGACCGTTTCTAGCATTTTACATACAACTGAGGTTAAGCTAATTGGACGATAGTTACTGGGTAGGGATTTGCTGCCTTTTTTGAATATCGGTGTTACGTTGGCTAGCTTCCACTGATCAGGCATAGTTCCAGACTGCAAGGATTTATTGAATAGTAATGTCAGTGGTTTGGAGAGCTCATTCTTAGCTTCCTTTAGAACTCTAGGCGAGATTGTATCAGGTCCTGGCGTTTTATTTACCTTGAGTTTATCTAAACAATTCAATACTTCTCTCTCTGTAACGGTGATATTGCTTAGAACATCTGAATTATCAATCTGAATCGGCGATGGTGTAGGGATATCACTGAGGTCTTCTGTTGTAAAAACTGATGCAAAGAAGGTATTGAGGGCATTACTCATTTGTACTTCGTCTTTGGTGTATTCTCCTTTTTCATCGACTAACGGTCCAACAGTTGAAGTAACTACTTTTTTCTTTCTGATATAACTATAGAATTCTTTCGGGTTTGTTTTACTTTGATTCGCAATATGTAACTCTAAGGTCTTTTACTTTGCTTAATTAACTTTTTGGCTTTGCGTCGTAGCTCTACAAATTTCACCCGTTCTTCGTCATTTTGTGAGGATTTTAATCTATCATTAGCAAATTTTTTTAGCAAGCAGGCAGTTTGAAATATCTGTATTCCACCATTTGGGCTTATTATTATGGCCTGGACGCCGTATTTTCGATGGTATGCAGTCTTGCACTGCTTTTAGGTAAATGGTTTCGAATAACTTCCAAGATGTATTTATGTCGTTATTGTTAATTAAAAAGCTCCAGTCAGTTTCTTTAAACATAGCTCTAAGTTTATGGAAGTTTGCTTTCTTGAAATTAGGGACTTTTTCGATGCTACTATTTGGTTCGTTACTAGTAAACTTTAAAGTGAAAGTTATCGTACGATGGTCGCTGTTACTGAATTCATCACCAACATTCAAATTCTCTATCAATTCTTCTTTTGTTGCAAGTACAATGTCAAGAACGTTATTACCACGGGTCGGCATTCGAACAAATTGATAAAGCGAACTCTCTTGCAAGTTCGTATACAAGTCATGTCCGGAGTGTGAAGTAAGAGTATCGCCCCACTTGGTCACAGGTAAATTAAAGTCGCCAAAAATTACGGTATCTTGTGAGTTACTTACATCTGCAATTTGTTCGTAAATTTCTCGGTCAGTTTGCACTGATTGAGCTGGAGGTCTGTATATTAACGCAAGTATTATTTTTGTACCTTTATTATTCTTTATTAGCACAAAAGATGTGTCGACGTTCACAATTTGAGGTTTTGACACGAGGGTCGGGTTAAGACTTTCTTTGATATAAAATAAAACGCCACCTCCATTTTTATTTATTCGGCTGTTCTCAAACATTACATAACCGGGAAGTGAATACTCTGCTAAAAAGTCTCTATCTTGTGTATTGAGCCCCCGTTCTGTTATGCCAATCACATCATAATTTTCTGTAAACACTAGTTCCTCTAAATCTGAAAATTTATTGCGTATGCTACGAGCGTTTGCATAGAAAACCTTTAAAGTTGCGGTTTTAGAACTCGCAGATCGTTCTTTCATCAAATTTTTGGTTCTGGTCGGATCTACATTTACATTCATGGCTGTCCTCGGTCCTCGGTCGTTATCCCTGACGGTTTTGAATTTGGGTCGTGTTGGTGGAGCTTTATCCAAATTCGCGGTTCTTGACGGATTAGTATTTAATTCCTTCGTAGATTGCCGTCCTCGCTGTCTTCGGTCCTCCTTCCTGGTTGTCCTGTGCTGAGTCGATTTCTTCTCCGAAAATCCTTCACCGCATCGTTGAGAAGACGCCCAAAACGCGCTGCTCCCACCTGGTTCAGATGAACTCCATCATCCGAAAACAAATAGTCATCGTAGTAGAAATTGTCCCAGGTGTCGACGAATCCCACGTTCTCCTTCCTGCAGAGGTTTGCTAGACAACGTGTGTGTGTGTGTGTGTGTGTGTGTGTGTGTGTGTGTGTGTGTGTGTGTGTGTGTTACTCAGTTACTTGTTCGTCAAGGGGAATCCACGCAATGCGAGCTAAGCTCATTATTATCGCGCCTCCTTAACTGCGAATGTATTGCGTGAAATGCATGTTAAGTGTTTTATGTACTGTTGGAATGGCTGTGGATGTGTGTGTAGTCTGTATTTTAGCCAATTGGTGACATCGGAAACGAAGGCTTAGGGTGGATCTGTATGGTACCATTCTCACTATAGACGGTACCGTCACGCCCGAAGGCTTAGGTAGCCATCAGCTTAGGTGAACCATATGATACCCATCTCGCCTTGTACCATTTTTGCCAACCCCAGATGGGACGTCACAACGTCGTCCACTTATTCCAGGTACCTATTTACAGCTAGGTGAACTGAGGCTAACACATGAAAGGAGACAAGCCCAATTTGTCTCCGCCCGGCCGGGGATTGAACCCCCGACCCCTCGTGTGTGAGACGAGAGCTCTACCTACTAGGCTACGGGCTGTGTGTGTGTGTGTGTGTGTGTGAGTAGCAACATATATATTCAACACGCACATGCAGCTCTCTTCTGGGAAATATTACAAATGTACCTGCAGGGGAAAATTTAATTCTATTTTAATTACAAATACTGTTATGTTCCGTGTTTTGTTTGTTAGGCGCCAGGAGTTGATACATCACCTCTCAGTTAAGGGGAGATGGGCCGGTTTTCTGGTCCTCCCTTCTTCCTCATGTTTAGCCCAAATAGTTTTCAGTTTATAAGACCACTAGTTTGGCGATTATAAGACCTTTCGCCCCAGTTCTTTGTCAATACTAAGACTGTTCGTGTCATTTAGGTTTCAATGTTTTCCTGGCGAGTGATAGCGAGTCTGTACGTAATTAATCAGCAATTACGATGATTTCGTAAGGATATACAGTATGTTTTTAGTTAGGAAATCTTTGGCAGTATATGATGCAGAGACTTAATAGTTTCATATATTATCCATTTAATATCGAGAAATCAGCTTATGAGGTGTTAAATTTACTATGAGCTGAAAAAAAAACCGTCAATAGGTTAAGTCAGATGAATATAAACTTAGTTTAGGTGGATATGATAAGGGTACTTTAAGTTAAGTTTAGGTTAGATAGATTCGCCTATTAAATGATATTATTAAGTTCAATTTGGTTAGCAGGGGGGTGGGGTCATCATCTCGCTAAAGATTGGCTTGGTATGTATCCATGATGCTATATATATATATATATATATATATATATATATATATAATGCAACTCCGATAAAAGTCGATATGATTTAACTCGACCTACTATCGCATTATCCCACACAAACTGAGTAGTCAGAGTTTTAAATTACATTTTCACATAACATATTTTGTTATGCTATTAATTATCCTCAAAATAATTATTGTCAATGTGAAATGCACTGTATTTTCATGTGCAATATTAAGAGGATGAGTTCCTTGTAAACTTCAATATATTAAAATAAGGGGTTTTGGATGATAGTGGGATGTGGCACCTCTCATTTTAGTGACGTCAATCACGTTTTCTTCGGTATTTCAGGCTGCATAGTGTAACACAGTCTAAACAAAGAGAATCAGGTCGCTGGGCGTCAATATGATTCTCAGCTTCTCTGTCGAGCAGTTAAGGGGATCGACCCGATCGACTGCCTTTGTCCTTTACGAGCAATCGTTTATTTTGTTTGCCCTTTAGACTAAAGAATGCCCTCCCCAGATCTCATATATTTTTTCAGTTGAAAAATATCCCATTCGAAGACCAGTTTCTCCTAAATTGAAGGCACGCTATCGCTCGCCAGGAAAGCAAAATCGATATATAATCAAAACTTCTTATAAAGCACAAATTATTAGGGTGAATCATCTTAAAATCGCCAAACTACTGGGGTGATACAAGAAGTATCCAAAATTGACCCCTCTCGGAATGGTAGAGTTCAGACGAATCATTTTAATTCATCTAATTTGGTAAATACTTTTTAGGTTGAGATATGAAAGAACCTACCCCCTCTAAATAAACCCTCCAAAATGATAATTACATATAATATTCGTTGATGGAGTTAATTGTATTACCTAAGGGAATTTCAAAGACATCACGTGCAAATGTCGATGATGTATTCTTGCAACAAAAACTGCAACAACCTCTTCCATGCAATCGATCACATTTATCATAGTCTACCTCGCTCTACCCCTCCAGGCCTGCTTCTCTCTCTCTCTCCTCTCTCTCTCTCTCTCTCTCTCTCTCTCTCTCTCTCTCTCTCTCTCTCTCTCTCTCTCTCTCTCTCTCTCTCTCTCTCTCTCTCTCTCTCTCTCTCTCTCTCTCTCTCTCTCTCTCTCTCTCTCTCTCTCTCTCTCTCTCTCTCTCTCTCTCCTCTCCCCCCCTCCCTTCCTTCATTCTTTATTGTCTCCTCTTACTTCTAATATATACAGTATATATATTTTATTGTGGGTACCGTAATCTGGGCCCCATCCTATCTTAACAGGTCTAGTATACCGGTGTGCGTTATAAAGGCTCATGACCCACGTATTCATCACAGTCTCTCTCTCTCTCTCCCTCCATTAACCCTTCAACTTACACATACCCTTCCTAACTGTTCATGGTTCCTTCAGAGAATAGCTAATCAACTAAAGCCTTGTTATATTAGCCTACATTAGTGTGCTCGGTATGATCTGCCCAAAACTCAATTATATGTATAGTCTTATCCAAGTGTGATCTATTATAAGCTGAGTGCAATGGTCTCATGTTAGCCAGAATATAATTAAATTGGCGTCACTATGCCATAAAGGTTAAATAGACACATTTTTATTCCGTTCTAGTTTATTTTAGAACATAGGTCATTTACTGTATAATGTATATACAGTATATATATATATATATATATATATATATATATATATGTATATATATATAGAGTTTGGTATCTCCCCCCCCCCCCCCCCCGCGTATAGTGGGTACCACCAAAACAAAAACAAATCTGTCGTCGTCGTCGTCCGTCTGTCTGTCTCGAAACTACTCATAGACCGTTGGACGGATTTTCACCAAATTTCACACGAACATTTGTTGCGTGAATGCCAACGTCAGTCAAAAAAAAAATTTTTTATTTATGCAATAGTTATGATTTTAGGTCCAAAATATGGTTTTACCCCCCTCCCCCCCCCTTCCCGGACCCCCTCCCCCCACCCAGGAATGATGGCGTTCTTAGTGTGTGAGCTCCGAAGAGGCTCACACACTAAGAATGCATTCGTTCTGGGGGCGAAAACATCTCGCTCCGCATTTGCTAGGTTAATTTTTTTTTTCTTTTTTTTTCTATGTGATTGAGGGAGGCAAAAGGCATAACTGCCTATAGTGAGTGCCTTCCCCATAGTTGAAAGAGTGACAGGGCCAAAATCAAGGGACGTTCGAGCCAAAATGCCTGGACACACAGAGTTTGAAGCAATTTAAGTCATAGGAAGAGGGAAAGACTGATTCTGGGAGAGAGTTCCAGAGCTCAGCTGTTGAGTAGAAGAAAGTTTTTGAGAGTAACGTTTAACTCTTGGGTTGGAGAGTTGCACAGAGTAGGGGTGGGATTGAGTTGCAAGACGGGTACCACGTGCCCTACGTAAAGGAGGTGGTATGCACTGGGATAGCTCTGAGGAACACTGATTATTATAGTAGCGATAGAATAGCGAGAGAGATGCAACATTGCGGCGGAGAGAGAGAGATTGCAGAGAGTTGGTGAGTGGACGGGAGTTAATGATACGAAAGGCCTTCCTTTCAACTTTGTCTAGGAGAGCGGTGTGAGAGGAACCTCCCCACACATGTGAACAATACTCAATACAAGGGCGCACTATGCCCCTGTACAGAGTAATTAAGTTAGTTTAGTTGGCATTAGAAGTGATGGTAGTAATAGTGGGATTGATGGTGATAGTAGTGATGATGGTGATAATAGTAGTGATGATGGTTGTAGTTGTAGTGATGATGATGACAGTAGTGATTATGATGACAGTAGTAGATATGATGGTGACAGTAGTAGATATGATGGTGACAGTACTAGTAGTAGTGATGATGGTCATAATAGTAGTGATGATGGTGACAAGTAATGATGATAGTTGTAGTGATAAAGATGATAGTAATGATGACGGTAGTGGCGATTGTGTGAGTATTAGTGATGATGGTGAGTAGTAGTGAGGATGGTGAAAGTTGTAGTGATGATGACAATAGTTGTGATGATGAAGATCATAGTAATGGTGATGATGGCAGTAGTAGTGATGATGGTGATAGGATACATGATGGTAATACTTGTGACAGTAGTAATGATGATGGTTATAGTAGTAGTGATGATGTTAACAGTAGTAATGATGATTGTAAGATGGTGGTGATGATAGTTGTATTGATGGTTGATAGTTGTAGTATCAATGATGATAGTGACTAAGATAATAGTGACAATGGTGACAGTAGTAGTGATGATGCGAGTAGTAGTGATGATTGTAGTTGTAGTAGTGATGATGATCATAGTAATGGTGATGATGACAGTAGTTGTGATGATTGTGATTCATGATGGTATTAGTAGTGATGATGGTAACCCATAGCAGAGTTGGGTATGCCGTTTTTATTTTGGGCAAAACGACACGTCTACTTTATTTATATATATTGCAGACTCGCTATCGCTCGACAGGAAACAATAGACACCTTAATGTCACATAAGGTCTTACATTTGACAAAGAAATGAGGTGAATGGTGTTAAAATCGCCAAGCTAATAGGGTGAATGTTTTAAAGTTTCAAATATAATGGTGCTAAACATGAGGGAGAAGGAGTCCATAAATTCCTCCCCTTATAATACTCGGCGCCCATATCGTACCCGGTTACGTATAGGCTACTCCGCTGGGTTAATGATTGTCTGAGCTGATGCAACATATAGTGATAAAGATAAAGCCTCTTACACGAGCTATTACACTAGAGTCGAGGAGTTAGTCTATTTTATATATATATATATATAGCGTACCTGGAACTATTACCCATAGGGATTTCCCATGTATTTCATTATAATTAATATTAATAAAGTAGACGTACCGTTTCGCCCAAAATCAAAACGGCATACCCAACTCTGCGATGGGTTACCATCATCACTATTAGTCACTATCATCATTACAATCATCATCACTACTATTATTATAGTCATCACTACTACTCTTACCATCATCACTACGACTCATCATCACTACAACTGTCATCATTACTACAATTTTCACCATCATCACTAATACTGTCACCATTGTCACTACCATCATCACTACTATCACTACAACTGTCATCATTACTTGTCACCATCATCACTACTATTATGACCATTATCACTACTACTAGTACTTTCACCATCATATCTACTACTGTCATCATCATCACTACTGTCATTATCATCACTACAACTACAACCATCATCACTACTATTATCACCATCAGCACTACTACCACCATCACTTCTAATGTCAACTAAACTAACTTAACCTAACAAATGCGGGGCAAGTTATTTTCGCCCCCGGAACACCATCATTGCTGGGGGGGTAGCACACGTGCGGGGGGGGACCATATTTTGGACCTAAAATCATAACTATTGAACAAATTCAAAAAAAAAAAAAAATTACCGTCGCATTCACACACCGAATGTTCATGTGAAGTTTGGTGAAAATCCGTCGAACGGTCTAGGAGGAGTTATCGGACAGACAGACAGACGTCTCACCATTATCATCACATCTGAGACATGTGTATGATGTGTGTCTTAGGTACAGGGTGAGGGGTGGGGGTCCTGAAAGGGGGGGGGGGGGGGGCGCAAAACCATTTTTTGGACCTAAGATCATAACTATTGCACAAATTAAAAAAAAAAAATAATAATAATAATTACCGTCGAATTCACGCACCGAAGGTTCGTGTGAAGTTTGGTGAAAATCCGTCAAACGGTCTAGGAGGAGTTCTCGGACGGACAGACAGACAGACATTTCGGTTTGCAGTTACCACTATACGGGGGGCGATATCACTGCTTACGCAGAGTTGACAACAAAATAATACTATAATTACCATCATCACTAGTAATATACAGTATAATGAAATACATGGGAAATCCCTATGGGCAATTGTTTAAGGATCGCACTATATATATATATATATATATATTGAGAATATATCACAAATACACGTGAGCCACTAAATGTTTCTAGTCTCTCAGTGGGGATCGAACCATCGACCATCAGGATGATAGCCGACGCTTTAATCAATTACACCACGGCAGTCTGCCGTGGTGTAATTGATTAAAGCGTCGGCTATCATCCTGATGGTCGATGGTTCGATCCCCACTGAGAGACTAGAAACGTATATATATATGTATATATATTTTTTTTTTAAGCAACAAGGTCTTCCCCCAAAGTTGAAAAAGTACCGGTAATAGTTATCATTTCATTTTTTTTTTTTTTTTTTTTTTTTTTTGTCTTTATATATAGTGTGGCTGGCTTGTTCAGTGTAATGGAATGCATAGGAGGAGGATGGGGCATGTGAGAGCTAGCTGGATTACTCTGTGTAGGTGAGACACAAACAAAACAGTGAGGGAAGCCAGAAACCTGAAACAGGAGATCCAGCAACTCCTTATCCCAGAGACCATTAGGCCTCTTCCGGGTAAAGTTAAATACAGATCCAGAAAAGAAAAAAAAAATCCCTACCGCCAGATGACTCTTCAACTACCTTCTGAGGAATGTTTTTTGTGTTTTGAAGGACTTCTTGTATTGATAGGGCCAAACAAATACTTCATCTAACTTTATTAGTTCCATACAAACGTCCTTATTGTATTCTTCTAGCTACCTCTAAATGATTATCTTTGTCTTATGAAAAGTACCTGCTTTACTCACAGGGACATATGTAATATATTATCGTATTCCCTTAAAATGACCGTGATATTATTCTAGCTACCGAAGACGGTCCTCTATGAGAAGCCTTCCATAAGTCAAATAAGACTTATGAAGTGCCTCTCATAGAGTACCGTTCTAATTCAATTGCGTCATATATAAACTATACATTTTTGTCAAGATATTCACACCAATATGAGACGATATTTTCAGCTTAGGAAGAGCCTGCAATCATCAATGGGGTAAAAACTATCTCCATTAACCTTATGATGTCATAGGTACTTAAGAAGTACTACTCCTTCAATAAAAGAAAATAATCTACTCGTAATCAGAATGTAATATTTAAAAGGTCATCGTACTGAAGGGATCATGAGGTTAGAGAGGGCACAATTTTAACATACATTGTAAGTAATTTCAAAAAGTGACTGAAAGTGTCACGTAATATCTAATTAGGCCTATATATATATATACTGTATATATATATATATATATATATATATATATATATATATATATATATATATATATATCGCTATTCTATCGCTACTACAATAACCAGTGTTCCTCGGAGCTTTCCCAGTGTATACCACCTCCTCGACGTAGGGTGCGTAGTACCCGCCTTGCAACACAGTCCCACCCCTACTCTGTGCAACTCTCCAAACCAAGAGTGAAACGCTATTCTCAGACTGTCTTCTATTCAACTGCTGAGCTCTGGAACTCTCTCCCAGAATCAGTCTTTCCCTCTTCCTATGACTTAAATTGCTTCAAACTCCGTGTGTCCAGGCATTTTAGCTCGAACGTCCCTTGATTTCGGCCATGTCACTCTTTGAAATCTGGGGGAGGCACTCGCTGCAGGCAGTTTATGCCTTTTGTCTCCCTCATTCACATAGAAACAAAAATATATGTATTGTATATATATATTGTATATACAGTATATGCGTGTGTGTGTTCGTTGGGGTTAGAGGAGGCAGAAATAATATATTATAAAAGATGTGCAAATATGTAATATGAGGTACCTGGAATATACTGTATGCAGAGTTATATATATTATAGAGTATGCAGTAACCGAGTGCTGCAATAGTATGAAAGGCCAGCATCTTCCATCTACCACATAATCAGTCATACCCAAGCCAGATCTATAAGCTGGTCTGGTAGCTTGCATAGTCATCTGGTTGTCATCACTCACTTCTCTTCTCTTCTCTTCTTTGTTCTTCTCTGCTATTATTCTCTCTTCTTCTCTTCTCTTCTCTTCTTTTTTCTTCTTCGCTTCTTCTGTTCTGTTTTTATTCTTTTTCGTTTCTTTTCTTGTTTTTCTTTGTTTCTTTTTCTTTTCTTTTCTGTTCGGTTCTGTTCTTTTTCCTTTCCTTTCCTCTTCTCTTCTCTTCTCTTTTCTTCTACTTTTCTCTTCCTTTCTTTTATTTTATGTTCTCCTCTTCTCTTTGTTTTTCTTCTGCTCCTCTTCTCTCTCTCTCGCTCTCTCTCTCGCTCTCGCTCTCGCTCTCGCTCTCGCTCTCGCTCTCGCTCTCTCTCTCTCTCTCTCTCTCTCTCTCTCTCTCTCTCTCTCTCTCTCTCTCTCTCTCTCTCTCTCTCTCTCTCTCTCTCTCTCTCATCTTATGTTTTTTCCTCTTATCATATATTTTCTTCTCCTTTCTGATTTTATTTTATCTCTCACACTGACGACCTGTCATATTGCACTACACAATCTATTAGTACGTTATGTCTCCCTAAAATGTGGGTTTGACATGTTAGATTATAACAAGATATATATTATCAAAATGTATTAATTACGCAACAATACACAGACGTCAGAGCTAGTTAGGTTTACCACTTGATTAAGCAAACACGTCTTCACAAGTAAAATTTCTTCAACTTAAATAAACTTACCTTAAAGGGTGATAATTGCCTCTCGGTAGAATCGTATAGGAAATAAAAAGTATAATTTGTGATTAATGTCCTGCACTATGCAAATATATTTCCACCCAGACTATCTCCATCGAATGGACTGTGATGTATTTGATAGAGTAACTGTTCCTTGTAACCCTTTATACTTACAGATCCCATGTAACACTTTACCTTTCTTTATTAGTTCTGCATTATTCACACACACGCAACATACACAAACATCACACACGCACAAAACACGCACACACAACACACATACAAACACACACTCAAAACACACACTCAAAACACACACTCTCCCTCACTAACTATTCTATTTTTGTATACAGGCGATTTTCAAGCCTTACAAGTTTATTCACGTCCAACTGTCTTAATGTATGGCAAATTGCCGAAGGGTTGGGGGTGGGGAGAATGACTTCATCTTTGCTCTCCTTTCCTTCCACTTTCCATTTCTCTCTGGGTTGCTATCTCTACTAGAATTAAGTCCTGGCCACCTCACTGGCATCGTTACAACTGTGCACCCAGTGTATGTATGTAAATCTATGTATATCTCTCTCTCCCACCTGCCTAGTCACCGTGCTGTCACCACCCCTCCCATCATCACTCACCCCTTGCCTGCTGCCCTAAGTGAAATGCGTCACCACTCGTATATAAGCCACACTCCATTGTCACCACCACCACACCCTGGCCAGATCTACTTACATATTTTGACTGAAAGTTGTATGTATGCCAACGTTGATATATACTGTATATATATATATATATATAGAGAGAGAGAGATGATAGATAGATAGATAGATAGATTGTTAGATAGATCGATTGTTAGATAGATAGATTGGTTGTTAGATAGATTGATTGTTAGATAGATAGATAGGTGAATTTGACTAAGAGTCCAAGCTAGAACAAGAGCACGCGTTTATTTTATTTTATTTTTATTTTTTAGTATGAATATTCCATAATTAACCCTGGATATGTGTGTGCTCCAGTTTGTTTGAATACTCAGCTGAACTTTCCGAAGCATATTCAAATAGTATGATAACAAGAGGAAATTCAATAGCTGGCCAATATGTATTTAAGGGGGGTCACCGACTGTGTTATCTTTTTCTTTTTCTCTCTTTCTCTGGCTTGTATCCATTCGGCCCCATTCAGCCAACTGTTTTAAGACTTATCCCCATTCAGGTGTCGATTTCTTCCTGGTGAGCATTAGCGAGCCAGCATTGTATGGAGAAATCCGGCTTCGCCGGAGAAATGTTTCTATCGAAAAATGTACAAATTTAGCTTGCTGTCAAAACAAACAAATACATATGCTGGCTCGCTACCGCTCGCCAGGATAATATTGACACCTGGATGGGGGTAAACGTCTTAAAACAGTAGGCTGAATGGGGCCGATTGAATACTAGCCAAAGAGAGAGGGAGCGAAAGAGAAAAGAAAAAAAAGCTAGGTGGGCTCCCTTAAGGTCACGTATGTATTTTTCATCAGTTTTTCGATTGATTAGTGTATTTTAAGATGTGTTTCCTTTTGCAAATTTAGTTATATTCATTATTCATTGTTAAGACATACCCTAACATATTCTAACCTGGCCTAATTAATATAGAGTATACATTACCCACTAATATTTAACCTGGCCTAATTAATATAGAGTATACATTACCCACTAATATTTAACCTGGCCTAATTAATATAGAGTATACATTACCCACTAATATTTAACCTGGCCTAATTAATATAGAGTATACATTACCCACTAATATTTAACCTGGCCTAATTAATATAGAGTATACATTACCCACTAATATTTTCCAGTGGTTTTATATCAGTTGACAACATATCAGAGTCTGGCGAACATAATTCCTCATCACTCGCCTTATAACGTTTTGCATACAATAATCTTCCGGTATTTTGCAAGTTTTACATCATCAATTCAATATTAGGCCAACAATCTTGACCACTAACATATATATCTAAACAAAAAGACTAAAAGTAATCAAGCAAATATTTGTATCATTTGGGAAGAGTCGGCCAGAGAATATATGTGGAGAGCCCATTTGTTCTAGCCCTTTTTGTATTATAGAGGTTAGGGGTCAAGATATGTTATTGGTTAATACAATATACTTGCTTGTGAAAAATTGCAGATTTGACAATACTAAGCATTTTTGTTACGCCCCACTGGTTTGCCTTAATTAATTTGAAATGGCTTCTTACTTAATATATACATTTGTGATGATAGTATTTTAGAAATATGTAATGAGACAACAATATTAGGTCCTCTGTTGTTTGTTATATACATAAATGACCTTGATTTAGGTATAACTAGTAGGATAAGTAAATTTGCAGACGATACCAAAATGGGGAGAACAATTGATTCAGATAGAGATATAGAGTGCCTCCAAAGGGATCTAGATACCTTACACGAATGGTCAGTAAATTGGCAGATGAAGTTTAACATTGACAAATGCAAGGTATTAAAGATAGGGAAGATGCATACAAATGTTAAATATAAACTAGCTAATGTGGAATTAGAAAACTCGAATTGTGAGAAAGATCTAGGTGTGTTTGTTAGCAATGATTTGAAGCCTAGACAACAGTGTATAAGCGTTCGAAACAAGGCAAACAGGATTCTCGGGTTCATCTCTAGGAGTGTGAGTAACAGAACTGCTGATGTTATCTTAAAACTTTACTTGTCATTAGTGAGACCCCATATGGATTATGCTGTTCAATTTTGGTGTCCTTATTACAGAATGGACATAGATTCATTGGAGAGAGTACAACGTAGAATGACAAAAATTATCCATAATATTAGAAATCTTCCGTATAAAGTAAGGTTGAAGAAATTAGGCTTACATTCGTTAGAGAGACGCAGAGTTAGAGGGGATATGATAGAGGTGTTCAAGTGGGTTAGTGGGATTAACAAAGGGGACATGACAAATGTACTAAAGCTCAGTGATAGCGAAAGAACTCGTACCAATGGTTTCAAATTAGATAAATTTCGTTTCAGAAAAGATATAGGCAAATATTGGTTTGGTAACAGAGTTGTAGATGGGTGGAATGGACTACCAAGTGCTATAGTGGGATTAAAACGATAGGGAGCTTTAAGATAAAATTGGATAAGCATATGGACGAGAAGGGTTGGGTGTGAAGGGGGATCAGCAGGGTTGGGCCAATCAGCGCTCTGCAGACCTCCGTAATCCTGCGTTAATCTCTAACCGTTTTGGTAAGATGATCCTCAGGGTATTAGAGTGTTGAGCCTATAATTGGGCTTTGTAATTGGGGTTGTGTGGGACAGGGATCTGCCTTGCTTAGGCCAATCGGCTTTCTGCAGACTCCCATTTTCTTATGTTCTTATGTTCTTAATAGATGCATTATACCCGGTATCAACTCACAATGAAGTCATGCCTATTGCTGTTCCATCAGGTCCATAACTGACCAAACTTCTTGACTTCTTTCTGACTGGAAGGCTCTTCGGCAATACTTCTTCGATTTTCAATTGAACAATTTTTGCTTCCGCGGCCGGGAACCTTCATAGAGCGCCGAGCGCATTACTGAAGTAATCCTTTTGGGCATGGAAACATACATCCCATTTTCTTTCTCTCAAACTAACTGGCAATAATCTTGGTTTACTCCCTACTGCTGTTCGCAATAAGAAGGAAGCATTCAAATGGTACCTTCGCCTTCAAACTAAAGAATCCCGTACTTTATATGTCTCGGCCCGGAATCAAGCCTAATCTGTCCTTCTTGCCAAAAACTCTTTCATCAATAACAAATGCTCTTAACTTTCCAACGCTAGCTCTTCACTGGCTTTTTGGCATCTAGCCAAAAACCTCTCCAACAATTTTACTTCCTCGTCTTTCCCTTCGTGACTCCCTGCCTAGACAAACTCTTTCATCGCTGTCTTTCCTCTAACGTCTCTCCTTCTTGATGGAAGTTTGCTCTCATTCAACCTGTCCCAAAGAAGGGTGACAGCTCTCAACCTTCCAACTATTGTTCATTTACTGTCACTTCTTGCATCTCTAAACTTTTTAAAACTATTCTGAATTCAAAATGTCTTAAGCATATAGTATCTTCACATAATCTACTTTCAGATCGCCAGTACGGTTTCCTTAAGGGCCGCTCTTACTATTTCCCAACAATCTATTTTTTTCATGCCGCAATGTTGAATCTCTTTCACTCTTCTATCGCTATTACAACAATCAGTGTTCTTCAGAGCTCTCTCAGTGCATACACCCTCCCTTGCGGCGAGTGTGAGTCACCCGCCTTTCAACACAGTCCCACTCCTAGTCTATCCAACTCTCCAATCCAAGAATTAGCAAATTTTCGTAGTCTTTCTTCTGCTCAACAAGTGAACTCTAAAACTCTCTCCCTCGATCAGTCTTTCCATCATCTTATGGCTTAGACTGCTTTAAACTTCGTGTGTCCAGCCATTTTGACTCCAACGTCCCTTGAATTTGGCTCTCTGTCACTCCTTTGGCTTTGGGGGATACACTCGTTACAGGCAGCCTGCCTTTTGTCTCCTTCATTCACATGGAATATATATAATACAGTCAGACATCCACAGCGTTTGTCCCAGGTTCAAGTCTTGGCAACTGTACAAGAGGCTGGGGGTCACAATCCCTAGCCTGGTCATAACGAATGGGCTCTATCATGGTGACTACTTGGGAGTCCATGATTGTGTCCTCACTATTAAACTCCTCAATGAAACTGGTCTCCTCCAAAGGGTTAAATAGTGTACCTGATTTAGTTCTCGGGTCAACTACTATTATCATCTTCGTTGTCACATGCTGCAAGAATCGGCCTCCTGACTTCGCTTCCATTTGTCATCCTCACTGTCTTGGCTGTATCCAATCTGATGTTGTTGTTTTGTGCTCCCTCCTCCCTTTGGTTAGTCCATTTAGTTGTTTTTGTCTATTGTTTTGGCAATTATAACACGTTTCGCCCTATTCAGGTGTCGATATTTAGCGAGCGGTAACGAACCTGTAATTTAGGATAAATTGGCTTATAGCATGGGGGGGGGGGGATGAAGGGGGTCTGTTTTAGCTTTATGGGGATCGAAGGCAAAAAGAAAACAAAATGTGACCCGATTGAAGCCATGCAAGAAGCTGCCTCCTGCCTCTGCGTCCATTTGTCTCCATCACTGTCTTGGCCACAATCAACACCTGTCTTTGCAGCCTAATCAAAAATAGAAGAGTTTGGTGATAATGCAAAGTATCGCTATTCACAGGTTTCCTGTCCAAGAGTAATCACAAGATTAATCGCTATGAATATAACAACCTAAAGACGCTGCCATAATTAAAAACAACAAATATATATGAAATGATAACAAATAAATAAAAATATAATATACAATATAAGACGAATTGAAAATATACAGTATTGGTATGTAATATTGTGGTGGACGCTATTTTCCACTATATTAGGGTTAACAGTAATTTTTACCTATTTTGTCAAGGTCCTCTAGGAATCGAAGGAGTATTGTTTGTGTCAATCAACCTTCTTACCTCCCTCAATCCCCTTCCGTAGCTGAATAACATCGGTCAGTGATAGCAAAATACAATATGAATGTCATCACCTTATACTTAGGGCTAATGAATGATATGCGATCGTACAGAGGGATCTTATATTTTCACGACCGTACTGCATAACCCTCAAAGTCAACTAAAATCCAAGCACTTCCAATATAATCTACTGTGACTGCCATAAATCTCATACCGCTCATATTATACTATTACACCAGATTGGATTAGTGAAGTGTAATCCATTTTTTTCACCAGACAAATTTTCACTTGGTTGCTTCGAGCTGATTAGGTGAAAGTAACATCTTTCAGTTGCCTTAACAAACAGAAGAAGTATACTGCTCAGTACCATAAATTAATCAGCTCTAAGTAGAATGTGTTGCGACTCTCCAACTCAAGAGTGAAACGATACTCCCAATCTTTCTTCTATTCAACAGCTGAGCTCTGGAACTCTCTCCCTGAATCCATCTTTCCCTCATCCTATGACTTTTGGGATTCCTTGATTTTGACCTTGTCACTCTTTCATTTCTGTGGGAGGCACTTGTCACAGGCAGTTTTGTCTTTAGTCTCCCTCATTCACATATTATATATATATATATATATATACAGTATATATAATTTTACTGTATTTGGTCCATAGTATTCATTCATTATCTTGTACGAGCCCATCAGTTTTATTTATACGCCTTGCTGTTTCTACCTGTTAAGCTTGGATGGCCTAGTTGCCCAAATGTGAGCTTTGAATGGGCTCTAAAAACGCCTGTGCCTCAGTTGAAGTAATTTATCACATGACTCAAACGCAATAACCTAATCTGTGACTGGACTTATGAGCTGCAACTACAATCACCTGGTCTACGTAACTCGGTTAGTTAGGTAGGATTCTTCCTTATATAGTGGCTACCATTTGACGATTTTATTCAGGGACTGTTAGATTCAGTGAGTCGTTTTTACCCATTTGATTCCTAGTATTCTCTCCAGAGCTGATGAAATATAATATTACATGACGCCATTATACTGATAGGGTATAATGTGAACAGTAGGCCTACTGCCCAAATATTATATGACACCATTATACTGATACGATGTATTGTCAAGAGTACTGCCAAAATATTACATGACAGCAGTATACTGATAGGATGTATTGACGAGAGTACTGCCCAAATATTTTATGACACACTTATACTGATAGAGTATTCAGTATTGTCAATAGTAGCCTACAGTCAAAATCAATAGTTTGCCGAGACCTTGATGATAATTTGAGTGAAATCTAGAGAGAGAAAATTAAGGATAGTTCTTTTTCCCTAGACCTCTATCAAGCTTTGAAAAATATACTCCCAAGACCGCCCTTCAAAATATACTCCCAAGACCGCCCTTCAAAATATACTCCCAAGACCGCCCTTCAAAATATACTCCCAAGACCGCCCTTCAAAATATACTCCCAAGACCGCCCTTCAAAATATACTCCCAAGACCGCCCTTCAAAATATACTCCCAAGACCGCCATTCAAAATAAATGTGTATATTTTCGGTAGAAAGATGTCACGTCCAAAGGCCGGTTCCTACTAAATTGCATGCTCGCTATCACTCGAGTGGATGGGACTCGTCATCCTTGGTCGGCAATCCATCTAGGGGAGTAACCTTTATACAAATCCATACTGCTTACCTAACGGTGAAGCAAGTTAGTGAATATACAAGCCGCACGCCACTGTAGAAAAAATGTGCTAAAAAGATATATAGAGGACTTCGGAGTTGGATGGACCTTAAGTTTTGTGATCCATCCGGTAAGTCCTTAAAGAAACTGGCACGGGTTGTCCTTTCCACTTAGGACAGGTCCGCTTGGGGGCATTTTGTGTATGGCTAACCTCCTAAAGGGGAGTAAGGTGTCCTGCAATAGATAGATAAATGAGTGTATCCTTTCTCAGGCACCTGTCATCTTAAGTCAGGAGGAGACGTCAAACTTGGTAGATACATACGATAATTTTATCAAGTCAGTATTCAATGCGCAAAATAAATATATCCCCAAAAGAAAATTTAGATCAACACAGAACCAACCCAAATGGATGAATAATAGACTATTAGATCTTCTAGGACAAAAGAGAGGAATATATAGAAAAATTAGAAAAGGCGAAATTCACCTACTTGCTTACTATCAGAATCTATCAAGACAGGTAAAAAAGGATATTAGGAAAGAAAAAAGAAATTATGAAATTAAGGTTGCCAATGACTCAAAAAATAATCCTAAAGCTTTTTACCAACTATATAAATCCAAGGTTAGAGATGTAATTGGTCCCCTTAAAACTTCTATAGGAAAATTGACAGAAAGTGATTTAGAAATGTGCAGTACATTAAATAGTCAATTTCTTTCCGTTTTCACTAATGAAAATTTGGCACAGTTTCCAGAAGTCCGTAAGGTATACAGCGATAGTATAGAAAATAGGTTAAGTACGGTTACTATAAGTAGAAATGATGTGGTTAAGGAAATTGACAGACTGAAACCTCATAAATCGCCTGGTCCTGATGAGGTATATGCTAGAGTATTAAAAGAATGCAGAGATGAGTTAAGTTATCCATTAACATTTCTATTTAACAAGTCATTAGAAACAGGTATAGTTCCAGAAGCTTGGAAGCTTGCAAATGTAGTTCCGATCTTCAAAAAAGGTGATAAATCAATAGCATCCAATTACCGTCCCATTAGTCTCACTTCAATCATAGGAAAACTACTAGAGTCAATTATTGCTAGGAAAATGAGAAACCACTTAGAAACATTTAACTTAATCAATTCTTCTCAGCATGGATTCACTCAGGGACGGTCTTGCCTTACTAATTTGCTTAGTTTTTTCTCAGAGGTATATGAAGCAGTAGATAATGACAAGTCATATGATATTATATATTTAGATTTCAGTAAAGCTTTCGACAGAGTCCCTCATGAGAGATTGATGAGAAAGGTTGAGGCACATGGAATAGGTGGGGCGTTGTTAGGATGGATTAGGTCATGGCTAATTGGTAGGAAGCAGAGAGTCAGCATAAATGGTACCAAGTCAGAATGGGGAGCAGTCAAAAGTGGTGTCCCCCAGGGATCGGTATTAGGTCCCCTGTTGTTTCTTATATACATAAATGACCTAGATTTAGGTATAACTAGTAGGATAAGTAAATTCGCAGACGATACTAAAATAGGGAGATCAATTGATTCAGATAGCGATATAGAGTGCCTCCAAAGGGATCTAGATACCTTACATGAATGGTCAGTAAATTGGCAGATGAAGTTTAACATTGACAAATGCAAGGTATTAAAGATAGGGAAGATGCAAACAAATGTTAAATATAAACTAGCTAATTTAGAATTAGAAAATTCAGACTGCGAGAAAGATCTAGGTGTGTTTGTTAGCAATGATTTGAAGCCTAGAAAACAGTGTATAAGCGTTCGTAATAAGGCAAACAGGATTCTCGGGTTCATCTCTAGGAGTGTGAGTAACAGAACTGCTGATGTTATCTTAAAACTTTACTTGTCATTAGTGAGACCCCACATGGATTATGCTGTCCAATTTTGGTGTCCTTATTACAGAATGGACATAGATTCATTGGAGAGAGTACAGCGTAGAATGACAAAAATGATCCATAATATTAGAAATCTTTCGTATGAAGAAAGGTTGAAGAAATTAGGTTTACATTCGTTAGAGAGACGCAGAGTTAGAGGGGATATGATAGAGGTGTTCAAGTGGGTTAGTGGGATTAACAAAGGGACATGGCAAATGTACTAAAGCTCAGTGATAGCGAAAGAACTCGTACCAATGGTTTCAAATTAGATAAATTTCGTTTCAGAAAAGATATAGGCAAGTATTGGTTTGGTAACAGAGTTGTAGACGGGTGGAATGGACTACCAAGTGCTATAGTGGGATCTAAAACTGTAGGGAGCTTTAAGATAAAATTAGATAAGCATATGGACGAGAGGGGTTGGGTGTGAAGGGGGATCAGCCGGGTTGGGCCAATCAGCGCTCTGCAGACCTCCATAATCCTGCGTTAATCTCTAACCGTTTTGGTAAGATGATCCTCAGGGTATTAGAGTGTGAAGCCTATAATTGGGCTTTGTAATTGAATTGGGGTTGTGTGGGACAGGGATCTGCCTTGCTTAGGCCAATCGGCTTTCTGCAGACTCCCATTTTCTTATGTTCTTATGTTCTTATGATAGCTATCGCATGCCGGGGAAAATTCCGACGCCTAAATGGCACGATAGGTCTTATAATTGACAACGAAAATTAGCTAAGGGTGTTAATATCGCCAAACTAATGGGCCGAATGTCTTAAAATCTCAAAACCAATGGGGCTAAACACGAAGGAGAACTATTGATTTAACTGTACATATCAATTACCTTTTTACAGTTACGAGCATACATGCTGCGACATCAACCAGATAACGTCAACTCCTTCATCATGAGAGGTTTATACTAAGCTGAATAAAATAGTTTGACTAGCTAGAATGAAAACAAAAAATAATTGTGAGTTTGAATAAATAGTTTAGCAATACCTTTGGAGACAAAGGGGCGAACATTATAAGGTTGGTGTTGCAGAATTTATGCTCGTGACTGTACAGTCGGCCAAATAAGTGATGTATCGGCACTAAGTATGTTTTGATCAATAATTGGTAATAACAATATCTACACATTATTTCTTCTTTTTGAGTGAGATATACCAACATGTTCCTAGACTTACCCACCTTATTCAACATCTGACAGACATTAATACAGCACAGAGCGAGTCAAACATAATGACAGCTGAAACATGACTTATTAGCGCCACTGTACAGCCCTCTTGTAATAAAGTAATCACTGAATACTTATTTATTGGTTATCTAGTTTTATTATTGATAATAGTGTTCTGCTGACATTTCCCCAAATAAGTAACCACCATGACACGATTATTCTCCACCTGCCGATGAATTCATTAATGCCAATATGGGTATATTCATAATGCCAGTATATTGCGTTATTTTTATAATTAAAATAATGATTACTACTTTATAATCATTAGCATTATAGTAGTAGTAGTAATAGTAGTAGTAGTAGTAGTAGTAGCAGCAGCAGCAGTATTAGTAGTATAAGTTATAATGGTACTGCTAGTTATATAAATAATACTAATAGTAGCAGCAACACCAACGACAGAGGCAGTAGATAAAAGTAATAATATCTATTAATGATTAGGATTCTTATTAACAGTAGTAGGTGTAGTAGTAGAAACGATTTTGAATAAACTATAGAATATATTTCTTACATTACTGAGTATTTAACATAATATAATGTAATCAATGTTTGTTCATCTATAAAATTTACAATGGCTTACTTAAAATAGGGAAACTGTTGATATCCTCTGTATATATATATATATATATATATATATATAAGTACTAGTAAAAGTGATATTAGTAGAAGTTATAGTGATGGTAATATTACTAGTAGTCGTAGTATTATTATTATTAGTAGTAGTATGGTAGTAGTAGTATGGTAGTAGTAGTATTCGTAGTGTAGAAGTATAGATAATAATAGTAATAGCAGCAACTATAACAGAGGCAGTACCTAGAAGTAATTATCATATGATAATTATATATTACATAGTAAATATAATTACTTATTACCAGAAGTAGTAGTAGTAATGATAGTAATGATAATACCAATAGTTGCCGTATTAGCAGTAGTAAGAGTAGAAGTAATAGTTATAGTGGTAATAGTGGTAATAGGAGGATTCATCAGCATCAGGCACGATGAAGTAAGAGATGTAACAGCGAACATGCTCAGGGAGGTGTGTAGATATGTGGTGAGCGAACCATCACTCATTCCCTTGGGTTGAGAGATCATGCAGCACAGGACGGTCAACACATCCACTGAAGCAAGATTGGACGTTAGTGCAAGAAGCTTTTGGACAAATGCAAAGCGAGCGTTCTTTGACATAAGAGTATTTGACCCAATGGCCCACAGCTACAGCTAGCTGTCTCTGGAGGCTGCACACAAGAGGAACGAACGAGAGAAGGTCAGGACATATGGAGAAAGGATCTTACACGTCGAACATGGCAGCTTTACCCCACTAGTCTTCACCACATCAGGAGGGATGGGACCCAGGGCCCAGTGCTTCTATTCAAGGCTAGCAGAGATCATCGCAGAGAAGAAGCAACAGCCTAGGAGCCACGTCGTAGCCTGGATGAGGTGCCGTCTATCTTTCTCATTGCTCAGATCAGCACTACTATGCCTGCGGGGAACAAGAAGGTCTGCACCACAACCAATGACGGTGGCAGAAGTAGACTACGAGGCAGCAGTGGCAGAGGGTCGCATAGGAAGGAGACTGGATTGAAGTTGCATGGTGTAGAATAGTAGTGTCTGATGCTTGTGAAATATAGTATGTGTACAATATTAAATATAAGGTAGTGGTGGTGGTGGTGATGGTGGAGGTGGTGATGGTAGTAGTAGTAACATGAAATGTATGAAAAATATTAAATACAAATCAATGTAGTAGTAGTAATCCACGATGATGAGTCTGAGTGCTTACCCCGGAATAGGAAGTAGCTGAATGACAACGAAGTCGGGCGCTTTGATGACTATTCTGACCTGGTCTAGGGTCCAAAGAGGGGATGCACAGACTGAGTGGTTAATTAAAAAATATATATATATATATTATTAGTAGTAGTGAATAGAAGTAGTGGTAGTTGTTGTATCTGGCTAATTAATTCCTCGTCCCCGCAATGACTTCATATCTGCCACACCACTTTATTATTGATTCTGTCGTGTGACCTTTTTTATTTGTATTGATATAATTGTTTTGTTATTTTATTATTATTATAATTACATATTAGTTTGAACAATAATAGTAGACACAGTAGCAGCAATAACAGTATTATTTATTTATTAAGAGGATTTTTAACAGTTGTAGTAGTAATAGTAGTAGTAGTAGTAGTAGTATATAGTTAATTAATTCCCCGTCTCCTCAATGACTTCAGAACTACCTCTTTATTATTGATTCTGCCTTGCGACCTTTTACTCCCCACCGTTGTCGATAGAAACTATTATGCCAGGTGATCTGTTTTGGCCTTATACAGCGCTAATGGTGATGGCCGCTCTCTCTATAAGGTCTTGGTGAGTCCATCAGCTTGACATGGTGATAATAACAGTGGTGGTGATGGTGGGGAGAGAGAGATGGTGAGGTGGTGGTGGTGATGGCAGTGGTTGTAACGTTGGAGGTGTTTGTGGTGATGGTGGTGGGGAGAGAGACATGGTGAAATGGTGGTGGGGATGGTAGTGGTTGTGATGTTGGGGTGGGGGGATGGTAGTGGTTGTGATGTTGAGGATGGGGGTGGTGATGGTAGTGGTTGTGATGTAGAGAGTGGTTGTGGCGGTGGGGAGAGAAAGATGGTGAGGTGGTGGTGATGGTAGTGGTTGTGATGTTGGGGTGGATGTGGTAATGGTGGTGGTTATGATGGTGATGGGCATGGTAGTGGTTGTGATGTTAGGTTGGTTGTGGTGGTGATGATGGGGAAAAGAAGATGAAGTGGTAGTGAGGATGGTAGTGGTGGTGATGTTGGGGGGGTGGTGGCGATGGTAGTGGTTGTGATGTTGGGGTACTTGTGGTGGTGGTGGTGATGATGGGGAAAAGAAAATGGCAAGGTAGTGGTGGGGATGGTAGTGGTTGTGGGTGGTGGTGGGGATGGTAGTGGTTGTGGGTGGTGGTGGGGATGGTAGTGGTTGTGATGTAGAGAGTGGTTGTTGTGGTGGTGGTGATGATGGTAGGGAGACAGATGATGAGGTGGTGGTGGGGATGGTTGTGGTTGTGGTGATGATGGTGAGGTAAGAAGAAGGTTGTAGTGGTATTGATGAGATTGGTGTTTGTATTGTTGTTAATGTTTTGGCTGTTCAATGTATAAGGTAGGCTACTGGTGCTCAATGTATAAGGTAGGCTACTGGTGCTCAATGTATAAGGTAGGCTACTGGTGCTCAATGTATAAGGTAGGCTACTGGTGCTCAATGTATAAGGTAGGCTACTGGTGCTCAATGTATAAGGTAGGCTACTGGTGCTCAATGCATAAGGTAGGCTACTGGTGCTCAATGTATAAGGTAGGCTACTGGTGCGTCCACAGCTTGACATATGATCCTGACACATAGTGGTGGTGGTGAGGGTGGATGATGGAGGAGGGAAAGGTATGTTGTTGGTCTTGTCATTGTTGTAGGTGGTGTTATTGTTCTTGTTGTTTTGATCTTATACAGCACTAATGGTGATGGTTGCTCTCTGTATATGGTGTTGGTGCGTCCATCAGCTTGACATGGTGAAAATAACAGTGGTGGTGGTGAGGGAGAGTGGTTGGTGATGGTGGTGGTGAAGGTGGTTGGTGATAGGGGTACTGATGGTGTTGGAGGGAGGGGGAGACGGTGGATGTGCTGGTGGTGATGGTGATTATATATATATATATTTTTTTTTTGTTTTATTTTTTTTTAAGGGAATGCTAGTGGTTGTGATTGTAGCGGTTATGGTGTTGTTATTGGTTAGGTGTTTCCTAGGTCTATGGTGATGAACACTATAAGGGAGTAGTGCGTCCAACTAAGTAACATGGTGATAATAACAGTGATGGTGTTGGTGTGGTGATGAGGGTGGTGGAATTGGTGAAGATGGTGGTAAGGAGGTGATGGAATTGGTGAGGAATTGGTGAGGAATTGAGGTGATGGTTGATGTTGGTGATGACGGGGGTTGGTGTAGATGGTAATGTGGTGGTGGTGATGGAAGAGAGGGCGAGTAGGGACGGGGGGGGGGGGGTGATGAGTGATAGTGATGGTGGTGGTGAAAAGGAGAATGAAAAGGGGTTGAGGAATGAATATGAAACAGAATATGATAACAACGGAGCAGGGGAAAGAGGATATGTGAAAGAATAATACTAAGGTGACTTAGGAGGAGAAGAAATATGAATATAAATATATGGATAAGATCAATGTGAATACGGAATAGGAAGAGGTCGACGAGTTGGCATAATGTAAATATAAGAAGAATAGGCTGAAGAATGAAGGAGTACAAAGCAGTTGAATGAGGAGTGAGTGGAAAGAGTAAGAAATAAGCTACATTCAGCATAAGTAGAAGAACGGAGGAAGAACGGATATATAAAAGGATATATAAAAAGTCAGACGAACCGGAAGAGAAAAAGAGAGAAAAGACAGCACAAGGGAAGAGGGAGGATAAAATATATAAATTGTGATACCAGGTAGGAGATATTAAATCAGTTTTAGAAGAAGGGGCTATATATAATAAACTGTGAAATTCTAGGTAATAAGCAGTGAAGAAGAACAGAACAATTAAACTAGATGAATAGAAAAAGAAGAGATAAATAATTATAATTGAGAAACACGAGAACAAGGAAGTATAGGATTACGAACATGTAGATAAATAGATGGAAATACAACACAAATGCAGAAGAGGACGAGATAGAAAAAGGAAAAGAAATAGTAAAGGAAAAAGAGATATACAGCATAACAGAAATGATGACCAGAGGGAATGGAGATTGATACTTGTAATTATGAAAATAAATGGGGTAATGGAGAAAGATGATGATGATGATGATGATGATGATGATTAGAATGAGGAGGTGGATGGAAAGGAAGGAGAATATAAAAAAGATGATGTTGGCAAGGAAAAGGAATAAGAAAAATGGTAATAATTCACTGTTCATCACTCTGCAATGTCCTCGTCACGATTGTTCATCTAAGAACAAAAAAATAAATTGAGTCCTGCTTGTTTTATATATATATATATATATATATATATATATATATATATATATATACTGTATATTTATATATTTATGAGTGTGGGGGGGGGGGAATGGAGGATATTGTATTAGTATGTCTTTCTCCGCCATTAAAACAATACCAGACAAAAGGAAAGGAAAGCGGAATTTCAATCTGCGATGTCATATAACATGAACAAGTTATTCTTAACTATTATATGTGTGTGTGTGTGTGAGAGAGAGAGAGAGAGAGTTGGTAATGGATGAATAAAGTGCTGGTGGATAATAGGAGCGAGAGAGAGAGAGATATTAATAAGGTGGTGGTGGATAATAGAGCGAAGAGAAGATAATAGAGCTACATAGAGAACAAAGAGGACATAGAGCAGGAGGGTATATTGACCATGCATCACTGTCAACCAAGGCATCCAAGACCAAAATATTAACCCGATTCCGATACGTATTTAATGTCTGTTTTCTGGCTATTATTAGATGATTTTATTTCGATTGGGAAGGGTGTATTTTTTGTTCTATGTGAATGAGGGAGACAAAAGGCATAACTGCCTGCAGCGAGTGCCTCCCCCAGATTTGAAAGAGTGACAGGGCCAATATCAAGGGACGTTCGAGCTAAAATGCCTGGACACACAGAGTTTGAAGCAATTTAAGTCATAGGAAGAGGGAAAGACTGATTCTGGGAGAGAGTTCCAAAGCTCAGCAATTGAATAGAAGAAAGTCTTAGAATAGCGTTTCACTCTTGGGTTAGAGAGTTGCACAGAGTTGGGGTGGGATTGTGTTGCAAGGCGGATACTACGTACCCTACGTAGAGGAGGTGGTATACACTGGGAAAGCTCCGAGGAGCACTGATTATAGTAGTAGCGATAGAATAGCGAGAGAGATGCAGAGGACGTCAGAGGGTTAATTGAGAGTCTTTACCTGTGTAGCTCCCACAGACCCTTCCTAGATTGTATAAAAGCTTCCAATGGTAGCCAGAAAAAAAAATCAAAATCGTCAGAGGGTTAAGACTGGCCAAAAGGTAAGGTGATGGAAGAAGTAATAAGATGATGAGATCTGGAGTACGGAGTATATGATTTGATTCTTTGATATGGAAAGACTTTTTGTTGCAGAACTAGTTGAAATAGAAAAGTATCTTTTCCGCAGATATATGGAATAGGGAAGTTTAATTCAAAGTTGTTTATTTTGGAATATGTATTATTCAAGCGAATAAAGAATGCATTTCAGATGAGAGTGTGTGTGTGTGTGTGTGTGTGTGTGTGAGAGTGAGTAACCCGCCTGAAGAGAGCCAATCTTGCGACAAACGACGTTGGTCCGAGCGGGGCGCATGAAGACATCCATCAGAGGGCGAGTCCATTAGCCGAAGGGGGGAGGACTCCAGGGAGCAGCCCGGGATGTTAGCTTGGGAGGCTGCAAGAACATCCTGGAGGGAGGGGACAAAATAATTAGCTTCATTTTTATAAATAGTATATTCTTACTATTAAGACTAAAAAATAAGTCATGCGAAGAACATCTAAAAGAGTTTAAACCTTTAAGTTTAACAAAGCGCATGGCGGTGATATTGTATGGTGATAATGCTGGTGATATTGTATGGTGAAAATGTTGGTGATAGTGTATGGTGATAATGGTGATAATGCTGGTGATATTGTATGGTGAACATGTTGGTGATAATGTATGGTGATAGTGTATGGTGATAATGTATGGTGATAATGTATGGTGAAAATGTTGGTCATACTGTATGGTGATAATGGTGGTGATAATGTATGGTGATATGACGGTGATAGTGTATTGTGATAATAGTGGTGATTGTGTATGGTGATTGTGTATGGTGGTGATAGTGTATGGTGATAATGTATGGTGATATTGATGGTGGTAGTGTATAGTGATATTGGTGGTGATAGTGTATGGCGATATACAGTAGGTGGTGATAATGTTGGTGATAGAGCATGGTGATAGCGGTGGTGAGAGCACATAGTGATAGTAGTAATAATAATGGTGATAGTGGTGACAGTAGAGGGCGTGGCAGGTACACAAGGTATAACGATAACAGATATAAAGCTCTCCCCTCTGTATCCTTCATCCACACCCAATGTTTATATTACTCTGGTTGATAACTGAGGTGACGGGCCCAAAACCAAGGTACACCGAGTGGCCAGCACAACCACACGGGCCCCCCTACACACCAGGAAAGACAACGAGGGCATTTACCTGAGTTCCCCCTCTGAGTACACCGGCATCTACCTGAGTTGCCCATGCCCAGCCGTCCACCCCACAGTTCTCTCTCACGCCAGCAGCCCTCCAAGAGAATGGAGTGCTCTCTCAGCCAGTCACAAGCCGTGTTCCTCAGCCAACCACAACCGCCCTGGGACCACCAATTAGAACCCTCCTTTTACGTAGCCTCCACCAGAAGTGACGCTCCCTGTATTGTTCCGCCAGATTTGGAGTATAATGAACACTCCCTTATGCAATCTACTCACCAACGCCCCGAATATTACAGGGGCCAATGGACCTGAACAGTGCCTGACCAACCCAGGCTCCCGAGGATGCAAACATAATCCTCTATATATATGTACTAAGATAATTAGAAGACCTACAAGACAGTTGTTGCATTTTAAGCCTTAAGTAATTTCCATTTTTCACAGCAACCCTGGACCTTCCAGTTGCCCCAATGAATATTGTAATAATACCTTGGAGCCAGGCCCATGTTATAATACCTGAGTTCCAAGGCTAGAATGTATATGTACCTCACAACAACCACTTTTCCGCTTTTCTCAATAACCCTTGGCCCCCCCCCCCCCCCAAGTTCATTGACACCTGAATCAAGAATAATTTAGCATAGGACCTCAGGAAAACCTGAGGAAAGTATGCAAACCATCACCTCCCTAACAGTCTTACACCTTCGGGCTCGGGCTCCATGGCAAGTGTTTCGGTCTGCCTCAGCCTCCTCCCCCTGCCCCTCGAGAGTGCCTCCTGATGTAGCACCTACCGGATTACTGAAGGGCTACCCGTCTGCTGCCTGGCGCCCTGAACCTAGGACCTCTGCTCGAGTTACGTAAGCAGGCCTGGACCTAGGACCCCTGCTCGAGTTACGTAAGCAGGCCTAAACCTAGGACCTCTGCTCGAGTTACGTAAACAGGCCTGGACCTAGGACCCCTGCTAGAGTTACGTAAGCAGGCCTAAACCTAGGACCCCTGCTCGAGGAGGTAACCAGCCTTGCAGTATTGGCCACTACCCTCCACGTCGGCCAGACCATTACTCTCGTCCCCTGCCCTCCCAAATACTTAAGTGTTTCTGTGTCTCTCTTTGTTGTTTATTGTTGTGAGGTATTGATTATGTAAATATGTGAACCGTGTTGTGCCCTGATTTAATTGTGATCTCTGCCCTAGATCACGTCCGTGTGTAATAACTTCATCCTTCTGAACATGTATAATTATGTGTTAATTTTGCCTTTAAACTTTGATCCTTGTTCAAGACTATTTATTAATTCATAACTTACGCATATGTTACATATCAGTGTTACTAAAATATATTCAGGCCCCCACGTTCGCAGATTTACTGACTTCGTATATGTTGATTTATTATTTGTGAGTTAAATTCCTAGCATATTCCGTAATCAATCCATTTATATAATCGCTCTTTACCTAGAACCTACGCCCAATTTTCAAACGAGTGCATAGTGTAATTCCTTTAACCTTTTGCTAATTAATCGCATATGAAATATATCTTATAGACGTGCTTTTATGTACTTGTAAATCTTGATGTTGTGATACTTCGAATACCGTGTTTAGGAATTCTTTCCTCTGTGTTTCGCCTCACTTTCATCCACCATACAGTAATTGTAACTGTGTATTTTATTCACCTCATTCTGCTAACCCGTTCAGAAACGAGTCTGATATTGCTTTAAATATCAATGAGCTAAACTTCGTCATTAGCGCCAATTTAATTACTACGTACGATCTTTCGATCGATATCTGTTAACCCGTTCAGATCAAACTCATTAAGATTAATTTATAGTGTTCAGTCAAGTCTGAGTCTATTAGAACTCAGTCAGACATTTTGTTTATCTTTGAGTGTTGTCCTAGTTGCGGATATTGAAGATTACCTCTTGAAATAATTAATACCAACCAGTAGACAAATTAAACTACATTTTCACTCTTATTAAATTCACGTTGTTACTTTGCTTTACCTAAAAAAAATATAGAAACACGAATTCCTAAGTTCGGTTCGTTATCGTAGCATATGTTCAAGTAATATAATTCTGTGATAAAATATAAGTTCCCTCTTGAGCTATTTTGATACTTCTCATTAATTATAAATAATAATCTCAGTCCGTTCCTGTAATTTAAATTCACCTTGCATTCCGCCTAAGAATATAGTTGCACTAACTAGAAAAAATATTTATCACTATCTCCGTTCAACTAGTGACCTTCTCAGTGACCTGACATGAAGGCAAGCTCACCGGTCAGATTTAAAGTTCAGCTGAGCCATACGTGTGACTCATCTAAAACATTGTGACAACATCTTTATAACCTCAACTCTCTAAATTGTAACTCTAGGATCATTACCTTGAAGTCTCTTCTTGATTACGGAAGATACGGGACTCTCATTTATTATTGCATTGAAGGTTAATGATTATTTACGTGTATAATGCCCTTATGTATACTTTCTCATATTACCTGATTTAATACTAGACTCTCACTATTGAGTTATTCTAGTATCAGTAACTGTTCTGAAGCAAGAACAACACATTTACCCTGTTACTATTTCAGATCTTCATTTATGATCCTCATTATTATCCTCATCTTATGCTTATTCAATAAAACCTTCATATATGTTCTTCCTTGTGTTGTTATTGAGTACTACATTGAACTATTGAATACTATTTTTACTGCATATAGAAGCTACTCGGCGGTACGTTCCTGTCAAGTATATTTAAGTCCATCAAACCATACTTGGATTGTTTTACGGACTGTATCAAGGGAACTAATTTATCAGAACCCGGAACAACAATAACTATAGTGGTGATAGCAATAGTATAGTGGTGATGACAATAGTGTGGTGATAGTGTGTGGTGGTGATTTTGTGTGGTGATTGTGTATGGTAATAGCGATGGTGATTGTGTATGGATTTAGTGGTGGTGACAGTTTGTGGATAGCATATGGTGATAATAGTGGTGATAGCGCATGAAGCAAATGATGATAATTTTAGTGTAGGCCTATGGTAATAGTGATGGTGATATTGTATGGTGATAATGATGATTGTAGTGATGATAAATGTGATAATAGTGTATGGTGATAATGATGAAAATAGTGGTGATAATGGTATATGGTGATGATGATGGTGATAGTGACGACAACAGAGGGCATAGCAGGCCTAACAGTAACATACAAAAAAGTTCCCCTACTGTATTAATTATCCAGACTCATATATTACTCTGACTATGCTCTGACTAATAACAATTTTGGTGATAGTGTATGGTGATAGTGTATGGTGATAGTGGTGATATAGGTGATGGTGATAATGATGATGGTGCTAATTATGGTTTTGTATGGTGGTGATGGTGACAATTTAGGGCTTGGCAGATACATATGTAAAATTATACTCCCCCTGCATCCCTCATCCAGACCTACAGCACTGTTATATTAATAGTGGTGATAATGTATGGTGAAAATAGTGGTGATAGTGGTGATTATGTATGGCCATGGTGATGGTGGGGGTGATAGTGTATGACTGTCTTGATGGTGTAATGGATAAAGCGTGTAAGTTCAGTATGAGCTATCCTAGGTTCGATTCCTGGGAGAATCACATGCTTTCATTAATTTCATTTGGGGGTTATTGGTGTTAAGAATGATGTTAAAAATTATGGTATTGTATGGGGATAATGTAAGCTGGTAATGATGGTGTTAGTGATGATAGTGGTGATAATAATGGTGTTAGTGATGATAGTGGTAATGATGATGGTGGTGTTAGTGATGGTGGTGGTGATAGTGATGGGGTTAGTGATGATGGTGGTGCAAGAGTATGATGTTAATGTATGGTGATAATGATGGTGTTAGTAGTGATGATGGAGGTGATAGTGGTGACAATAGTGGGCGTGGGCTTGAGAGCAGGGAGCAGTAACAGCCCCCCCACCACGCCCCCTGTCTCTCTCATCCTGACCCAATGTTTCAATTACTCAGGCTGATAACAATAGGGTCCCCTTTTGCTTTCCCAGGAGAGAGAGAGAGAGACTCCCACACAAACGCATACATACACACACACACACACACCACCACCACCACCACCACCACCACCCTCACGTTCAACTCCAAGGTGTCGGTCATTAATCTGTTATAATTATATGTATTCATTCTTTTTAATTATGATTAGTATTGTTATTTATTCTGTTGATTATGCTGTTTATATTGGGCATAGTCAGTGTTTCTCTACTACACATAGATATTTTACAGTGTACCTCCCACCTTTCTACCAGCCTCCCACTAACCCTCCTTCCACCACACACACACACACGCGTAAACACACACACACACCCCTGACATTCACCTCAGAAGTATCTGCCATTTATTCTACCGGATTATCTATGAGAATTCCCGTGTGGACCTGACGGCACTTAATATTCCTTTATGGCCGGTTACCAGAGTTCCGACACACAGCCGCCTTATCCGGATACGGTGTTTTTATCCGGATTGTGGGAATGGGTGGAGTAGAGAGTCTATAGTTAATACAGGTATGTCACTGTCCGCCATCTATATATTTGTGTTCGTCATATAATATACAGTATTAAGATGTAATAAAATTATATATATATATATATATATATATATATATATATATATATATATATATATATATATATATATACTGATAATAGTACCACAGGCTGGAACATAGAGGTCGACTTTTAGAAATATAAGTAATTAAGATAACCCCGTAATTTTAGATATGAGTGTGTCGAACATGACGTCCACATTGCAAGGGTGTCCCATATCTGATAGCCTAGGGTTGTTTGAGAGGGGCAGTGGTGTGAATGGCTTCAGGGGGAAGGGTATATATGTTGGTCGATGTTGTCGTATATTCATTATTTTTTTATTTCCTCCCTAGACCTCCATCAAACTTTTAAAAAACATCCATTAGATCCCCCTTCGAGTTTAATTTGTACATTTTTTCGATTGAAAAAGGTCCAGGCCGAAGGCCGGTTCCTCCACAATTACAGATTCGCTATCGCTCGCCAAGAAAAAATTCGACACCTAAAGGGCATGAAATGTCTTATTGACAATGAAATGGGGCGACAGGTCTTAAAATCGACAAACTAATGGGGCAAACGTCTTAAAGTCTCAACACTAATGGAGATAAGCATGAGGGAGGAAGGGGACAAGAAAAACTGCCCATCCCCCCTTCAGAATGATCCGTAACAAATGAAGGGTCTTACGGTTTGTTTGTAGTGAGACCAAGTTCCGTTTTTTTTTTAAAGCTATTTTTTTTTCCACCTATGCTCTAAGAGTCTAAGTGAAGTTAGAGCTAAGGATAATTACTTTGTATAAGCCTAAGATGTGGTAGAGTGGTCTTGCCATTTAATATTTAGCTTTTATTAATGACAATGGTCGGAGAAATCCACCAGTTAACCCCTTCTGTACCGATGGCGTAGGTGAGTGAGTGATGTAGGTGAGTGGGTGTGGCAGTTGGATTGGTGGTGTAGGTGAGTGGGTGGTGTAAGTGAGTGGGTGTGGCAGTTGGATTGGTGGTGTAGGTGAGTGGGTAGGGCAGTTGGATCGGTGGTGTAGGTGAGTGGGTGGTGTAGGTGAGGGGGTGTGGCAGTTGGATTGGTGGTGTAGGTGAGGGGGTGTGGCAGTTGGATCGGTGGTGTAGGTGAGTGGGTGGTGTAGGTGAGTGGGTGTGGCAGTTGGATTGGTGGTGTAGGTGAGTGGGTAGGGCAGTTGGATCGGTGGTGTAGGTGAGTGGGTGGTGTAGGTGTGTGGGTAGGGCAGTTGGATGGGTGGTGTAGGTGAGTGGGTGGTGTAGTTGGATGGGTGGTGTAGGTGAGTGGGTGGTGTAGTTGGATGGGTGGTGTAGGTGAGTGGGTGGGGTAGTTGGATGGGTGCTGTAGGTGAGTTGGTGGGGTAGTTGGGTGGGTGGTGTAGGTGAGTGGGTGGGGTAGGTGAGTGGGTGGATGGTGTAAGTGAGTGGGTGGGGTAGGTGAGTTGATGGTGTAGGTGAGTGGGTGGGGCAGTTGGATGGGTGGTGTAGTTGAGTTGGTGGTGTATGTGAGTGGATGGGTGGTGTAGGTAAGTGGGTGGGTGGGGTAGATGAGTGGGTGGTGTAGTTGGGTGGGGCAGTTGGGGGGGTTGTGTCGGTGAGTGGGTGGTGCAGTTGGGTGGATGATGTAGAGTGGGTGGGGTGGGTGTATATGACACTTGGATGGGTGGGTTAGGTAGATTCGGTGGGTGAGTAGGTGGTTTAGGTAGGTAAATTAGGTGGGAGACTTAGGTAGATCGGATGGGTGAGTGGGTGGGTAGGTGGTTGCAGGAATGTGGGTGGTGAGACCTAGATATCCAGCTGTACGAGAGAGCGGCCAACTATTTCTTTGTACGCCATTTTGGTGCCTCAATTATAAAACCATCGGGGAGATTTACTATTTATTTATCATAAATAAGTAAGATCGAAACACCAAATATATACCCCGTACCAGAATCCCCATTTTGTTCATATCTATGAAGGAAACAAAAGGCAAAGCTGCCTGTAGCACGTGCCTTCGGTCTCACCGAAGTCCCGAAAGGAGGATGACCAAGAGTTAGTAAGATAAGATAAGAAATCACCAGTAGAGAGAAAGCCAAAACTAGTGATCTGAAAATAGATTATGGGAAGACAAATGCTGAAGAAATTTTTAATGAAGAATATATTAAAAAACTTTTAAAATGCAGGGAGTGAGAGCAATTGAATGATAATTGGCAGTCACTCTTCATCGGGACAGGTTGAATGAATTGACATGTACTGCAGGGAAAGGTCATTGCACACTTAACACGAAAGCCCCTCCAGGCGAGTTCCCGACTCGACATTTCAGCCTGATACGGCGAATCGGCAACATAATCATGGATATCGGGAATTAGCCGTGGGTGACTCTCACGGTCCAAGCGACGTATCGGAGGTCGATACGAGATTTTGAGCTGTTCAAAAGTTTGTGGGAATCCCCCGGCAACTGTAAAAAATCGTCCGAGTCTGGTCTCCATCACGAACTCGCCGTATCACAATCGTGTGGTCCGTATCAAAGACGTATGGTCCATATCAAAGCCGTATGGCCCGTATCAACGTCGTCCGGTGCGTAAGCCTGCCGTGCGGACGGTATCTCTTCCGTGCGGAAAATTGGCAGCGGTCAAGTTGGCAACCGCGCGTCTAGCCTCAATCCGGTTGCACGTCTGACGGCGTCGATACGATTCTTCTGAGTTGTATCGCAGTCTTTTGGGTCGTATCTTTTCCGTGGACTATGCGTGTACCCTTCGCACAAATTTTCCTATCTTCTTCGTAGCATTCGTTTCTCCACCATATCGGCATCGCTAGAGTCTTATCAAGTCGTGCGGAAGAGATACGGTAGAGATACGACTCTAACGATGCCACCCATTTTCGCCGCGATCTCTAGTAAATTCGGCAAGATACAGGATTTGTATATGTCGTGGGTATTTGTGCCAGTCTTGAAGGGGCTGTCGTGTCAGTGTGCAACGACCTTATTTGAGTGTAAAGAGAGAGACTAATGGCACCAGTGGCACCAAAATGGCGGAGGTTGGCCGATCTCCTTTACTACAGGGTCTCTAGTGTGGGGAAGTGCTATAAGACGGGCCTCCTCTAGTATTTAAACTAATTGCTAGGTGGCGGCTAGATTAGCATACCGAACAACGAGCTACGGTAGTGGGTGATGGATTGGGAGGCAGGGGAGGGGGATGATGAGGGGGGAGATTGGGAGGTGAGAGTTATAAGGTGTTACAAGGAATTGTTCGCATTTCATACCCCTTGCGGCCCATTCCAGTGAGATACTAGTGGTAGAACAAGATAAATTATAGAGTGTAATATATTTTGTTTTTCAAGTGTTCAATACCATTTTCTCTTCTCTTAAGCTGCTCCTTCGAAGAACTATTTACAACTTCTGCGGAAAATTAGTTTCAGGTAGAACAGATATATGTAAAATGTCCTATCTATTTATTTATATACTCTGGCACATACCCGCCCCCCCCCCCCCCCCTTGTTTTTTATTAGGGGTGGCCGACTCTAGACAGAGCCCGAACAGGGACAACACAACACACACAAACATAAAACAAAAACAAAACACAAATTCACACACATTTATGTCACCCAGGAGAAATACCCAGAGACCTAGGCCCATTTGGGGTCTCCTCATATACTAATGATACATCTCTTTCGCTTCAACTTCCAAGAATTTTTACAGTTCGTATTCGTATTGAGGGTAAAACAAAATTAAATTCACGTTGTCAAACTTATTGAGTATTTATAAATACTTCAATGACCTGACCTCGTTTTCTGCGCGTTTCCAACGAAAAGACACCGAAAGCTCTTAACCAGACGGAGACCATAATTATAATTATAGTGCCTCTTAATATAGCCCAATCATTTCTGAGCTTTCTTTTCTACCTCACTGCACTGCATGGAAACCATTAGGTTGCTAATCAGAACACCAAATACATCTCTTAGTCAATGTTGTCTAGATTCTTTATCAATACTTAGTAGATTGACTTGGGGTTTGTTTAGCCATAATGCATCACTTTGTACTATTCCAAGTTTAGCGGCATCTGCAGGTCTCAGACCATTTAACTTATCTATTTAGATATATGTTAAGTTACTCAATTCCTTTATGATTGCTCACATTTACTCAAGTTTTATATCTTCTGCAACCTTGGATATCACAATCAGCAGGCCAACAGTCGGTGTCATGGACATATATTATACAAATCCATAAACAGATGCTTGTGGAACTTCAGATGTAATAGACCATTCCGAAGAAACGTAATTGATCGCAACTCGTTGCTGTCTATCTGTTAGCCAACATCTAACCTAATTAGTTACCTCCTCACTGATGCCCAGTACACACAATTTTTACAATAGCCTATAACGAGGTATATTATTAAATGCCTTTTGAAAGTCTAAATATTTAACTTCTGACATAGCCTACTCACCTATCATTTCATGGAAATAATCCTTCAAATTAGTCGCCTGAATCCATGTTGAGAGTCCATAAATATGTTTTGGATTTCCAGGAAACCAGCTATCTTCTCTACTAGTATCCACTATAAAAGTTTGATTATTATGGATGCCAGGCTAATAGACGATAATTTAAAAGAGTCGGAGAGAGATATTATTTGGACATTACTAGGGAATTCAACCCATAAACTTCCAGGCGATTGAAAAATAAATGCTTTGCCTCATGCGAGTGAAAAATCTGTTCAAAGTATAATATGCATACCGGCATAAATATGGATATTAGTAAATAAAGATAGTCCATCATAGCGGTATGACTCGGAAGGAAAGTAAATTACCATGCTCATCCGCAGCAAATTTGTCAGCGATCACGTAACACCGCGATAAAAGGCCGACTGCTTGCAAGAAAAACCCAGGCTCAGCTTTTCACTTCGCCAGGTTGCTTTCTAAACTAAATCCTGGTTCAAACGAGCTATTTTTCAAGCAATTTTCGATCGCTAACTACATTCTGGCAATATTTCTGGGTATTTATTTTTATTTGACACTAGTATTTAGATCGAAAGTTGAGATTAATTTAGTTGGATGGAATCTTATACAATTGAAGGTTAGATTACTTTAGGTGGATGATTTTGTATGCAATAGAAGGTTCGATTACATAAGGTGGATACATCTGTATACAATTGAAGGTTTGATTACATTAAGTAGATGGATTTGTATACAATTCAAGGTTAGATTACATAAAGTGGATTAATTTTGTATACAATTAAAGGTTAGATTACATTAGGTGGATGAATTCTTCTGCAATTAAAATCTTGAGTTGCTAGACCAGAGGAAAATTGCCGATAAAGAAAACGGGATGAGTGCTTGTGTGACGCCTCCATAATCTCAAGATCAAGCAAACTCACGGTGGGTAATGGAAGTGGTGGTGGTGGTCCTTTATTCCCTGACACTGTTACCACCACTACACTATCACCACTGCCACCATACAATTACTATCACCACTATCCTGCCACGGACATTAGTTCCAGGGCAGTAATTCCCTTTCCAATGTTCCCTTACCCACTCTAAACCACTGTTTGGACACTTGATCCTCAGTGTTTTGGAGGACAAGCAGCCTAGAAGGGTCACTAGATATGTTGTTGCTTGATTTCCTTTGTACTCCTTTGTACTATCACCATCACCCACCCACTCACTCACAAACTCACGGTGGGTAGTGAAAGTGGTGTTCGTCCTTTATTTTCTGCCACCATTACCAACACCATACTATCACCACTGCCACCACACTATTACCACTATCACCATCACTCACTCACAAACTTACAGTGGGTAATGGAAGTGGTGGTGGTTCTTTATTCTCTGACACCATTACCACAACACACTATCACCACTGCCACCACATTATCACCACTGCCACCATAATATCACTACTACTACGGTTCTTGCCATTATTACCCCCCATTGCCAACATTGACACCATTACCACCATTCTCTCGCCAGTGACACCACACTCATCCCTCACATACAACAAACGGTGAGTAATGGTGGTGAGTGATTCGTCCTATCAACATTATATTATTTGACACCATTATCTCCAACACTACTATCACCATCGTTGCCATACTATCATCAGTATCATTACAAATTCATGGTGGGTAATGAACGTGGATGTTGGTCCTGGCAACATTATATTATCTTACACCATTACCACCATTAAAACCACTGTTTTTTACTGACACCATACCATCACCTCTACCACCATCGCTATCACCACTACCACCATGCTTTCACCACTCATTGCCACCACACTATCAGCAGTACTTCATTAGCCTATGCCATCACAACCACCACCACGGTATCATCTCTTAACACCACACTACCACCATCACCACCACACTATCACCACTACAACCACACTATCACCACTACCACCACCACACTATCATCACTACACAAATTCCCTGATCACTATCACCACCACACTATCACCACTACAACCATTCCCCGACCACTATCACCACTGCTGCCATTACATCTGCACTGTAAAAACTTGAACATTTAATGGTAACACAAATGGGACAAATAATCAGTGTTCTTCAGTTTACCTATTAAAATTGGGGCACACAAACGATTAAGGGGCTAGTGCTTGTTTTGTTTTTTGGGCTTTATATTACTATACGTGAAGGTTTGCATGAAGTTGTCTTTCCATGTCTAACTATTCTATAAATGCCTTCAGGTGGTTTTCAAGCACTGCCGTCATTCTCTTCTAACTGTCTTCATCTACGGCAATTATCCCATTCCCAATTAAATTTACCTGCAGCGTGAACTGCCAGACAAGCAGTAAAAAAACTTGCCTGTAGACCATAATCTCCAAAATGTCTTTGTTTGTACCTTTCTACTTAGTACCACCACGGGATCCAGGTGGCGTTAGCTGTAATTGGAATATGGCTAATTAAGATGCTGAGGGTGGGGAGAGAGCCTTCTTCTTTGCTATCCTTCTCTCCCACTTTCCCTTACTATTGGGTTTGCTATCTCTACTAAAATAAAGTTCTGACCACCTCGCTAGGTTCGTAAGGTCAGTGTGGCTAGTGTATCTACGTAAACGTATGTAAATCCCTCTCCTCCACCGATAAGCAATATGAGGAACGATGATAGGGGCCTGAGCCGACGGTGACAGATGATGGTGATAGCATTATGGAGATGGTGAAGGTGATTATGATAATGGTAGCACACCTCCCCTTACACCTGGGTAGGGGGGTGGTGGGGGTGGGGATGATGATGATGATGATGGTGAGGCTGTATCGGTTAAGGTCATGATGGTGGGTTCATGGAAATGGTGTTTTGAGAGAGAGAGAGAGAAGGGGGGGGGGGTGAGAGAGAGAAGGGGGGGGAGAGAGAGAGAGAGTGGGTGTGAGTGAGTGAGTGAGTGAGAGCTGAATTAATAGTAGTAGAAAAGTACAAGTGGTCAATAAATCATGCTATCAATACTGTATTCGATCAAAATGTGTAACATGATATGTCTTGATGGTTTAATGCTTAGAGATTTGTATATGTAACCCAGGTATGAATCCCGGTAGGATCATATGCTTTCATTAATTTCATTGGGATGTGTTTAGGGTTGTGAGTGAAATTTATAGATTAGATTATATATAATACAGTTTACGGTCATATAACTTGTGTATAGCGTAGTTATCATCATTTATAGGATTAATAAAAGGCATAACAGAAAATAATATCATAATTAAACAAATATCTAATGATAACTTAATATATCTAATAATACCAATTTCACGACAACTGCTTTCATATACTGTAATATAATTGCTAAAACTAAAATAATAAACATTGTATCTTGAATAATCTTATCTTATAAAGTAGTACAGTATAACAATACATAATTCCTATATATATACTACGTGTCTTGAAAAATCTTATCTTGTATTATATATACTGTATATACTGTATATATATATTCAGTATATAAATTGAATAAAATAAAATAAAGGAAATAGTAGCAGTGATAGTAGTAGCTGTAAAAATAGTGTTACTCGGAAGCAGTATGCTACTAATAATTAAGTTTAGAGCCTTATTTTTCATACATTATTGAACAATTTGTTTAAATTACCACAAATGTTTTAGAAAAATCGATTATTTGAATGATAGTAATGATAGTATCGCTACATTCTCGCTCTTTCTTTTTCTTTTGTATCTCTTCCTCTAATTCTCTCTCTCTCTCTCTCTCTCTCTCTCTCTCTCTCTCTCTCTCTCTCTCTCTCTCTCTCTCTCTCTCTCTCTCTCTCTCTCTCTCTCTCTCTCTCTCTCTCTCTCTCTCTCTCTCTCTCTCTCTCTCTCATCTATGTTTTTATTTTGTCCAAAAATCTATTTTGGTTTTATATCTAAACTGTGACCACACTGTAAGAAAAATATTGGCTTAATAAAGTATGTAAGGGTCAATTATCACATAAATCTACCCTTTACCCTTTCTGTACCGGTGAGATCTTATTTATATGATTTCAGTAGAGTTTTAACGATTTTATGAAGCTTAGAAAGGATATGGTGTAGCTCAATTTATTATTTGAGATAGTCTGAAACCGTTTAATGGGTAGACGTCCATCTTATGCTGAATGAAATCGTCTATTAGTTGCCAGAATTAATGGACAGGAGGACATGGGTTAAAAAAGGTATGTTGGTAGTAACATATAAACCAATCTAGTATAAGAATAGAAAGTTATATTGTTATCTATATGCCCAATGATTGTATATACCTTTTTGTACCTATCTATGTATCAATTTATCTATCTCTCTATCAGCCTATTTATCTATATTTAAATCAATCTATCTATATATATCTCTATCAACCTATCTCTCTATATACGAATCAATCTGTCTATCTATCTCAATTTCTACATCAACCTATCCGTCTATATATCTATCTATCTATCCACTTCCCGATCCATTCCCCCGCATTCCGGGTCATTTAGCCTATTTGCAAGTCCATCCTAATCGCGTCCACCTATCACTTCATCTATCGCCATCCATTGCTCAGGCCATTAGCGTCCGGACCCTCATCTTCATCATCATCTTATCTCGGGGGAGGGAAGATGCCAGGGAGGATTCGGGAGGTGTATCATCTTTGGGATCGAACTCGGAAGGGTTTAAGGTAATTGATCGGAAGTGTGTGTGTGTGTGTGCGTGTGCGTGTGTGTGTGTGAGAAAGATAGAGAGAGAGTGAGTGAGTTGGAAGTATTAGTCTCTCAAAGCCTTTACGGTCCATTTCAAAGATAATATGATGTATTTGTGAAGCGCAATACACTAAATATAATATCTACATAATTCAAGCTACTCTTCTCCCTATCTGGTGCGAGCCGGGTCTTTTTGGACACCCCCTATATCACTTGTGGAATGGGTTTCCCGGAGATGTCATAGACTGCAGCACCGTTGATTCTTTTAAACTTCGTCTAGATAAACACATTGCCTTTAATCCACGACTGACTGCATTTGTAAATTAATAAAGTAGGTGCATATGGATAAGTTTAATTATATTTATGGTAAATATGACGATTTTCGTCAGGAATGAATTAAAATACCTTCGCCTGCGGGACATTTTTAATACCATAGCTCCCCGCTTTCCAGGTTAATAACAAATGTGTCACCAAATTTGTGTCAGAATTCCTTTAAATTGGGGGGAACATTAGTATAGATTTATTTATATATTTATGTATTTATTTAATTATATTTGTATTTGTTTATTTATATATTTTTATTTATTTATTAATTTATTAATTCATTAATTTACATATTGTTGTTAGTAAAGTATTTGTGAATCATGTAAATAAGTAGTTTATGCCGTATAGAAATTTATATAATTTATTGTGTGATAGTTAATTCGTACTTATAATAGTTGTGTTAGTCGATGGGTTCATCTATCTATTCAAGCTTTCTTCAATTTTGTTTTTAACTATGCTGTATTTCTTTTCAACTGACGGTAAATTGCGAAGTTCCCATCAAGATTTCTACGTTATTTTGAAGATTTTATATTTAAATATGGTGCTAATTATATAAACTTGGTCTAAATATGAAGCAGAGACATAGTAGTTTCATATTTTTCCGTTAGTTATAAAAAAATCAGTTGTTAAGTTATTCAATTTACCGCCAGATGAAATGAAACCGAGTATAGTTACTTATGGCTTCGATGTATGCATTGTTTATCTAATTTGAATTCTTAGCAATGCAGTCATGTTATATTTCAATTTCACAAAGCTTCATAATCGTTCTCTCTAAGTACTTTCTGTTTTATTTATCATATTGTTAGATTCCTCAATCCCCAAGGAGGTGGACACTGATTAATCGCCTCCATGTACCTCTGTCATGTGACAGCATGTTAAGGGGATAGTGGCTCTTTTTTGTTGGTCTATTTATATATATTTTCATTTATTTTTTAGTTTCCTCGCTTAACCTCCATCAAGCTTATAAAATACACCCCCTTGACCACCCTTCAAGATAAATTTGTAAATGTTTCGGTAGAAAAATTTCCAGGCCGAATGCCGGTTCCTCTTAAAATTACAGGCTTGCTATCGATCGCCAGTATATAATTGACACCTAAATGGCACGAAAGGTCTTAAAATTAACAACGAAATGGGGTGAAAAGTGTTAAAATCGTCAAACTAATTGTCCAAACGTCACATAATTTCAACACTGATGGGGCTAAACACGAGGAAGAAGAGGAACCAGAAAAACGACCCATCTCCCCATAATAATTGTGAAAATATATGGTCCTTTTTATGCAAAAACCCAACAATTATCTGAAGGAATTGGCCACTTGCAATATTTGTTCTATAAGGAAGTTAGAGCCGTAAGCATTGATATAAAACAGAAATGCAATAATTATGTTGGTCTTTAATGGATAAAAAGTATGTTGAAATTGGCTTTATGTATTACGTGAATGTACTACAACCGCATTATAGCTGGTATTTCTGCTAAATATCGATGCGTACACCTCCAACTTCATTATAGCCTGAAACTCGCAAGTGGGCAATTGACCTCCGGGGAAGCAGCTCTCACCGTGGTCGCTGACGGACGGCCGAACCTTTAAGGGATTTTTTTTTTTTTTTTTTTCCTCATGTTCAGTCCCATTGGCTTTGAGATTATGAGACGTGTGTTCCATTAGTTTGGCGATTTTAAGACCTTCCGCCTCATTTCTTTGTCATTATAAAGACTGTTCATGCCATTTAAGTGTCGATACTTTCCTAGCGAGCGATAGCGAGCCAGTAATTCTAGGAGGGATTGGCCTTCGGCCAGTTTATTTTGAAGGGGTTTTTAAGGGGGTGTTTGTATAAGCTTGATGGAGATTGTTCGAGGTTGCTATATGTAATAATACAAAAAAACTCCCTTAATTTAATAGGTAGACTAGTGTTTTGTCCTATTTCTGGTACAAGTTATCTTCTTTCTTTTCCAATTTCATAGTCATCTTCCATTGACTGTGTTCTTATGGTGTATAGCCGCTCTCAATGATGATGTCTATTAATTTTCGAAGCAATTTTAGGCTGAATTTAATCACATTACCAATTTTTTACTAGTCTTGATACTTGGCATTCTGAGATCCATTTGATTAACTGAGGCATCACAATGTATCAGAAATAATGATTGCGACTGTACAAATTATATTGGAATAGTTGTATTTTCCTTTATATTAAATTATTTCAATATTTATGTTTGTATTTATTTTTATTCAGTAACTTATTTCATTGAGCATTGTTGATTCATTCTATATTTTCATATAATTACAAAATTGATATATATGAACTATGTTCATGTTTGTTTCTCATGATCATTCATTATGTCATGAACCCATACTGTACCATGACATAGTAGATTAAAAGTACCCTCCAGTACCAGACTTGTTGCCAAAAGCAATGAGACAACACCGTCTCAGCTCAAGAGTTGGTGGGTAACTGACTCAGAGTAGCCGAGAGGGACCATGATAAGTGTTACCAACTCCTCACAGCAGTGCATCCAAGTCTTGTTAGCAGCTCTATCTATCTATCGCCTGACGCCGTGATCCCCGAAGGGGTGGCCACGAACGAACCGCCCCCATGCAGCTCCAGCTAGATATTAGCAGAGCAAACAGAACGGCTGAGAGCCGTCGCTGGAACTGGTAAGTCACTCTTTTTACTGACGGTTGTGTGCCGTCGCTGGTACAGTAGGGGTTATTACATTTATAAAACTAAACCAAATAGAATATATAATTGAAATCCTTGCAATCAGAATGAAAATATGGCATACATTATATATTTGCCTCTGTTAAGTTGTATTAATAGCAATGATAATATAAATATTTATTATTATTAATTGACATTGATATTATTAATATTATCATTATTATTATTTTATTATTTTATTTTTATTTTTATTATTATTATTATTATTTGTATTAGCAGTAGTAGTAGTAGTAGTAATTGTATTAGTAGTAGTAGTAGTAGTAGTAGTAGTAGTAGTATCATTAATGTATATTTTTCTCTACTATCAAGGAAAGCAATACACATCATACATCAACATACATGTAGAAACTACAAAAATGGAGGTAAAGAAAACCAAGTTTGTGACAAAAATCCCATGTTTATTCAAAATATATTTGGAACTATTCAAAGCTCTATAGTGATAATTTTTTTGTTTTTCTTACGCGCGGGACAGGATCAGTACGAGTGTCCGGACCAATGAGAATGGGAAGAAACCCCGCCAAAATTTTGAAAGAGAGACCCGCCAGATTCTTTGAAAATTTTAAACTCTAGGCGACGTCCTACTTTTTATACTCTTTATTAACATTGTAGATCTACATTACACTTTTTTAAAAACATCTTTCTTTAAATTTAACACTGACAAGTTTACTCACTGTCGACGAAAACGGATTATTTTTCCCTACGAATCGAGTTTTCTAGCATAAGACATGCTGGGTAAGCAAATAAATACCTAACAAGCTTACTTGGCAGATTGTTAAAACATCGCACAAGCGTCTTCCCAGATCCATTTGTGCCACGAACATAATCAGTGAAACACTTTGGGGGCGAGATGTGCAGAGTGGACATTATGATATTCTCCACATATATACATATTTTGGGGCTCAGTTATCTCATAAATAATCTCTGTACAATTCCAAGCTTTATATGGCTTGAGATCAAATTGTTTTATGAAGGTTTTATATGGCAAGAAGAGGAGGCTGAGGATTATCAGCGGTGACCTGACCCCTGACCTCACCTCCTCACCCTAGAGATCCTATGGTAAAGGAGACCGGCCACATTCCAAACTGCGATCATTTTGGTGCCAAAATGATCCAACAAGAATTTAATGTCATATGAATCGTTTAAAGTTTAACATTCAAAATCAATACTTGAATTATTCCCATACTAGCATTGTCAGATTAAGATTGGAGACTGAATGAATCGGCACTATGAAGGCGGATGCTTCGGCCCGTCTCTGTTTGCTATTGGATTTCTAGCTCGCCCTTACATTGGTCCACCCCGCACCTCGCACGTTGAGCAAGAACGTTTGGGTCAGAAGCAGCAGTTTGAAGGCACCGAATGTGATGTTTTGGGTTGCTTTCGTTAGCGGCGGCATCACTCGTTGGTCCGCCAATTGATTTAAAGCATGTACAGTTGTCATCGCTAGGTGGTTCATATGCTTGGATGAGAACGAGACAGTAAATGAGACAGTGAGCTAATGAATCACACTCACTACTTCAAAACATTAATTTGCCGTTTTGAATTTGCAATCATGCGAACTACTTTCAAATATTATTTTGGCGTTTTAAATTTGTAGTGACTCTGACTACTTCAAAACATTACATTTTGTTCTGCAAAAAGTGAACCACTTACATCCAATGACAACTGTACAAATAATACCTCCCAAGGGGCTTTTTAGATTAATGCAATGTTTAGTTATGTTATTGAGTTCATTGGTTTACATTAAACTGTATTTGGCTATTTACGGTGATATTTATGAATACATGGTCAGACGTTTTTTAATTAATCACCAATGTTTAGTTTATGTTGCATATCGTGCCAGTAAGTTAGTCAAGTCAATTAAGTCATCATACCAACAACTCCAAAACAGAATTGACTGCTATACTAATCTTAAAATTCTTACTTTCCACCCAAGAGTAGTAGTATTCCAGCTTACAGTAGTTGCCTTCAATTATAAAAGATGTTGAATTGTATTACAGACCCTTAGGCCATTCTTAGGTTTTAAGTATGAATAGTCAAGTACAGTGACTTGGAGAGCTTGATAATTCTGAAGGATAAGCAGTACATTGACTTGATAAACTTGATAATACAGACAGGCACAAAATGCGACGCAGTCTCACAATTGACAAGGTAGCCGATCATGATTCTGATTGGTAAGGTATAATATTATAGTGTCACCTAAAAACTGCTGTTCGTGCCGCCAGAAGGAAGCGCTCCACAATCTTCACTCGATTAGCCACTGCTTCACTTGTGTGCTTTTGGGTTTGGAATGCAATACTAAAATTATAACATATTTTAAGTTTCACTTCATGTTATAGACTTTGGTGATGGCCTATTAAAATACAAGCATATTCTCAATGATGAAATTTGATTGTGAATTGATTTGGAATCAGACTACAATTTTGTTTTCCCCATCCCAAAATCAAGCAAATGAAGGCAATGGCTACACTTGACATTCCCGAGTGGTTGCTGAGCGCGCCTGCAGTGTCACAGTTTGAGAAATGAGGACATGAGAGTGTACTTAAACTGCTGGTAAACATGATCAGGTGTAAAATATCACCACACAAATAATTTAATTACAAACGGTAATAATAAACAGCCACAATGGTAGAACAACATGTACATTATACCAATAGGGACTCTGGAGGGCGTTGTGGTAAAGGGTTGTGATTGTGGGGCCGTTTATCGCGATTCATAATGTCTTTAATGCTCATAACTTAACCTCGATTCAAGATTCATGGTTCTTTTCCATTCTAGCTTAAATTGGGTGGCATGGAATATTAATTTTTAAATTTGAGTATAACGGCCTCATGGGATAAAGTATAATGGTCAGAAATTGTAGCTTTAACTCTTCATCTGTAGACTCTACAATCAAACGATCACACTTAACTTACTAAAGAAATTTTGGCACAAAAAATCATATACAAATATTACTTAGTTGTCATACTTTCCATACAAGTAAAATATCTGATTTAAAATAGAATATAGTAAAAACAAACAAAAATCATGATCCCGAATGGATTACATTCTATTAGTGTTCAGATGCGGAATCACATAAACGTTTTAGCCATCATCTTTTGGATTTGAAAAGTAGACAGAAGTTAAATGATTATTTGGTAAAATTGTCAAATTAATATCAGCAATCAGATATTTTAAAAGAATGCCTGAACAATGATCCATCAGCCTCCCTTTCTATCCCTTTGCCCAACTTTTCTTGAAACTCGAGGGTGTCAACTATCTCGGCCAAACCACAGCCACCCACCACCACCACGCACACCCCAGAGCAGGACAGATTATGAAAGAATTGGTAACATATTCTTGAGTATTCAACCAACTTGTATTACATCATTTTTTCCTGTTGAAAACTATAAAAAAATAGAACAAGATGCAATGAACAGACATACATATTAATATCGTATAAGGATATACCTGTGCCAAATATGAACTGGCTACCTCAACACAAGTAATCAATGTTATTCAATAAGAGACATTCCTTGGAAAATCAGTGTGAACTCTGTATTATATGAACTTGAATGAATAGAACTTGCTACCCCAAGTTTACAATCAACTAGGGTTGGCTTGTTTTGAAAGAGCTGTTACTTTCTGAGACACACTTGGCTTTTTGTAATGAAGCTTCAATTTGATTTAGTTTTATTTTCCAGCGATCCATATGTACCTCTAGAAAACTTACTCGCTTGCTTGGCATGTATGTGTACAGACTGAAGCAACAATGGTACGGACCGAAAGCGACACATTTGGGGGGGTGGGGGGAGTTGAAAAATCAAATCAAAAGATGGTTATGGTTATTTTATACTTTGTATAGGCCGAAGACTTATAAGTGAGCAGTTTCCACGTATAGCACTACATTGGGTTTGACAGTTTGGGCTGATTTAGAAAGACCTCACATTCACCCTACTTAAGGACAGCCATTTCTGGAAAGGGTGTGATCCAAAAGGACACCTTGGAAACGAGTCTATATATATATTATGTACACATCTACACTGTACAAAATAATGGGTATGAAAAGGGTAATGAAAGCCTCCGTAACAATCTTCCAATTTAGAGGTACGTTGATGTTGATAAACCAATCTAATGCAAGAAGGGAGAGGTAAATCGCTACCAACATACTCAGAAATTGTATATACACTTTCATACCCTTTCTAAACCCTCTATTTATGACAGTGTATTACTTGAAGGGTTTATGGCACTGATGCGCATTTGTTATTGATGTATTTGATGGCTGGTGTTTTGGTAGGGGGTCCAGAACTTCTCTATAACAGCCTGGAGTACGAGGCGGGACAAGGCGATAGCGACGGTACACTGTCAAGACCATATGTGTAATTTAGAACCCATAAGACTGTAATGAAACTGGTATGCAAGAAATGCAGCGTGTAATGTTGTTTCGCCTAACAACTTGAACACTTATTTCATTCAGGCGTCTGGATCACCTTTAGGTTTCAAATACAAAATGTGTTCAGTTATGGTTGCCAAATATGTGAAAGTCTGAAATGTGTTCAAATTCAATCTCTTGAAATGAGTACCAGTTTTGTTACACTTATGTGTTCTCGTATGCACACTCAATTTTGCAGTGTGTGATACAACAACGATTGATGCGGGAGATGAAAGCCTCTTTTTTTACGAGTGTAGTGTCGTATGGGGGCTTCCTTACCATTAAGTTCCTCAACAGACCAACATGGCGGATTGGAGAGAGAAAGAAAGTAAGAGAGAAAGAAAGAGAGAGAACATCCGTGCTTTTGTAGAACTCGGATGTGGTCGCTCATAATATTCCATCTTTTGTTCATGTTTTGAAGCTAATTGCTACACATTTACGGTTTTTGCTATACTTTAGAACACTTGGACAGGCTGAAAGCACAAGTTCCACTCTGACCCTGATGCAAATGAAACAACAAATGTCATATGCAAGCCTTTTAAGATCATTGAACTTCTGATCTATGGAGTTGAAGAAAATATCCCCAAACACACCTCAAAGCTAGATATCGCTTGATGGATGTTATTAATAAGATCAGGGTCATAGAAAAACTGGCGCATGGCGGTATGAATTTACAGGTTGCAAGCGGCGTGAGTCAGAGTTGATGATACTCCAAACTCATTTGACGATATGGTCACACTCGGAATGCAAATCTGAGTGTGACACACTACTGTAACTATTGTAGATGTATTCACTAAACAGCAATTATTATTATTTGTGTAATTTGTCAATTACTATCACATAGGTGATGTTCTCTTGCAGGTTACATGTCATTAATATTTCACTGTAACAGTATTAATGAACTAAACAGCTGAGTTGTGCCATCTCAGAGCACTGCATGGGAGTAACCCAACTGTCAAGTTCACTAATGCTGGGTAGAGTAAGTAGAATTACAAGCATATTTTAGTCATGAGAAAAACAGTACCATCACAGGTGACTTGTGTGAAATTCTCCTCCGCTAATTTGTATGAGTACCTTTCTGGCCATTGAATGATCTCTGGGGACTGGCAGGAAGACCACAAAAAAATTGCCTTCTGCATTTGCACAGATCGTCTTTCCTCTCTGTGAAGGATCATTGTATCTAATATGTAAAGGACGGGGAGTAGAAGTGGAAGAAATGAATCGTGATTTATCGTTCATGCAACATTTACAGCAATGGGGTGGATATGAGGGATTATGGGAGCTTCTTATACCATAGATCCTTACACTTCAAACTTAGCACAAACTATTTTTAGCTAATACTAAAATGCCATGGAACTGTAGTATTTGGTAGTTTTGTCACACTTCGCGTGTTCTTAGCCTGCCAATGTTTTTCTAATATGTTGGTGGTATTTTCACAAACGCAACTTGAATTACATACGGTTACATTTCGCATATTGTATAGAATCATGATCTTTACACGATTATAAGAATTGTTTATCTGCATTCGTTACCAAACGCTAAATTAATTTGTCTCAAAGCTCCCATGTAATTCTTAAAAATACATAATCCTTCGGTAATCTCACTTTAGCGGCAATGTTTCGTATTCCAGGTTTACTAGTTCCTCAAGATTGTACAAATATTTGCAAAATTGAGTATTTGCAGTTCCTGTTATAAGTAGGCATGTCTGTAAATATCTAGCTGATTTTGTAAAAATATATGCAGTAAATAAGATTTTGTGTATAAACTAAATGATTACTTGCTCTGTGAATGACAGTTTTACTCACTTGCACTTATATTGAAATATGGTTTATATAAAGTTTTACAATTATGCATATGATTTAAATATAGAGAATATTTCCTTCAATGAAAGCAGTCAGAAGTTATACAGCCATATCGTAAAAAGTTATTATATATCATAAAAGCCATTGTCTCGAGCTATGAAAGATGATGTAGGCAATTGTTGGGAAAATTACCTCGTAGTATTTAAGCAACATGGTCTGAGTAATTAATTGTAAGAAAATGGAAAAAGGCCATGTTGAAGCAAGTGTATTTTAAACACACTTTTAAGAATGGAGGGACATTTAAGGTTTGAGTTTGACATGTCTTAATTGACTTGGAAAAGTTTCGTCCTATATATACTGTATTTATATAAATATTTGCTTATGTACATGAAACTGTCAGAGAGCCGTACTTTAACCCTATCTGGTGCGAGGCTGGTCTTTTTGGACACTCCCTGTTTCAGTCCATTAGTTTGGATATACTAAGACGTTCCACCTCATTATTTTGGCGATTATATGACACTTCACCCAATTCAGGTGGCAATTATGGAGAAACCGGTCTTCAACTGGGATATTTTTCCAATAGTTTGAAGAGGATTTGATTGATCTTTTTTTTTGAGGGGGGGGGGGGGAGGGGGGAAGGGATGTAGGATTTTGTTTCTGTTTTTAATCTAGGGAGGCAAAAAGCAATCCAATCCCTTGATAATAATGTATTCGACGTCGCACCAGATAGTGTTAAGATATATGAAAGTGGTTTGTAGGCCGTGAAAACCAAGCAGATATCAATTCTATTGTGCAGTTACTTGTTATTTCCCCTGTTTATTTACTTGATATTTTCCCTGTTTACTGTTATTTTCCCTGTTTACTGTTATTTTCCCTGTTTACTTGTTATTTCCCCTGTTTATTTACTTGTTATTTGTTATTTTCCCTGTTTATTTACGTGTTATTTTCCGTGTGTTTACTTGTTGTTTTCCCTGTTTATTTACGTGTTATTTTCCCTGTGTGTTTACTTGTTATTTCCCCTGTTTATTTACTTGTTGTTTTCCCTGTTTATTTACTTGTTGTTTTCCCTGTTTATTTACTTATTATTTTCCCTGTTTATTTACTTGTGGTCTGCGTTATAAAGTTCACAGATGAGCTGGTGTTTTGGGAATATTATAATTATGTGACTGACGAGAAACGCGCCCTCGTAACCTGAAAGGATTAATGTTGTGATTGAAATACTCTAGTGTATGTGTGCGTGTGCGTGTGTGTGTGTGTGTGTGTAGTTTGAATCCTACAAACCTAATTCATACATCTGTGATTTAGGCATGTAAGAGAGAATCACAATACGTTATCTTTCAGCGGATTTAAGTTCTGTACAATCTTTGGTACAATAGTAGGCATAACTCAATCAACGTGAGTATGGTGCCCCTTTACCGCCTATCAGTGAAACCATAACAAACAGTTAATCAGATTCACATAAAAGTCCAATGTGATAGGTCTCTGAATTATGACGAAAATGGAATTTTAACGAGTGTTTACCCATTGTATTTATCTGATTAAATGAAAACATATTTATCTATGGATTGTACTCAAGTATATCGAAACCTCACACATTTGAGTGGCTTGGTGAGGTTGCTTGCTAACTGAATTCTGACCACAACTTGCTCTTCAACTCGAATCAGCGAAATGAATCGTAATGTGAGGCCTCATGAAGGGGGTGCCACAGGAGAGCTTTTCTTGCCAGTTTATGAATGCCAAAATTATCCTGGCATAATTTCTGGGAGATTTCGCATTGGTATCGAATAAATAATGGAGATAGGTTGATTAATCTGACAAAATTCTTAAGATTGTGTGTCACCTAAATTCATCTATTCTCGATCTAGTTTCCGATACCAATATAGAAGTTCCCAGAAATGTTGCCGGAAAACTGTTGACCATAATCGCAAGTTGACGATAAAAGCGCTCGTGTGATACCGGCTTTAATCTCATACAATTGGCTGAGCAGAAGTTCACCGTAAACAATAATGGGTATGGAGAGTGTATTTAAATATGGGAGATGGTTCATTTTTCTGGGCATCCTTCTTCTCTCATGTTTAGCCCTAATAGTTGTCAGATTTTTGGCGATTTTAAAACTTTTAGCCCCATTTATTTTTCATTATTAAGACCTTTCGTGCCATTTAGGAGGAACCGACCTTCGGCCGGGACATTCGAAATGTACAAAAATTTACAAAGTATCTAGAAGGAAGATCTTGGGGATGTTTTTTAAAACTTGATGGAGGTCTATGGAGGAAACTAAAAAAAATAATAAATAAATAATTCTATATTAACCAGTAAATAAACCCTACCGCCTTAACGGAATATTGGTAGCAATAAACCGATCTAATACCAGGGTAGAAGGGTGAATCGCCATCAATATACCCCCAATGATTGTATATATACCTTCTCCATACCCTGGCTTGTTTACTGTGTGGAGTGTGAGCGTGGGTATGGCTGGTATCACAGGGGCGCTTTCTCCCTCGGCATTTATCCTCAACACTGGTCTGGCAGCTTAGGAGGTCAACGTTATATATATTTCTGTTACCCAAATTCATCTATCATCAGTCTAATCTCCGGTAACAGTGCAAAGTATTCCAGAAATGTTGCAAAGAATATGTTGATCATCGAATGTTGACTATCAAAGCTTTCGTGTGATGCCGGCTTAAGGCTGCCAAAACATTTGACTAAGCCAAATATAAGGTAACGGTTGTGTTTTGAGAAAAGTCGTGTATACATATTTGACACAAACAAATAGATTGTGGCGGTAAATCTTTTGACACCTTTAGAGTGTCAAATTTTAGTTGTTATTGAATTTCGCCGTGATATAATATTGGTTGTGGCAATGGCTCTTTATTATTATATTACTGCAAAAAACGGTAATGGCATATATATTGACATTGATTTGGTGTAATACCATGTGACTGAATTATACACCAAATGCATTCATTCATGTCATTGGCGTCTGTATTCCTTATCAATAATTACAGTTGGTAAAGGAGATGTCGTTTCTATTTCAGAGTTATCCATTTTACTTAGAAAACTTATCATTAATGTAATTTGGAATAGCGAAATGCACTGAATGTCACTGATGTAATCCCTATGCATCTTAATGATTTCCAACATAACTGCTGTCATCTTTTTATAATGATGTAAATGTTGGTTCACATTTGTCCTATCGTCATGTTGTCATTGACTGTGTTCTGGTCTTAAACTGTTATTGTTGTTTAGTTATTAAGTATATGTGTATTTTTCCCCCTTAACCCCTTCAGGATACGATGACGCGTTTCTTCATCATATTCTGGATATAACTAGACGATTTTAGGCAGTCTAGGAAAGATATTTGGGAATCAAAGAGGTAAAAACTATTCTAACTATCCCTCTGGCTTCCAAATTCCTTCTCAAGCTGGATCAAATTGTGTAATGCCTAAATTAAAGGATGAAACGCGTATATATCCGAGTAGGCCTATATGATAAGTGTACCTTTCATATTAATTAATGCTACTACGTCTCTCACATCAAGCTTTTCATGACATAGAGAATTATTCAATTTCAAAGCATACTGTCATATAGTACCTCGGTTAAGGGAGCCCACCTCGCTTTTTTCTCTTTCTCTCCCTCTCTCTTTGCCTTGTATACATTCGGCCCCATTCAGCCTACTGTTTTAAGACGTTTACCCTCATCCAGGTGTCAATATTTTCCTGGCGAGCGGTAACGAGCCAGCATATATATACAGTATATATTTTTGTTTTGACAGCAAGCTAAATTTGTACATTTTTCGATAGAAAAATTTCTCCGGCGAAGCCGGATTTCTCCATACAATGCTGGCTCGCTATCGCTCGCCAGGAAGAAATCGGCACCTGGATGGGGATAAACGTCTTAAAAAGTTGGCTGAATGAGGCCGAATGGATACAAGCCAGAGAAAGAGAGAAAGATAAAAAAAAAGCCGGTGACCCCCCCTTAATAGAAAGTACAGTCAAGATCATAAATGACGACACACATATTTGAATCAATATCGAACGTAAATGTGACAATACATCGCTTTATTACAGCCCAAATGTTTCGGAACTTGGCAATAAAGGTTCAAAGATTCGAATTGGTGTGACCTCATGTATGTTCGCGACTGTACATCATTGCATCTCCCTTTAAGCCGGTATCACACGAGAGCTTTTATAGTCAACATTCGATGATCAACAAATTTCTGGCAACATTTCTGGAATATTTTGCACTGGTATCGGAAACTAGACTGGTGATAGATGAATGTAGGTGACGGAAATGCTTTAAATGTTGACCTCATAAGCTGCCAGACCAGTGTTGAGGATAAATGTTGAGCGAAAAAACGCTCGTGTGATACCGGCTTTTAATGTGCGGAATACAACAAGCAGAATACAATACCATTACATTAGCCCTGGTTGCATATAACAGGCACATATCATTACACTCCACATGGATTCACAGTACAGTACATATCATTGTCGCTTTTGTACTTCACTATAGTACATGTTGGTGTACTTGGCATTAGTACAGTATGTCTTGTTGGTTTGTCTGTTATGTACATCAAGAGGGGTCAGTGTATAATCTAGTTTCATTTAACCTGGCGGAAATTGTTACTCCATTAGCAGCAGATTTCTAGATAATTGATTAACAAATAAGAAACTGCGATGATGACTCGGTATTGTATTATTGTTAGGTTTTCGCAGTTTACACCACATTTGGCTATGAAGACTTCATTATAGCCGAGTTATGAAGACTTCATTATAGCCGAGTTATGAAGACTTCATTATAGCCGAGTTATGAAGACTTCATTATAGCCGAGTTATGAAGACTTCATTATAGCCGAGTTATGAAGACTTCATTATAGCCGAGTTATGAAGACTTCATTATAGCCGAGTTATTATGATGATCAGCCAATGTCTTACCAGTTAAAGAAAACGGACCATAGTTTTAGTCATGTGAGATGTAAGCTCAATTTCAGGATATTAAATCATAAAAAATATGTAAATAACAATAAGCTTTATATGTTGTATATATTTGTCAATAAACGTTGATTGGGAATCCATTCTATGATAATACAGCAGCTTCCGCTTATTAATAGTGATCTTGCGGTTTGTTATAATTTGTGAAAAGTTAAATTAATGTCAATTTTACTGGTACAATTAATCAATAGTGTTTGTAATCTTGTTAAACAGAATGTAATTATTTTGTCACATTGCAATGTTTTCGATATCAAGTAGTTCAGGCTTTTGGAACACGTTAATGATTCATATTAAAAATGTGTTCTATTGTCGATGCCAAACTAGTGAAGGCATCTGAAATATATTGATTAATTTTGCTTTCCTGTACTTGAGCTAAGATCTCGACATAGCTAAAGCTTCCTGTGCCCTCCCTTGTTAATTCTCCACCAGGCTTTCTATACATCTAGGATAGAAAAGTTGTATCTCAAAGAAAGAGAGGGTGAAATAAAAAAAAAAAATGATTTTTAGTAAAGCTAAAGAAACTGTTGGCATTTGACTATAAATATATCTCCTCACCTCTTTCTTTCTGTCTCGCCAACAAAGTGTCTGAATCAGGGTGTCAAACCGGAGCAATTAATTGAGTGTGAAGACTTTTGAATAAATACGAGAGATGGAATACCAGAAAATAGCGTGAAATAGCATTGTTTTGGACCATGTTATCACTTCCCAAGACATAATTCGAACTGTAATCCACAATGCTATCTTTACATATACAATAATAAAGACACACATTAGGAGACTTGCTATTAGTTTGACACCCTTGTAGACCGATATCCTAGCTAAAAAAAAATAATAATAATAATAAATAATAATAATAATAATAATAACAATAATAATAATAATAATGATAAATAGGGGGGGGGGGTAAGGAAGAGTGGTTACCCAGTATCTACCAACTATCACAAATTGAGAGGGCATTTATTAACTTAAGGGGAGATTTTCACTTGAGCCTTTTTTTCCTCCGGACCTCCTCCTTCCTCACGTTTAGCACTATGAGTTTTGACATTTTGAGACCTTCGCCCCAGGCGATTTTAAGACCTTTCGCCCATATGTCTATTAATTATAAGACCTTTCGTACCGTTTAGGTGTCGATTCTTTCCTGGCGAGCGATAGCCAGCCTGTAATTTAAGAGGAACAGGCCTTTGGCCAGGACAATTTTCTACCGAATAATGTACAAATTTATCTTGTCTTTGGGAGTATATTAAGATTGTTGGATGTCTAGGATGCAAGCATAAAAATCTCCCCAACATCCGCCAAGGTCCGAGAATGCTATATAATAGCGGCCACCGAACTCCGATTCTGCTGACAAATTACCAGCTACTTACTACTCTTAGAATATGGAATTGAATAAGAGAGCATGATCATATAAAAAACATAAGCTTTATTTATCCTTTCATGGATTTTATTTTGGGTATATAAAGGCATTAATTATCCCTTTTCATTGGTTTTTGGGGTATAATTGACCACTTGCGAATTTCAAGCTATAAGGAAGTTGGAGCCTTTAACATCGCTATTCAAACAAAATGACCAGCACAAATATGGTTGTAGTGCATGTATAGATACTTAAAACAATTGTCTACATACTTTTTATCCCTCAAAACTTACATTATCTATTGCCTTTCTGTTTAATATCGATGTTTATAAGCCCAACTTCCTTATAGCCTCAAACTCGCAAGTGGTCAATTAGTGGTCAATTAGTCTTTTGTAATCCGTCGCCGCTACATAATACGTCTCAGACCTGACGACAAGGGTAGAAGAGAGTGTTAACCAACCTCCGCTCCTTAGGCCGCAAGTCACATCCTTAAGTATCCTATTTTAGACCTAAGAGCACCTTTAATTTAACACTTACTTCTGTGTATGACAAGAGTTCATGTCTTTTTTTATATTTTAAGGAGTGTTTACGTGTTAAACTAAAAAATATCAATTGTAATAATAATAATATGTACAATAAACATAAATAGAAGATCAACATATGGCATAGAAAATAATTATGAAATCCCTACAAAATATGACACGGTAAAAAATTCACATGAAGTCTGAGCTTTGAGAGAGGACTCACACCGAGACACTGAAGCTTCGAACCCCAAGACCAGCTACCACTTTAAAAAGAAAAAAAAAATACTATTATCATTTGATTTAGGTACTGAAATAGCTGTTAGTTGTTAAATTAGAGTACACAATTCCAGCTATGATGATTCTCACTCCTATGACAAGGAATTATATAACCTCAAAAGTTGCAAAAAATTCATACGAGTTGTGAAAAAATGGTGAATGAAGCTCCCCAAAAGTCTCGAACTGGTCAAGGGGTCCCTAACAAGACACGTAGGCAGTGGTTGTGAGCATAAGGCTAGGTATCCCGACTCACAAAAAAAAAAAAAAAAAAAGAGAGACAGCACAAAATAATACAAGATATTATATAAAATGATAAATAACGATACCCAGGGCTTTTATTTTGTTACCATGACTTCTCCTCTCATTAGTAAACACACACCACTACTCACTCTCGCTCTCTCTATCTCTCTCTCTCTCTCTCTCTCTCTCTCTCTCCTCACTCTATATAACACACTGGCCTCTGAGTTTGGCACATGCGAAGGGAATCAGTCACATAAACAAATAATAGAAAACGAAGACATAGAATAAATTGAACATACAGGGGGCACTGTAAACGTATGAACACTCGAGGGTAGATGAGTCGCTTTTCTAGTCTCCCTTCTTTCTCATGTTTAGCCCCATTAGTTTTCAGATTTTAAGACACTCGGCCCATTAGTTTGGCGATTTTAAGACCTTTCGCCCCATTTCTTTGTCAATATTAAGACCTTTCGTACTATTTAGGTGTCGATCTTTTTCCTAGCGAACGATAGTTCGCCGGTAATTTTGGAAGAATCGGCCTTCGGCCGCGACATTTTTCTACCGAAAAATGTACAAATTAATCTAGAAGGGGGATCTAATGGATGTTTTGTAAATTTGATGGAGGTTTAGGGAGGAAACTAAAAAAATAAATATATGAAATAATCGACCAAAAAATAAACTCATCTCCCCTTAATTGTGACAAATATGGTACACATAAACAGTATTCTTCTGTTTGTTTATTCATATTACAACACATAATCCATGATAATAATACTTAATATGTGGGCCATTATTTTGTGACAATGGGGTGTTCACCTTTACAGTGTGGTTGGTTTGTGGAGACGTCACTAGATCCTTTGTCATGTACGGTACGGGTTTGAAATGTTAGGGTTTGTTGTTGTTGTGTAAAGCCGGTGTCACGCGAGCGATTTGTCCATCAATTTTTACGAGCAATTGTATTCTGGCAGCTTTAAAAATTCAGTTATGTGAGAATTCAGTGACCTTATGTAATTTAAATTCAGTCTAGATTCTGATTCCAATGCGAAAAAGCCTCACTATATTACGAGAGAAAACATGCTCATGGAAAATTGACGGAAAAAGCGCTCATGTGACAACGCCTTAAGAGAGTAACATGGCGGACAATAGGGTTTAGTGAAATATATGCGTAAATAACAGAATTACTTCAGTATTTATCTCCCTCCTTAGTCACAAGCAATACCGGTATAGTTATCTATACTGGATGGTGGCATAATTGTCTTTAACTGATTTAACGGGAAAAAGTAAATGAGCTGAAACAAAACTGGATCTTTTCACTTTCCTTTCCATTGAGCCCAAAACATTTACTTACTCGAGTTTTCACATTGATCTGAGAGTAATAATAAATCATTGGACAATTATATACGACTACATTACTAGGGAGACTATTTCGGAACAAACATGCTTCAGATGCTTCAGTCACACATTTCGAAGCCTCAAACAAGGAGCGATGTTTTGTCCACCTTTCCAAGTCACAAAGTTGTTGTTAGAGATTTAACCCTTTCAGTCTTCCAGGACGCTTTTTCACTTAACCCGTCCAGTACCAGGGACGTCCTTTATATCATATTCTGGCAACTATTAAACGATTGTATTCAGCTTAGGAAGGACCTCTAGCAATAATAAGGCTTCGAACTACCTCGCTTAACCCTTTTTACTACCACAGATCCTTCTTAAACTGCACAAAATAGTCTAAATATAGCTAGAATATAATGAAAAAGACGTCGCCGGTACAGAAGGGGTTAACTATAGCTACCATTAGACGATTGTACTCAAGTTTGAAAGGCCCTCTAGGAATCAAATGGGTAAAATATATCACAATTAACCCTCTGACTCCCACACTACTTTCCTAAGCTTAATCAAAACACCTACTAATAGCCAGAATGAAAGGAAGAAGCGCGTTCTCGTATCTTGAAAGGGTTGAGAATAATGAGGACCGATAAAAGGTATATAGAAATAGTCAAGGCTGCACAGTATCCAAAAATTACAGTATTTGAGCTTGAATTTGTCTTTTTACTTTTATGGCAAACTTGCTAGCATTATGGGCATTTATAATTTGATGTAAGTCTAAGTATAATGGTACTTAGATATTAAATGTTTATGCTATATTTGACTGTTTTTGTATTTTCGTTTATCATAGAAAGTTGCGTTTCTATGGCACGATGATGACTAGTTGATGTTGTCCTAAAGAGGGAAGAATATTGGTCATCCGTTACTTTATATTACAGTAGTCCTTTTAAGGGAGCCCACCTCGCTTTTTTTTTATCTTTCTCTCCCTCTCTTTTTGACTTATATCCATTCGACCCCATTCAGCCTACTGTTTTAAGACGTTTACCCCCATCCAGGTGTCAATATTTTCCTGGCGAGCGGTAGCGAGCCAGCATATATAGGGTTTTGTTTTGACAGCAAGGTAAATTTGTACATTTTTCGATTGAAAAATGTCTCCGGTGAAGCTGGATTTGTCCATACAATGCTGGCTCGCTACCGCTCGCCAGGAAGAAATCGACACCTGGATGGGGATAAACGTCTTAAAACAGTTGGCTGAATGGGGCCGAATGGATACAAGCCAGGGAAAGAGAGAAAAGGAGAGAGATAAAACAAATAGCCGGTGCCCCCCCTTAATCATATAACACTATTGTAATGTTTTCTCAACAGACAATTGTTTTCGGCTTAGGACGGACCACTGGAATCGAAGGTTTAATTATTGTGGTACATTCTTTGTAAGCTTTGATTGCTAGAGGCACTTCAGAAACTGAGTAATATCGTTTGTTGTTAGCCCTAATTAAACTAAGTCTGTATTTGACTGAAAGTGTTAAAAAGTACTGAACAAGTTTCATTATGATGTAATATGCTTTTGCTAATATTTGGTAAATATAATTAAAATGTGAATACAATGCAAGTATCAACAACAAATATTATGAATTATTATAAACACTTTTCGTAGTATTATATCTTTCATTTTCTTAAGAGATTTAAACTTCAATTATACAAAACAAACTTTACTGGAGTACCGCACCAATACAATTCAATACAAATTGAAATCTATGTTGCATTTGTTTTTTTCAACTCCTTTTATAGAGCGACGTTAATACGGTAGGAATCATCATAATGCAGTGAGTTGTTCAGCCTCTTTATACCTGACCCAGTGAACCAAATCATGTTACTCTCTTTCTTTCTCTGTCTGTCATTGGAACTCGTTAATACTAAAAATAATTTAATATTTGCTTTTTAGGTTAACACTAGAAGTATATTCAAAGATTGACAAATTCACCTTTGCCACTTAACAAACTCAATTGTACTAGTTTTCCTTACAGAACAATTATAATTATAAGCTCTACAGTTTTCATAGGAAACAGAAAATATGAGCACTTTGTCATAAAAATAATAATATACAATAAATTACAATGAAGTTATGAAGGTGAGGAAGGGTGAGTTCGGGTGAGTTTGACATAGAAGACTACAGCGGTCCCATGTAGGATGCAAGATTGAGCCAGCAATACCGACATGCCGGTGTGGGTTTGTAACCGTTGAAGCGGCCCGGGACTCCTGAGCTCCGGGCTGCCATGAATCAGCGTGGTCGCAGTGATCTAGCAAATTTGGCTCAGTGTGGAAAAGAAAGACATCAAAATATATTATGGTGAATACTTTGCTGGCAGCAGAGTGCCTCTACTTTGTGACAAGACCTGGCCACTACACTACAGGCAGAAACTTAAGAAGAACAAAAGGTTTTATGAACATCAGGCATTTATGACCACTGCTTGAAAATACATAAAGGATTTAGCATCCGAGTACACCATCTACCCCTCGCCCTATTGGTACAGGTCCGACCATGCACTGTGTGGGAGTTAGACTGGTGCCTGCGTCCGCCCTGCCCATCCAGCCTCTTGCACTAGACACCAGGGCCAGATTCATCAACGTTGCCATTCCATCATACTTCCCATTCCATTTACTATCAAGAAAATGGTAAAGGAATGGGATAGTTAAAATCGATATAACTGCATAATTATTTTAAGTTATCCTCGACTTTACCAACTATCATGGTGGTAAATCTATTGATGAATCCAGCCATAGGATGTCTGTTGCAGAGGCTGTGCTGGGTAGACTCACACTATGGCTCATCCTGATAGGATAGTCAATGTGTTAGACTGCAGGTCTTATTTTTACATCACAGGAAAACTAACAGCCTAAGTGGACGGCTTCTGACATTATGGCTAACTCTTTGAATATACAGTAAGCTTTTGGAAGAGCTCACATTTCACAGCTCAAGATCGTTGTGAGCCCGATTACTGAGTGATGAATCCACACAGTGCAAGGACGGTCTAGAACCTTAGTTAAAGGCTTAGGACTGTGGTTACCCGAAACCGCCGCTGCTTGGGCCAGGCGCCCTCATGCCCCTGGACGCTAACCTTCTAACAGTGTTAATCATGTACTTATTTTATTAACAGGTACCATAACCAGATTTGTTACACCTTCCAAGCTAATGAAAGATAACACCACGCCTGGGGGCATCAGAAAGCCTGGACATCACATGCGGCAACACCTTCACACCGAAACTTTATGGGTTTGGGTTACTATCAGGGGTGGAGACGCAGCTCCATACTCTTCCCCCTACTGAAGCGGGACTGCTCCAGCATGGGTTGTGAAAAGCCCCTCCCTCACCAACAGTGGGCGAAATCTCCGGCAGACCCGCCGCCCGAGACGCCGTATGCGACAGACACACGACACAACACGTGACCACTGACACTGAAACACCCACGTGCTGACACTAACACGCGTGCCCGGCCCCGGCCTGCTCGACCCCCGAAACCTCAGAGGATGGGGTGGGGAGCAGGGGGAGGCTGGGCAGCCATACTAGGCAGCTGGGGAGACAGACATACAGAGAGCGACCAAACCCGAGTCGCACCAGGCGACGGGCTGGCCGCGGCCACTACGGGCGCGGCGGGCTGCCGCCGCCACACAAACAACACCAGAATGCTATGCAGCACTCCGGACTCCAACGGCCTCCCTGCCAAGGAGGGACGACCTCCAACCAGAGACAAACCTCAGAGAGGCAAAAAACATGAACCAGACATGTCATGCTGGGTCATTCAGTCTTCTTCCTGCTTCCTTGGACGCTGCGGTTGTGGTGGCAGTCTTCCTATCATCCCTGCACCTCCCATGCCTATCCCCGCTGTAACTGGTAGACCTGGACCTCCAGCCCCAAGCTTCTGTAGCCCGACAGGTGATGCTGTATGAGGGCCTGGTGACAGTGGTAGTGGGGATCCCTGTGGAGAATGTACTTGAGTGCCCACCAGGTTGGCAGGATCCAGAAGTGGACTAGAGGATGGGTGTTCCTCAGACAGGGAGCGCACAGGCAGACTAGGTCGGGCCACTTCTCCACCTTCTTCCATGGATGATGACTCGTGCAACTCATAGCGGGCATGGGTGCGCATGTGGCGAGTGATCATATCCCGCCTGCATGCTGCATATGGACACTGTGGGCATTTGTAGGGCTTTTCACCGGTGTGGGTTCTTTGGTGGGTAGAAAGATGGTCAGAGCGAGAGAAAACTTGTCCACAAACACGGCATGTATATGGTTTGTGGCCTGTGTGAAGTCGCATGTGTCGAGTCAGCATGTCTGACCTAGCGAAGGATCTCTTGCACATGTCGCACATATACGTCTTGCTACTGGTGTCAATCTGTTTACTTTTATGACGTGAAGCCATGTGCTTGGCCAAGCGATCATGTAAAGAAAACATCTGGCCACATATTGGACATACAAATGCTACATCTGCTCCAGCTGGCATTTCCTCTACAACTGGAGACACCTCAAGATGATAACGAAGTGCCACACTATCTTTGGTGCTGTAGGACGCCACATCGCCCTTTACTATTGGTACAGGTAATTGTGAATGAGAAAAGGTGCGATGCTCAGGAGCCCCTGGTGAGCGGGGTGGTGGAGTGGACTCTTTTGGTGCCGCCAGCAGCGGGGAGTGTGGTGAAGAGAGGGAGATGGTGCCCGGCAGCACCAGGCTGTCCGTGCTTGATGTGCTGCCAGTCTTCAGGCTACCTGTTGTTCTGACTGATAAATCTAATGGTGAATCTTGAGGAGATGAATTATCTGACTCTAGTGAACCTCCTTTACGAGGTAAGTAAAGAGGTTGAGGAATTGGGCGGCCATGTCGCAACACAGACTGCCGAGCTGCAATTTGTTCTCCTGATGGTCCTGCTGTGCTACGATTGCTGCCACTGGCTACTGGTGCATCAGTCATACGTCCCTTCTGCTCAAACCACAGCTGCAAGTCTGAGTCAGAGTGAGAGCGGCGACGATACAGATCCGGAAGATATACAGTTGGTGGAAAATAGTGCTCTACATTATGGCCAGGTGAAGGGGATATGGGTGTGTGGGGTGAAGTTGGAGTGAGGGGGGATATGGGAGAATGAGGCAAACCAGACGGACCAAGGCGGTGAGGATCCCTTGCTGCTATAGTACAGTGATGGCATGAACATGGAGGATAATGGATCATGTGATCAACTTCACTGCGTACAACACTCAGCTTTGGCAGGACACCGCTTCGAATTACACTGGTAGATGATGGTGCTTCACTGGAAAATTGTGGCTTTGTATCCAGGTCAAGATCTTCCTCATCTATACTTGGGTCTTTAATCCTTAGAGGGCTGAATGACAGCTTAGGGGAATCTGAATTGACCCTAGCCAGGGCGGGAGAATCTCTGGCATGGGGAGAGTGGACTGGTGGACCAGGGGAGAAAACTTCTTCATCTTCTTCACTAATGGCTCGGCAATGATACTGATACCTCTCCCGGTCCACAGAGTCAAATCTGAAGACATCACACTGGACACTGTGTGGTGATCTAGCTGGACCGCCACTACCACAACTGCTGCTTGTGCTGCTGGTTGTGCTGCTGCTGCCACCACCACCCATTCCACCACTGGTGTCACCCGACCTGTGGACGTGGATGACACCCGGGGAACGCTGTGGTGGAGGAGGCTTTTGATGACTCTCATGCATGGGTGTAAAAGCTGCTTCCCCTGGCCCCTCTTTTGGTGATGGAGGTGTATCAACTTTCATGGCTTCTTCACCTGTTTCATCATGAACTGTAACTCTTGGACTGA
>CM064513.1:17834527-17894216 GCA_032716605.1 Paralithodes platypus
TCTCATGTGTGTGTGTCTCTCTCTCTATCTCTCTCTCTCTCTCTCTCTCTCTCTCTCTCTCTCTCTCTCTCTCTCTCTCTCTCTCTCTCTCTCTCTCTCTCTCTCTCTCTCTCTCTCTCTCTCTCTCTCTCTCTCTCTCTCTCTGCATATATATATATATATATATATTCTTTCTTTCATCTCTTTTCTTTTTTCTTTTCTGCATTATATATGAGACTAAAATTGAGTCCAAAAAGACAAAACGGTCTCAGTTACCGTAGGGTCTCTCTCAGCCACTGGTCGGGCTCTGGGGGTTATAATCTGGCGGGGCTGTTATCTCTCTACTCCTATAACTGTTATCTGGGTGAAGGGCGTTTGTAGTGGTGGGCGCCGACGACACACACTTATACTGATAGGTAGGCGGGCGGGAGGGATGGGTGGGAGGGGGGTATGTTAAGGAGAGATGGGCTGGTTTTCTAGATCCTCTTCTTCCTCGTGTTTAGCCCCCAAATGTTCAGATTTTATGACGTTTGGCCCATTAGTTTGACGATTTTGACACATTTCTCCCCATTTCGTTGTCAATTTTAAGACCTTTCGTGCCATTTAGGTGTCTGTTTTTTCTTGGCGAGCGCCAGCGAGCCTTTAATTTTAAGAGGAATCGGCCTTCGGCTGGGACATTTATCTACCGAAAAATGTACACATTTATCTTGAAGGGGGGTCTAGGGGGTGTATGTTTAAGCTTGATGGAGGTCTAATGAGGAAACTAAAAATTATAGGAATATATGAATAATTAGACAAAATAAACAGCCACTATCCCCGTAAGGGCTACTGGTATTGGAAGGGGGTTTATAGAGATGCTGCAATATGTTTGGAGATTTTAAGACGATTCACCTCATTCGTTTGGCAATTACAAGACGCTTCATCCCATTCATGTGTCGATTGTTTGGGGGGTACGCAATAGCCAGCCTGCAATTTAGAAGAAACCAGTCTTCAGCATGAACATCATAAAAAAAAAAAAAAAAAAAAAAAAAAAAATTAATGAAGTCTGGAGAGCATGTTTTTTTTCTCGAACATGGCTGATACAATCAAAACTCTCAATAATTATTAAGGAAAATGTCATACTAACCCCCAAGCCGTCGCATGAATTAGTGTCAAGGATTGCTAGTATTTTGAAAACACACACACACACCCACACACACACCCACACCCACACACACACACACACACACACACACACACACACACACACACACACACACACTAATGATACCAGGACTGTGTTGTGTTTCGTCGTCCTCTTACGTCATACTCTCTCTCTCTCACTCTCTCTCTCACTCTCACTCACTCTCTCTCTCTCACACACTCACACACTCTCTCTCTCTCTCTCTCTCTCTCTCTCTCTCTCTCTCTCTCTCTCTCTCTCTCTCACACACACACATACACAAACTCCACCGACTCATAAATTAAGGTCATTACAACTTAACCTTCAATCGGACCACACCGAATTAAACATATTATACTAATAACCACCACTAATACTACTAATTACGCGAATAATAATAATAATAATAATAACAATACAAATATAAATATAAAGAATAATAATAAAATAATAATAATAATTAATAGGTCATAATAATAATAGTAATACTAATACAAATAAAACTATTTATAATAATAATAAAAATGATGATAATAATAATAATAATAATTATAATAGTAAATATAATAATATTAAATATAATAATATTAATATTACCAAGATACCAGACCCTCCAAGAAACACCTGCCAGTACCTTGATAACATTCTCCAAACAAAGGAAGCATATTGTACTGATTAAGATGTCCACTTATCTTTTCTTCAGACGAGATAGTATGTGTGCGATCATCTTAAGGGGGGTGACCTACTTCTTTTTCTCTCTCTCTGAGTTGTATCCATTCAGCCCCATTCAGCTTACTGTTTTAAGACGTTTATCCCCATCCAGGTGTCAAGTTATACCTGGCGAGCGATAGCGACCCACCATATTTTGGATAATGAGTTAGACAGCTGGTTAAATATGTCAATTTTTCGATAGTAAATTTTCTCCGGCAAAGCCGGATTTTTCTATAAAATGCTGGCTTGCTATCGCTCGCCAAGAAAAAATCAAGACCTGCATGGGGATGAATGTCTTGAAACAGTAGGCTGAATGGGGCCCCCCAACCAACCAAACAAGACAATAAAACAGGTCACCCCCCCTTAAGCGTCTCGAGTGACCTTTTTGGTATTTTCTTTAATAGTGGAATTTACTTATTTTGTCATGAGTTGTGCGTTCATTTATTCGTATATTCATGTATTTGTCATTATTTATTCCAATACTATACCGGTATTTATTTGATTTATATTTTATTTGGTAGACTGTTGTGCGTGTGTGTTTTTTTTTTCAACTCCTCTAAGCTGCCATTTCCATATCTTAATTACTCAGCTATTATATAGATTTTGCAGCGAAAGATATAAATATATTATTAATTATGAAAACTTGTACATTTGATGATGCATAGGCATAATGATTTCTTATATTTCCATCGAATATTGAGAAATATGCTACTAAGACATTCGATTTACCGCCAATTGAAAACAGAGAGACTATAGTACGGTATAATAGTAGATAATTGTTAATGTGATTCTTCGATAGCTGTTTGCGTTACTAATCAAGCAACACACAGCCTAGATTTACCTATATATATATATATATATATATTAACCTATATTACCATAAGTTTAGCCCTCTAAGTAAGATTTCATACCTCCCGATTAGTTAACATGATAGGCTGTTTCTTTTCCTCTGACGGTAAATTGCAAAGTTCTCAAGATTGTTCAGTTATTTTGAAGATTTGTTAGAGAAATATGGTGCTAATTATATAAACTTGGTCTTACTATGAGCAGAGACATAATGGTTTCATATTTTTCCATTTAAGTATCGATAAATTCAATTTACCGTCAGCTGACATGAAACAGATTATAGTTACCTTTATTACCATATATCTAAATACCCCAAACACGGTAGTTTATATCCCTAATTAGTCAAGATCACCTTTTTCATTCTCCTCTGAACATGGCCCATAATTACTTACATGCTTTCATTACCATACATGTACTTGTGCAGTTATAGCCCTTTAAGTACCCTAATTACCAATATAGTGCCTCTAATTAGTCAAAATTTACTTAAACCGCATCACCGTGTTCATTCCTCTCTACAGTAAGTATGAACTATAATTACCGTACCTATATCTTCGTTACCATACATTTTATATACAGTTATGCCCCTCTAACTACCCTATGCATGGCAGTTTAATGTCCCTAATTAGTCAAGATCACCTTCTTCATTCCTTTCTAAGCATGGTCTATAATTATCATACATGTTATAATTATCTCCCATTAATCACATCAGTTTTAATAGTATGCTAGTTTTAATGTACGGTACGGTACCCAATTAGTCATAAGCACCTTCATTCCTCTCTAAGTATGGTCTGTAATTACCTAGTTATGATCATTACCATACATAAAATTATAACTATCTCCCATTAATTACCTTAGTGTTAATAATATGGTAGTTTAATATACCTAATTAGTCATAAGCACCTTCATTCCTCTCTAAGTATGGTCTGTAATTACCTAGTTATGATCATTACCATACATACAATTATAACTATCTTCCATTAATTACCTTAGTGTTAATAATATGGTAGTTTAATATACCTAATTAGTCATAAGCACCTTCATTCCTCTCTAAGTATGGTCTGTAATTACCTAGTTATGATCATTACCATACATACAATTATAACTATCTTCCATTAATTATCTTAGTGTTAATAATATGGTAGTTTAATATACCGGTACCTAATTAGTCATAAGCACCTTTTTCATTCCTCTCTACTGTAAGTATGGTCTATAATTACCTAGTTACCTTCATTACCATACATGTTATTATAGCTATCTGCCATTAATTACCTTAGTGTTAATAATATGGTAGTTTAATATACTTAATTAGTCATAAGCACCTTCGTCATACCTCTCTAAGTATGGTCTATGATTACCTAGTTAGCTTCATTACCACACGTGTTAATATACAGTTATCTCCCACTAATTAGCTTAGTTTTAATAGTATGGTAGTGTTAATATACCTAATTAGCCAAGACCACCTTCTTCATTCCTCTCTAAGTATGGTCTATAATTACCTAGTTATGATAATTACCATACATGATATTACAGTATAGCTATAGTGATAATAATATGGTAGTTTAATATACCTAATTAGTCATAATCACTTTATTCATACCTCTCTAAGTATGGTCTATAATTACCTAGTTACCTTCATTACCATACGTGTTATTATAGCTATCTGCCATTAATTATCTTGTGTTAATAATATGGTAGTTTAATATACCTAATTAGTCATAAGCACCTTCGTCATTCCTCTCTAAGAATGGTCTATAATTACCTAGTTACCTTCATTACCATACGTGTTATTATACAGTTATCTCCCACTAATTGCCCGTAATTACCCTTCCCGACAGGAGCGAGAGCGTGAGAGAAGTGGAGCGAGCAGCCACACCTGAGAAGATGCAACAGGTGAGCCTAATTAGAGAGAGAGAGAGAGAGAGAGAGAGAGAGAGAAAGATAGAGAGATAGAGATAGGGGGGTGGAGGGGGAGGGAGAGGGAGAAAAGCCTATTTATCTAGGCAGCCTTTGTCAATTTTATAAACTATGAATTTTGTTGCATTATATATTGTGACGGTTTAAGTGGCACGTTCACATTAACAGCAAGGGTATTTTCTTATGCAGTAGTTATATAGTATAACCAATTAACGGCTATACACTAAATTATCTTTGTAAGTAAATCATAATATGGTTTGTATGTTTGTTTTCATATAAACATTTACAGAATGCATACAAACTCATGTGAGCAAATCTACTTACATCACTCAGTAGAAGTTATGCGTTTGTATTCTTAATTAAGCAATATTATACCTTCCTGATATCGAACGAATAGATTAGGGACGAGTTTTGTTTACAGAGAGTACAATGATTAGCCCTCGCATTTTTGTAGGTAACGTCAATTTCAAGTTATTTCGTTCATGTGATGGCATCTTTAGTGTCTCCCTAGCTTGCATACTCATCACAACCACCATCACAATTCGTCATCACAGTCACCACCACTAACCTCACCACCACGACACCCCCATCATCACTACTATCCACACAACTATACCCTGTTTCTTTTCAGCTGACGATAAATTGAATCCCTTAACAGCTAATTTATCGATACTTAATGGGAAAATATGAAGCCACTATGTCTCTGCATGATAGTAAGACCAAATGTATACAATTAGCACCATATTTCACTACAAAATCTTCAAAATAACTGAGAAATCTTGATGGGAACTTTGTAATTTACCGGCAGATGATAAGAAATAGAGTATAGCCTCATCACTATATCCACAAAAATAAATAAATACAATATAATAGAAAAATTAAATAATAATGCCGGCATTATTATTATAATAATAATAATAATAATAATAATAATAATAATAATAATTGCCGCCCAGCCCTGTCCAGATCATATGATTATAATCCTTCCAAACCTAACGCTAATTAACGCTACTATTTAACTGGATGTCTAGTACAGATACCGAACAAAATTGAGCTGATAATTGACGTGGTGTGGGCAATATATACTGTAAGTCTTGGACGGGTGTACGGTAGTTAAATTCGATAGATGGCGTGTGATAGAAAACAATGAGAGAGAGAGAGAGAGAGAGAGAGTGTGAATGTGAGTGAGTAGCGAAAAGGTCAGGGTGAGGGATTAATATGAGAGAGAGAGAGAGAGAGAGAGAGAGAGAGAGAGAGAGAGAGAGAGAGAGAGAGAGAGAGAGAGAGAGAGCTAACTAACTCCCTTGCATAGTAATGAAGCAGGTGATCTGTTCAGGTTTAGCATCCACCCCTCCCCCTTTCCACCCACCCCTACCCCACCCCTTTAAAAAAAAATCTTTCTCGCCTCATCAGTTATTTAAATATGCATTGTTCTAGTTCTACTATACTGTACCGGTAAGTGTTCTAGTTCTACTATACTGTACCGGTAAGTGTTCTAGTTCTACTATACTGTACCGGTAAGTGTTCTAGTTCTACTATACTGTACCGGTAAGTGTTCTAGTTCTACTATACTGTACCGGTAAGTGTTCTAGTTCTACTATACTGTACCGGTAAGTGTTCTAGTTCTACTATACTGTACCGGTAAGTGTTCTAGTTCTACTATACTGTACCGGTAAGTGTTCTAGTTCTACTATACTGTACCGGTAAGTGTTCTAGTTCTACTATACTGTACCGGTAAGTGTTCTAGTTCTACTATAACTGTACCGGTAAGTGTTCTAGTTCTACTATACTGTACCGGTAAGTGTTCTAGTTCTACTATACTGTACCGGTAAGTGTTCTAGTTCTACTATACTGTACCGGTAAGTGTTCTAGTTCTACTACTGTACCGGTAAGTGTTCTAGTTCTACTATACTGTACCGGTAAGTGTTCTAGTTCTACTATACTGTACCGGTAAGTGTTCTAGTTCTACTATACTGTACCGGTAAGTGTTCTAGTTCTACTATACTGTACCGGTAAGTGTTCTAGTTTTACTATACTGTACCGTAAGTGTTCTAGTTCTACTATACTGTACCGGTAAGTGTTCTAGTTCTACTATACTGTACCGGTAAGTGTTCTAGTTCTACTATACTGTACCGGTAAGTGTTCTAGTTCTACTATACTGTACCGGTAAGTGTTCTAGTTCTACTAATACTGTACCGGTAAGTGTTCTAGTTCTATTATACTGTACCGGTAAGTGTTCTAGTTCTACTATACTGTACCGGTAAGTGTTCTAGTTCTACTATACTGTACCGGTAAGTGTTCTAGTTCTACTATACTGTACCGGTAAGTGTTCTAGTTCTATTATACTGTACCGGTAAGTGTTCTAGTTCTACTATACTGTACCGGTAAGTGTTCTAGTTCTACTATACTGTACCGGTAAGTGTTCTAGTTCTACTATACTGTACCGGTAAGTGTTCTAGTTCTACTATACTGTACCGGTAAGTGTTCTAGTTCTACTATACTGTACCGGTAAGTGTTCTAGTTCTACTATACTGTACCGGTAAGTGTTTCTTTTATGACCAATTTTACAACTCTGGTGAAAATGTGTATAAATGTATTCGTTTCGTGTTCCTTCTCTTATTCTCTCTCTCTCTCTCTCTCTTTCTCTTTCTCTTTCTCTCTCTCTCTCTCTCTCTCTCTCTTTCTCTCTCTCTCTCTCTCTCTCTCTCTCTATATATATATATATATATATATATATATATATATATATATATATATATATTCGTATTATATAATGTTTATTACTTTTGTCATCAACTTATAACGTTCATGGTATTATGTTACTAATTTATAGTTAGTATTTAGGTTTACCAATGTAGTCTTTTTACACATGGTTCATGTCATGTCACTTTTTAAGGATTTATGAAATCATTGGTGTTTTTGTTATAGACCTGCCTGACGATGGAGTAAGTCTCACCGAAACAGCAATAAACAAATAGACAAGATGAATGTCTTCTACCAAACCCCGGCAACTCTCTTCAATTTGTATATATATATATATATATTCCTACCACTCATTACTTAAGCATTACAGTACAAGTGATCAAGTAGTCATTATATAATCACTCACACTCTCTCTCTCTCTCTCTCTCTTTTGTGTCGGCGTGTGGACATTCATTTAGGGTTCCCGAGGGTGGTGGTGGTGGTTGATGTGGTAATGATGACGAATGTGGTGGAGAGGGCCTTTAAAAGTGGCGCTAGTGGGAAATGGTATATGTGTAGGTATGTAAGACTGGTTGGTTGGTTCGTGGTAGTAGTTGTAGGGGAGGGGAAGGGGGGTAATTGTGGTGGTGGTAGTGTGTAGTGGAGGTGGTAGTGTGTGGTGTGTTTTAATTTTGATGGTGGTGGTAATGTACAGTGGTGGTGGTAGTGTGGTGTCTAGTAATTGTAGTGATAGTGGTGGTGTTGATGCCAGTGGAAAATAGTATATACCGTACAGTATATGTATATGAGGTGGATGAGTTAGTTGGTGGTGGAGGGGAAGGGGGTTAATTGGGGCGATAATGGTGGTGTTTGCGCGTGTGTGGTGAGTGGTATATATCATGTATGTAGGACTGGTAGGCTGTGTGGTGGTAGTGGAGAAGGAAGGGGGGGGGATTGTGGTGATGTTGGTGTGGGGAAGGAGGGGGGATTGTGGTGATGTTGGTGTGGAGGAGGGAGGATTGTGGTGATGTTGGTGTGGAGAAGGAAGGGTGGGGGGGGGGGGGGTTAATGGTGTGGAGGAGAGGGGATTGTGGTGGTGTTAGTGCGGAGGGGAGGAGATCGTGTGATTATGTTGGGTGGTAATCGTGGTGGTAGTGTTGGTGGAACGTGAGAAGGGTAGCACTGGAACGAGTAGGGAAGGGTAGCACTGGAACGAGTAGGGAAGGGTAGCACTGGAACGAGTAGGGGAGGGTAGCACTGGAACGAGTAGGGAAGGGTAGCACTGGAACGAGTAGGGAAGGGTAGCACTGGAACGAGTAGGGAAGGGTAGCACTGGAACGAGTAGGGAAGTGGCAGCTAAGATAGGGTAAGGTTGGGAAGGGGAGAGTATAGTGTGGTAAGGATGGGGTGTTTAACGATATGGGGTAAGGTAGGGAGAGTAGGGAAGGGGCAGTTGAGAAAGGGTAGGGTTGGGAAGGTAGAGTATGGTGTTCTAAGATAGCTGGTAGAGTAGGAAGGGGAGAAAAGGGGCCGCTAAGACAGGGTAGGGTTGGGAAGGGAAGAGTATGGTGTAGTAGGGTTGGGTGAACTAAGATAGGTGGTAGAGTAGGGAAGGGGCAGCTTATCCAGGGTATAGGGTTGGGAAGGGAAGAGCAGGGTGTGGTAAGGGTAGGGCTGAGGGCCGAACTAAAGCATCACGCACACATTCTGTCATAGTGACGTGGAAATGTGGGGTGCGTGTAGGCGAGAAAGGGTTAGGGTGGTTTAAAGGGTGCTGGTAATACAGTAGAGAGGGGGGCGATTAAACGGAGATAGGTTGTAGTTTTTCTAGACCCCCTTCTCCCTCATGTTTAGCCCCATTAGTTTTCAGATTTTAAGATGTTTGCCCCATTAGTTTGTCGATTTTAAGACCTTTCGTCCCATTTCTTTGTCAATACTAAGACCTTTCGCCCCATTTATGTATCAACACTAAGACCTTTCGTGCTATTTAGGTGTCGATTTGATTCCTGGCGAACGATAGTGAGCCTGTAATTTTGGAAGCGACATTTTTCTACCGAAAAATTTACAAATTTATCTACAAGAGGGATGCAATGGATTTTTTTTAAAGTTTGATGGAAGTGTAGGGAGCAAACTAGAAAAATAATATATAAATGAAAACAAAAATCGACCAAAAAAATTAGCTGTCTCCCCTTAAACGGAGACACTGTGCTTCTCAAAGGTCATTCAACTTAACCTCTTGTGTCAGACGTCACTAGAGAGAGAGAGAAAGAGAGAGATGAACAATTCTCACTTCCTCACCTTTTTGCCACAATAATTCCCAGTGTAGTCAGAGAGAGAGAGAGAGAGTTTGAGAGAGGAACCATTCTCAACCCACTTCCTCCTCCCCTTTCTGCCACGATAATTCCCAGTGTAGTCAGTCACAACGAGATAATGCAGTACCCGGCGAGAAATGTCACCACCCACCAGCTTTATTATGGTAGCTAATAAAACATCTAATCAGCGGGTGAGGTATATATGTGTTCTACTTCTTGGGGAGCCTGTGTTAGAATGGTGTGGAGACATTTAACCCCTTCTGTACCGGCGACGTCTTTTTCAGTTTATTTTAGCTATATGTGGACGATTTTGTGCACCTTAAGAATGATCTGTGGTAGTGAAAAGGTTTATGTGAGATACTTCAAATCCTGTTAATTGCTGGAAGCCCTTTTGGAACTGAATACAATTTTCTAATAGTACCGGGTAGCCAGAATTAAGTTGAAAGGACGGTGCCGGTCCGTAAGCATTAAGTCAGTCTGTTCATTGGGCCTTTAAATCTTTTCAGGAATTAGTTATCTTCGCCTACTTACTTTAAATTGAGTTTAACTACTTATTATATTAGTGAAGAATATTCTGTTCCTCTCCCTCTCCTCAGCACTTTCCCTTCCCTCGTCATACCCTTCCTTCTCTTCCTCCATCTTACCCATTCTCCTCCCTCACTTCTTACATCCATCCACCGTCCCACCATATCTCCTTGTTCTTCTTTCATCCATCCTACCCTCTCTCCATCTTCTTCTTCCATCCATCTTTCATCTAACCACTCCTCCCCCCCCCCCCCCTCCCTCCCTCCTCGTTGGTTGGTGTTTTGCGTGACTGTTAAGAGCGCCCCCCACCACCAATTAGGACCAATACTGGTAACCGAAGCCCGCTAATATGGCCCTTGGAGCACCGCCGCCGCACCACCTCGCCTATTGTCACTCATGGGGTTTTATTCAGGGCTTGGTATTCTTTCTTTGTTATATGTTCTATTTTTGAGGGTGGAAGATGAGGGAAGGGTGTGATAGTGGAAGAGGAGTTGTGGGATGGTAAGTGTTTTGAGAGAGAGAGAGTAGTATATAATTATATATATATATATATATATATACATACAGTATATATTAATTTATTAATTCGTATATTTATTTATTTATTTATTTATTTATTTATTTACAGTGTGTGTGTGTAGCGTACCTTAACAAGGTGTAATATGGGTGTGGTAAGTGGCTGAGATACCGTGTGTGTGTGTGTGTACCGTAACCAGGTATCATATGGGTGTGGTGGTATGGACGGCAGATATACCAGATGTTGCTGAGGTTCACCACACCACCGCTAATCACTACAGTTCTTGGTGTAATCACGAGTGTAGTATATATATATATATATATATATGGTGGTGCCACGTATAATATTAACTAGGGTAGGCTACTACTACTACTACTACTACTACTACTATAACTAGTAATAATTATAATAATATATATAATAATAATTTTAATTAATAACAATACTACTAATCTATATAGTCTTTTCATAATCAGTTTGATAATAATAATTGCCATGATTAATTTACTTTATACTAGAACATGCCTATATCCTAGGGTATAATTATAGACTATCATACGCTAAGTAGAGAAGACCAATTATAGCACATAAACATGAACATCTAATATCTGCTACTGTTATTACTAAGTAGTGAATGGCTTTGGTAGTTGTTTGTATCTAACTATGATTAAGAAATTTTCATTTTATTTTTGTGTATTATTATTTTTCATTTATATTTTTCTCCCTAGACCTCCATCAAATAAATACACCCAAGACCGGTTCCTCCTAAATTGCATGCTTGCTACCGCTCATCAAGAAACAATGACACCTAATTGGCACGAACGGTCTTAAACCCGCCAAACTATTGAGGCAAATGTCTTTAAATTTCAAAACTAATGGGGCTCAACACTGATGAAGATGGGGATCCTGCATCCACCCCACCCCTTTAGCCAGACATAAATGGAACTATAAAGTGTACAGTAGCGGTCATTAATTTTCATATACTTTGAAGCCTCGAAACATTTAATATAACTTCTGAAGTACCAATATCAGTACAATAATTTAGAAACAGGTTCATTTCAACTCTTGTATGTATCATCATTGATTACTGCGACTGTACCTCGACTAAATGTTATGATTACCGTTGCTTACCTAAATATACGTTACATGTTGTAAGTTGTATCAATATGGCTGCTATACCAGAGGGTGGACTATCTCTTTTTGCTATTAAGTCGCTATTAATGATGCTCCTCTCTTGTCATCACTACTACAGTCATGGTCACCACCACAACACACACACACACACACACACACACACACACATACACACAATAATGTATATAAGTTTGTCAGTTACGGTACATATCCTTCGTACTGATAACTCCACTGTCTGTATAACAAATTTGGATTACCGTATTTGTAAACAATAGATGACACGGTTTCAATTACACCTGTTGTCAATTTTATTTTGCTCTCTTTACTCTGAGTTTTTTTTCAGTTACAGAGATAATCAAATTTGTAACTCATTAATTTGAAAACATCTAAATTTTCAATATTTGAACATAATATACAAAATATTAACACCAATTGGGGATGAATTGATACGCATGTTATTTGTTTTCATTCACCACCTATATTAATTCTAAAACATTACGAACATGTGTAATAAATATAGTTACATCAACATTGCAAAATACATATTAGTGTAGGCCCAATGAGAATCGTCAACAATTCTTAGCCAAATAGGTGTAACTAGCCTAGATACATTAAATTCATATATATTATTATTACAACTCTCCTAACATATATCGTATATAAGCTAAAGGTAAAACACAGCATACACAACGTAGTATCTAATTGAATATAATATACAAACTGTCCATAAGAATTTGGAAACAAAATATGTATAGCCCAGCTTCCATTCATTTTTTTTTTGCAAAGCTATATCACCATTTATATCTGAATAGCAGAGTAACCTCTCCATACGAATTATAGAAAATATATTATGAAACATTTCTCAAAATTGTTGTGGTCATGAATTCGTATTAGGCTACTTTGTAATATGTTTCAAGTTATAGCTATTAATTAGTTTGCAAAAAAAATAACACTTGTATGTGTTTAACTTATTCATTGTGCTCTTCAACATAAATATTGTTTTGAAATTTCAACTGTTTTTGCAAAATATACTAACTATTCAAATTGGCAGGAAGACCTTCGGCAATGTGGTTAGCTGATAATGCTCCGATTAAATACATTTCTATATTGCGTTCTTGTTTATAGTTGAGGCAATTTGGGGAGTGTAAGTGGTGGTGGTGGTGTTGTGGGTGTTGGTGGAGGCTGCGGTGGTGGTGTTGGAGATTGTTGAGGCTATGGTGGGGATTGTGGTGGTTTTGGTGTTGGTGGGGGTTTTGTTTGTGTAAGCAGGGATATTTGAGGAAGCAGTGACATTGGTTGGAGGAAAGTTACTTTGTGATGGAGTGGTGAAGGTTGTGGTGGTGGTGGTAGCGTATGGTGGAGTGGTGGAGATGGTGGTGGCGTGAATGGGAGTGGCGGTGGTGGTGGTAGCGTATGAAGTGTTGGTGTTGTTGGTGGTGGTGGTGGTGGCAGAAATAGCAAGTGATACATGAGCTAGGGTGTCATTAGTGGTGGAAGAGGCGAGGGTGGCAGAGGTGGTGGAAGGCATGGTGGTGGTGGAGGTTGTATTGAAAGTGGAGTTTTTGGAGGGATAGGCTATTTTGTAGGAAGGGTAAACTATTTCGTAACTATTGGTGTTGGAATGGTCGACTGTTTCGTAATGTTGACTGCTATTTGGGTAAGTACTTTCGAAGCTACTGGTGTTGGAGGGATATGAGTTTTCGTATGCGGTGGTGTTAGAAGGATAGACTATTTCGTATAAGGATGTATTGGAGGGATCATTTATTTCATCCTCTTGGTTGTTATTAGGGTAAGTAATTTCCAAGCTACTGGTGTTGGAGGGGTATGTTATTTCGTAATTGGAGGAATAAGCTATTTCATTCGTGGATTTCTTCGATGTATTATTGATTTTGTATGTGTTATTGGAGGGATAAGTTATTTCATATGAGGAGGAGTTGGAGGGGTATGTTAATATGTACTTGGAGGTGTTGAAATTGTAAGTTATGTAGTAAGTAGAACTGTTTGAAGGGTAAGTTATTTCGTAAGTCGAACTATTGGAAGGGTTGGTTGCTTCGTCAGTAGAATTGTTTGAAGGGTAAGTTATTTCGTAAGTCGAACTATTGGAAGGGTTGGTTGCTTCGTCAGTAGAATTGTTTGAAGGGTAAGGTATTTCGTAAGTTGAACTATTTGAAGGGTAAGTTATTTCGTAAGTTGAACTATTTGAAGGGGAAGTTATTTCGTAAGTAGAACTATTTGAAGGGTAAGTTGTTTCGTAAGTTGAACTATTTGAAGGATACGTTATTTCGTAAGTAGAACTATCTGAAGGGTAAGTTATTTCGAAATTGGAGGAGTTAGGCATTTCGTAATCTGAGGTATTGGAGGGGTAACTAATCTCGAAGGTGGAGGTTTTGGCGGGCTCGTAGGCTGGAGAGTCGCTTGGAGAGGCGTTGGAGAAGCCATGGGGAGGAGACAGATCGTGGGCGGAGGAGAGTTTGGTGACTGTTGGTGGAGGAGAGTTGGCGTTGTTGTTGTTGTTGGGGCTGGAGTCGGGTGTAGCGATGGTGGTGGTGGTGGTGGTGGAGATAGTGGTGCTAATTTTGGAGGTGTTGTTGGTGGAGGTGGTTTTGGGGGTATTGTTACCGTTAATTTTATAATTTTTGGTTTTGTAATAGTTGGTTGTATAAATGTTTGTGGTTTTGGAAATGGTGGAAGCAGTAGTGGTGCTGGTGGTAGAGGTAGCATTTGGATTTTTTAAGTAAGTGTGAATGGTGGAAGGGAATCGATTGGTGTTAATGGATAAGGATAGGAGGAGTAATGGATTTTGTAGGGTTGGTGGTGGTGGTGGTGGAGGGAGGGTAAGCGGTGTAGGAGATGGCGGTGGAGGCAGGTTTAACGGAGATGGAGAAGGTGGAGATGAAAGAATGATAGCACCTGGTGGAGACGGGAGGTTGAGAGGTGGTGGTGGGGATGGTGAAGACAGTGCTGGAGGTAGTAGTGATAGTGAGGGAGGATAGGCTGGAGATGGTAGTAAGAATGGAGGAGACAGTGGCATTGGTGGAGAAGCTGTAGAGACTTTGTTGGAGAATTGGCGAAGAAGCGATGTAATGGACTTGAAAGTGAGTGGTTCGTTACGAGATGGTGAAGATAATGATGATGATAGTGATGAGGAGGAGGATGATATGGAATTGAATGACAAGGGTTCGTTAAATAATGCTGATGGTACAGAATTAAATGATAGGGGTTTACTAAATGATGCTGCTGAGGCTTCTACTGACGTCGATGATGATGATGGTATGGCACTGATTAGCAAGGGTTCGTTGAGCGATGCTGACGTTAAAGCTGGTGCTGAGGGCAGGCCGATATCCCCCATCAGAGACTTAGAATTAGATGACAGGTGAAGCTTGAGGTGGCTGCGCGGATGTTTCTGGAGGATGAAGCAGGTGATTAAGGTGTGACAGGTGAGCAGGAAGGTGTTGGTTGGATCTGGATGCGTCTGTTCGGTGATAGAGGCGAGGAGTGGAGGAGGAGGAGGGTGTTGGAGGTGGAGATGGTTGTTGCTGTGTGGTAGGGACATGCTGGCGGAGGGTATGGTAGGGTATGTGGGGCTTAAAGGGTTAATAAAAGTGGAAGAGCAGTGTAAGTGGGATCAAACCTCAGTGGACTAGTCTGGATGCTGAAGGGCCGAGTAATACTGTAGTTGAGTAGTGTAGAAATGTGGGTAGATTATGTAGGTAGATTACGGTAGGTAGACTATGAAGGTAGATTACGGTGGGTAGACTGTGTAGGTAGATTACGGTAGGTAGACTATGTAGGTAGATTACGGTAGGTAGACTATGTAGGTAGATTACGGTAGGTAGACTGTGTAGGTAGATTACGGTAGGTAGACTGTGTAGGTAGATTACGGTAGACTGTCTCCGTGGTCGAGTAGGTAAATGTCGCTGTAAAAGTCGCTACCGAAGACTTAGACGAGGAAGATGGTGTGAAGATCTGTAAGAGAAGCGGAGTGGTCTACTTTAGGAATGGGGGGAGTTGAATGATGGAGTAAAAAGGAAAACTAATTGACTCTTGCGAGGCTGCTTGTGAATATTTCGACTACGAGTGAACAAAACAAGAAGGTTGCTTTTAGTTATAGTAAGTGAAAGGGAAAACTCTGCTGGTACTTTGTAAGTAAAGAAGTAATGCACCGATAGCTATATGTGGTATACTGAGAAGGTTACCAATGAAGAATCAAGCCATTTAATTTACAAAGCTAAGTCTATAAGTTATAATAATAGGCCTATAGATGTAAGAGATTGATAATATAATATACTGGTAAACCTAGTATAATACATTTGATATGTTTAAATAAAGTAGCACGATAAACAATGGTAAGAATTTTTGTTTTGTTTAGCGTGCAACAAGAACATTGAATTGCCGGTTTAAATATTCAGATGTGTTCAAATTAATTAGAATAATATGAAGATAACAGTCAACAGAAAAGATAAACACAAGCGGTAACACTTAATAATATATTGTAAAGTGCTTCTCGCCTGTAGTGATGTAAATTAATGTTCAACCCTAAGATATGGATGATATTATAAGTCATCATTATTAACATCATCAACAATATCCCATGATTACCAGGCTTATCATTCATAATTTCAATCAATCTGAAAATGATAGAGGAAAGTGGAAGCTACCATACCCGAGATATATAGCGAATAATATCCACACACACACACACACACACACACACACACACACACACACACACACACATATACACATACACACACACATACAACGCCCGTGTGACCCCGCCTTACAGATATCCTTGAACACAATGCGGAGTAATTTGCTTAGCACCTCATACGTCATCCTAATGCTCCGAGATAGGGGAGGCGGTGAATGAAGCGCTGAGTCGAGATAGCCTACCATGGTGCTTCGGGGTTCATATAAAAGGGTCGTGATACACCAGCGATCCTTCCGGCAACTCCCGATCGGCAACTCCCGATCGGCAACTCCAATCTGGGAACTAATTTTGCACTGGATATTAGAAAGATAGTAGGGTATGCTAGACTACCAATTGTGTTAAGAATTGAGGGTAAAAAGCGTAGTTGATGTTAAATATTGATGGAAAATTCGTGTGTTTGAATCCCCGTCAGACTCCCGCCTCGACGGAGGCTCTCATTGTGACGTGCTTTACGAGCGTCATAAAGTCCCGGGCAGAATGGAAGACGTCTCGTAAAGTGAGAAGCTGATCCTCGCAAGTGTATATATCTAGCAAGCAGAGAGAGGGGGGGGGAAGTTAGAACATGTTAGATTAATTGATCACGCACAACCCCCTACCATGAAGAGAGAGAGAAAAAAAAAGAGGGGGGCGGGGGGAAGAGTTAAAACAATAGATTAAGTGATCACGCACAACCCCCTACCATGAAGAGAGAGAGAGAGAGGGGGGGGGGGGGAGTTGAAACATATTACATTAAGTGATCACACACAACCCCCTACCATGGAGAGAGAGAGAGGGAGAGAGAGAGTGAGGGGGGCGGGGGAAGTTAAACATATTAGATATAATTATTAAATACGTAGACGGAGGTCTTTAAAAAAAAATAAAAAAAAATATATATATATTATTAAATGATCACACACAACCCCCTACCATGGAGAGAGATAGGGGGAGATTTTATAACAAAATTAGATTAAGTGATTACACAACCTCCTACCTCAAACAGAGAGAGAGAGAGAGAGAGAGAGAGAGAGAGAGAGAGAGAGAGAGAGAGAGAGAGAGAGAGAGAGAGAGAGAGAGAGAGAGAAGCCGCTCATTTGCCGGCCCTAGCCAAATTTACACACTTTAATGAACGTAATTTAACTATGAAGCATTTTAGTATGTGTAATAAAATATTGTTTAAAATATATCTATAATAGGCCTACTTATGGTGGTTCTATGTTTAAATTTCAACGCTTCATCGTAATAGTTGTGTGTGCAAATCTAGTAGTTAATATTAAGCCTCAAACACCACATGAAAGAGAGAGAGAGAGAGAGAGAGAGAGAGAGGAGGGGTGGGGGGGGGGGGGGGGGAAGGGAGAGAGAGAGAGAGATTTGATATGCTTACTATGCACCAAATAAACGGTACATGCAGAGAGGGGCCCCACCTGCCGTCTGTCCTTCTCTGATTGGCTGAGACACATGACGTCATCGGGACCACGTGCTACCAGATGAGAGAGAGAGAGAGAGAGAGAGAGGAAAAAGAGAGAGAGAGAGAGAGAGAGAGAGAGAGAGAGAGAGAGAGAGAGAGAGAGAGAGAGAGAAAGGAAAACAGAGAGAGAGAAAGAGCGAGCGAGCAAAAATGAATGCAAGCTATAGCCTCCGCGGGAATAGGATTTCTTTACCCATTAATTGTACAGCATGTGTAGACGCTATGCTATGACCATCGACTTTAAAATTCGGTGATAAATATGGTAGCAATTATCATAACCCATTATTATGCATAGACCCTTGTGAAGCTAACTATTTGTTGTAGTTAATGTTCTGTATCGGTATTCCTATTCCACGATTTGCTTATCCTATCATATACGTTTATCTATATGTATATATATATATACAGTATATATATATCTTTTTTCTTGTCTTTGTTATTATGCTTTCTCTTCCTTTTCCTTCCCTATTGTATTTCATGTTAATTCATATCCTTGAAATCTACCGAGGCTCCATTTTCTGTTGGCCTTTACCTTCGGGGGACGGCTTAAGCATATTCCACCGCCGTAATTTGATCCCAGCTTGCACGGCCCCATACGCTGACGCATTCCCACCCCACGACCGGCCTTGAACTGACTGGGTCAAGGTCAAGGGGAGAGAGAGAGAGAGTGTGTGTGTGTAAAATGTACTTGAGGCAAAAAGGAGAGAAGGAGAGAGTATATGTGTGTCTGTGTGTGTGAGTGTAAAATGTACTTGAGGCAAAAGGTGAGAGAGAGCACAGTGTGTGAAAGGAAAATAATAGTGTATGGGTATAATGATAGAATACAGAGGAGTTGGCGTTATACAATTGGAAAGATAACACACACAGTAGGCTACTCAACGCCACACACATAAACACTCACTCACTACCTCTCTCTCTGTCTGTCTCACATATATAAACACACATACGGTACCGTTTTCCACACACACACATACTCATTTACTCACACACACATACACACACACATACACTACCCCCCATCCCTCCAACACCCCACACACACACACTCTACCCTCCAACACCCACCCACGCACACTCACACTATACCCTCCAGCACCCACACACACACACATTTACATTTGTTTTGATACCAACCCAAACAGCACACACTGCAACAATAATATGACCCAAATAGAGACCCCAGTGTTTGATATGCACCAGTGGGTAATTACTACAGGTATACTTAAACTATAAACATTACTATTCTTCAATTATAAACACCTTGCCTTTTGGAGGTGTCGTTAAATTAGTGCCCACGATTCAGTTGGGAGACGATGATTACAATACTTTACTGAAGGTTAGTTGAATAATCTCTTGTTTCCGCTTTCTCTCGCTTCTGGTCTCTCTCACACACACTCACACATACTTTGCTCTCATTCACTCTCTCTCACGCACACCCACTACTCTCATTCACACACACACACACACACACACACACGCAATATCTCTGTCACTGCATAGCCCAGTCTTATGGAGATAAACAATTGTAATTGAATAGTAACTATTGTGCGTTCAAAATAACACAAATTATTACCTATACAAATAGTTGCAATGGCCATTTAAACACAAATTTGTTCAGTGTACAGAGATGTATATAATTTATAAAGTAATCGATGTGTTGGAAGATACCATAATGTGTGTGTGTGTGTGTGTGTGTGTGTGTGTGTGTGTGTGTGTGTGTGTGTGTGTGTGTGTCAAGAGAGGAAAGGGGGGGGGGGGGGGGCAAGGTCAACTTCTTGCCATTAACTCTCACTCCACTTAGTAAAGCATAACGACTGTATATTATATTTTATCGTTTCTTGTTTTGCATATATATTCCCCATGTCATTGTTTTCGCTGGCTAGGTATATGTGTCGGTCTTTAAGGGGGTAGTGGCTATTCTTTTGGTCTATTAATCTATATATTAATTTATTTTTTAGTTTCCTCGCTAGACCTCCATCAAGCTTAAAAAAGCACCCCCTAGACTTAAATTTGTAAATTTTTCGTTAGAATTTTTTTTCGGCCAAAGGCCGATTTCTCTTAAAATTACAGGCTCGCTGTAAATGGCACGGAAGGTCTTAAAATTGACAACGAAATGGGGTGAAAGGTGTGAAAATCGTCAAACTAATGGGCCGAACGTCTTAAAATCTCAAAACTAATGGGGCTAAACACGAGGGAGAAAATGGACCAGAAAAACGGCTCATCTCCCCTTAAACTCCGTGCAAGGACTTATCACGGCAGCCCAAAACCTTGACCTACCGTTTCTACTACCCTTTTGATTTTGGATGGCTCCGATGAATTGTTATTATACATATTGTTTCAAAATATTTAGTACATGATTCAGAATAATAATAAAAGTAATAATAATAATAATAAAAATAATAATAGTAATCTATATTATTAAATCAGTTCGTGTGTCTGTTTGTCTGTCTGTGTGTTCTTAATAGGCGGCCGAAGTTTTGGACCTGGGGAGCTGAAACTTTGCATGTGGGTGTCAATTGACCTGGGTCAGGTCATAGAGGGGGCGAGGCCACGATCGGAGGTCGTTTCGAGGCCGAAATTGAAAACAAATTGACAAAAAAGGCCGTTTGGGGCAGAAGGAGGCCTCCGATCGAAAAGGTGTATTGAACGAAAGTTGTTCGCAGCCCCCCAAAATGGGGGTACGGATGAGGTCAGATCCAAAATCGGAGGTCATTTAGCGGCCGAAATCGAGGTCGCCGTTTAATGAGGCAGGTCGAGGCCGGTGATTATGGTAGTAGTAGTATTGTGATGATTGTGGTAGTAGTGATTGATGATGGTGATTATGGTAGTAGTAGTGGTGGTACTAGTGATGGTGATTATGGTATAATTTAAACCTGGGCAACGCCGGGTACCCCTGCTAGTAATAATAATAATAATAATAAACCTCATGTTTGCGCGTCCCTATTGACCAACCACCGATTAGAAATGTGGCCCCTTCTCAGCGCCCCCCCCCCCCCCCCTTCCCCATTAGCAGCAACAGGTTCCGATAGCGTCATTAAGAGAGATGGATCAGCTGACTACCGTATATAGGAAGGGGTCCCCGGGTACAGGCACGGTCAAGAGTCCTGGCCTGCCTCCATACCATCAACAAAAAGGTCTTACTATTTACAGATAAATGGGGCGCACATCTACTAATAGGGTTAAACGTGAGGGAAAAGGGGTTTCATAAAAAAAACTAAAACAAATCCTTCCCCTAAACAGACCTACACAAGGCCTTTATACGTGCAGGATTCGTTCACCGTGGCTAAGCAGTACGGTACTTTTGTATTAAGCCAAGAGACGTAAATTATAAGTCATTAGAGCTACCCATTTGTTTACAAACGATGGCCTGTCTCTCTTTCCCGTATATATATATACACACACGTTTTTGTCTTTGGGTGTATAGTCACGCTGAATAATCTTGTCCTATAGTTTCACACCTTCAGTTAAATTTTCCTCTCTGGATAATTATAAGACGGGGAATATACTCCAACTGTAAGTTAAACTAAATACCATAACGATTTCATAATAAAGCATTGTTCCTGCTATCGACCATATATTTTACGAGAAAAATAACAAATTTAATGATGTAGGTAGAATGGATTATAAATGTTATCTTTATACAGCTTGATATTATTCTGGTGGGATAAGATTTTTGACCGCTATTGTACTCGGTGGAGGAATGTGTTGGAGGTGTTGATGACTTTTAGTTTATTCTGGCTACCGATAGACGGCTTTATGCAGTAGATCCAACGAGTTAATTGGATAGTTTCGAGACATTTACTTCTTAGATAGGGTATTTTTAGGCACACGCAACCCCTCTCCCCTTCTCTCTCCATTGCATCTTGTCGTAATTCTAGGGTACAGAAATATTTAATATCGCTCTGGCTTTTATTGGCATTCCTTAAGTCGCCCTTCCAAATACCAGGATCTCACAGAAAACGTAACTCCCCCCCCCCCCCCTCTCCCTTCCCACCTACGCTTGTCCCCTCCCTCCTCCTACGCACGCCCCCTCCCCCCATTCCATATTCACCCCCCGCCCCTCCCCTCCTTCGAACTCCGCCTACACAACCCCGCTTCCCCCCCCCCCCCCCCTATAGGCCACCCACGCTCCCCCTCTCCTACTTCTCTTTTCGTTCCCGCGTTAGCTTTCTTTCCTCCATTTCGTCTCTCTCTCTCTCTCTTTACTCTTTCTCTCTCTCCCTCCCTCTCCTACTTCTCTTTTCGTTCCCGCTGTAACTTTCTTTCCTCCCTCTCTCTCTATCTCTCTTTCTCTCTCGCTTTGTGTCTTTCTCTCTCTCTCTCTCTCTTTGTGCCTTTCTCTCTCTCTCTCTCTCTGTCTCTCTCCGTAGCAACCATCATATCTGGGGTCCGGTTACACAGCGGAAAGTTATATAATCAGACCAAGCCCTGACGGGTTCATTTAACTATTTTTGGGGACCCCTTTCTCTCTCATGTTTAGCCCCATTTGCTTGGAGATTATAAGACGTTCGCCCCATTAGATTGGCGATTTCAAGACCTTCCGCCTCATTTCTATCAATGTTAAGATCATTCGTGCATTTTTTTTCCTGACAAGCGATAGCGAGCCTGTTATTCAGGAGCAACAGGCCTTCGGCCAGGACATTTGTCTAACGAAAAATGTACACCTTTTTCTCGAATGGGGTCTCGGGGGTATTTTCTTAAGCTTGATGGAGGTCTAGGGAGCAAACTAAAAATCTCCTAAGCCAAATGAGCAAAAATAAACTGCGACCATTAAGATCCTGTCCAGATAATATCAAGTTGTCTACGATTGAAACACTTATTGTGTGTATCATTTTGGTTAGAATTACCGGTAGGTGATCAATGTATACAGTGTTGACCTACCGGTATCACATATTGGCCAGGCTTCGAATAACATCGTCTAATGATAACCACGAACAAAATTATGGAAGATGTTGATAGCCCACTACTCGTAAGGCATATATTATTTACACTTAAGCTATTCATTAAATCTCTGAATCTTGAGAGACAAGTTCTGATGAATCTGGCATAGAAGATATCATATTAATTTAATTTTGGGTTCGATATAGATTAAAATGTGTTTATATATCACGACGCACGAGGAAATTGAAGGGATATATATATTTACTCAGTGGCAGTCCTAAAATAGAAGTATATGTTTTCATCACTTATCCTTCCTAACCCCACCCCTATACCAACACCCACCCCCGACCCCAAATTCAATACCGCCCACATGCAGAGTCAGCATCTCGCCTACACACACATAGTTAGAAACACACACACGGACACAGCCACACAAACACGTCCACACAAACTCACACCCACACAAAGTTACATACACACAATAACGCCCCCACGCAGTCACCATCTCAGCTACATACACACACACACACACACACGCCCAGACACACACAATAACGCCCCCACGCAGAGTCACCATCTCGGCTACACACACACACACACGCCCACGCCTTCCTTAACACCGCGTCATCCGCCCCCGCGCACCTCCTACGCATCCCTTTAAGGAAGTTTGGAACCAACGCTTTCTTCGACAATATGTTTTTCTTCAGTAAGCTATCTCTTGTCTGGCGGCTGTTTCCTTTAGCTTGTATAGGCCTATGCATTAAAATAAATCTATCACCGAAAGTATTGTATGTACCTTAAGTTTCTAGCCATGTACTGCAGTGTAAAATAGTCACGAACTTATACTACAATAGAATTCTTGATCGAGTTGCCAGAAAAAGCACTCGTGAGAATTGGCCTTAAACGCCACCCCTCCCACCTACCCTACAATCCAGCCCCCTCCCACCTACCCCATCACCCAACCATCCTCCCACCCAACCCTACAATCCAGCCCCCTCCCACCTACCCTATCACCCAACCATCCTCCCACCCAGCCCCCCTCCCACCCAACCCCTCCTCCCACCCCAACCCTCCTCCCACCCAGCATCCCTCCCACCCAACCCCCTCCCACCCAACCCCCTCCCACCTACCCTACAATCCAGCCCCCTCCCACCTACCCCATCACCCAACCATCCTCCCACCCAACCCTACAATCCAGCCCCCTCCCACCTACCCTATCACCCAACCATCCTCCCACCCAGCCCCCTCCCACCCAACCCTCCTCCCACCCAACCCTCCTCCCACCCAGCATCCCTCCCACCTACCCTACAATCCAGCCCCCTCCCACCTACCCTATCACCCACCCAGCCCCCTCCCACCCAACCCTCCTCCCACCCAGCACCCCTTCCACCTACCCTACCGCCCACCACCACCAGGATTGTAATTGATTTAATAATAACGCGTACCGAAATAGAAACCGGTACCGGTAGCCTATCGTTGTTGTTTTTTTTCTCATAAAAAGACCCAATGTTTTTGTTTGCATAATTACTGTCTATTTTAAAATATATATAATTATATATCAGATACAAAACAGAACACAAACCTGTTATTATATTTGTTTCTTCAAAGAAGGTTGTTTTGATATTTCCTTGAAATTTGTATTACAAAAAAATACAGATGAACGATAATGTTCTTATTATATGAAGTACCCTATTACACACACACACACACACACACACACACACATATATATATACTGTATATATATATATATATATATATATATATATATATATATATATATATATATATATCATTACCCATCCCTCTCCCTCTTCTTGTACCCTCTTCCGTCTCAGTCACTGTACCCACCTCTCTCTCTCTCTCTCTCTCTCTCTCTCTCTCTCTCTCTCTCTCTCTCTCTCTCTCTCTCTCTCTCTCTCTCTCTCTCTCTCTCTCTCTCTCTCTCTCTCTCTCTCAATATACTCCCACTCGCACATCCCTCCCACCCACCTACCTCTCTTCAATGCCACCACCCACCTACACAGTTATCCTATGGCATCCACATTTCACTCATAAGTCATACATTCTCCCCACCATATGTTACATGCTGTTCACCTACCTCCATACCACCCACCCACCCACTCCTACACCACTACCCACCCACACACCCCTACAGACCCACACACCTCAACCTACACTTATCCTAGCCATCCAATCTTCTAACACAGTCACCCACACATCCCTATACCATCCACACACTCCTATACCACCAACCAACACCATCTCATCCACTAATGCACCCACCCCTACACTACACACCCACACACCCCTACACCCACCCACATACCACCACCCAAACACCCCTACCCCTACTCACGCAACCACCCACCCACGCACACCCCTACACCCCTACACGTACTCCCCAACACTTCCTAGTTACGTAATCTTCACTTTATTTACGCCCACCTGTTTATTTTTCACGGGGATAGCTGACATTCACGGCGCATTTATCGCACCCGCACAAACGTTTACGGGGTTTGCTAGCATCTTTATCGTCGAACAGATTCCTTTGAGTGGACCTTTATTGTTTGTTATTGAATGGTGGCCTACGATTAACCCCTTCTGTTCCGGCGACGTCTTTTAAATATTATACTAGTTATATTTTGACGATGTTGTGCAGTTTAAGAGGGATTTGTGGTAGTAATATAGGTTAAGTGGGATAGTTCGAAGCCTGTTAGTTGCCGGAGGCCCTTTTGAAACTGAATAATATCGTCTAATAGTAGCCAGAATAAAGTAAAAATTACGTCACCGGTACTAAACGGGTTAATCCCTGCTGAACCACGACCTCCTTTTATTATACTCTGGCTCTACTAATCGATCTTATTATCCAGTTTAGAAAGGATCTCGAGCAATTATAATGCTTCGAACTATCTCAATCGACCCATTTACGTACCACAAATCCTTCCTAAGCTGTATAAAATCGTCTAAATATAGCTAGAATAAAATCTATGAGACGTCGCTGGTACAGAAAGGGTTAATACACACACCCGGTACTCTATATTGGTATTTTTTTTTTTTTTTTTTTTTTATATCCTGTTTTGTGCTGATATTCGCAACTTAGACTGAATGTATTGTAGATTATTATACAAATATTTTGCACTGATATTCGCAACTTAGAATGAAGGTACTTTAGATTATTATAAAACTATTTTGCACTCATATTAGCAACTGAGACTGTAGGTATTGTAGATTATTATACAATTGTTTTGCACTGATAATCCTTGCCTTACGTAGTTACTGAACGCAGGTCTTGTATGAACTATATGTCCAGATCTCCTTTCTCCATTGACTCACAGACTTGCCTTGTTTCATTCACAAAGAAAGTAGGAATACGTACAGGTATATTAATAAACGAATATTACCGGTATTGACTATAATCTGGGTAAACAACAGCAAATTAAGCCCTGATGACTATTATCAAGGCAGCGTCGATCACAATATTGCTTCTCTTGGGGTTACGTATGTATCGTAAATTATGTGTTTGGGCCGTTCAACCTCAAGCCGCCGCGCCTACTGACCCATTTTCCGTGAAGGCAGACGTCACACAGAGAACGGAGCCGCCCTTGAAAACTGGAAGGAAGACTTGGGAAAAACATTTACGCGGGGCGCATGTTTCGTATTCATGTATATATACCATTAGAGTATAAAGTATTTAGGATACGCGTTTCTTTGGGCCTTACAAATTAAGCTTGTAAAATTTGGAATTGCTGAAAAATCGCTATCTCCCGTCAAAAATCTACGGGCGACTCGCGCCAGTAGACGGTGCTCCACAAACCCAGTTCCGTATGGGTCCTGCTCCTTTAACTTTTGGGTACCTTTCCGATTGCCTCCCCCGGCCCCCCTGCGGACAAAAACATCCAGCTGGCTTCCTAAACCACCACCGCTGGCCCGTTTCCAGATGCAGCAGTCCCTGAAAGAAGAGATTGGCCTGCTAGAGGAAGAGGAATGGACTAGGTGCCAGACCGATCCGCTGGTTGTATGAATGGCCTAAGGGGGAGCTGAGTGTTAAAGCTGAACTCGTCTCGTCCACCAACGCATATCAGGTCATAGGGGGGAGTGGGAGAGAGGAGGCGAGGGGATAAGGTGGGAGAGGAGAGGATGGGGAGGGAATACAAGGGGGGATTTGAAGAAGAGGGGAAGGGGGAATGAGGGCGAGGGGAAACAGCGAACAGGAGACGGACGCAACTAAGAATTTAAACCATAACCCTTTCTTCTTTCCCTCCTACTGATTTATACGCCGCTTACAAAGAACATAGGGAGGGAATATATACGGAAAAGAGGATGTACACTTAAGGGGGAGGACCTGCTTTTTGTATCTCCTTTTCTCACTTCCTCTGGCTTGTATCCATTCGGCCCCATTCAGCCTACTGTTTTAAGACGTTTATCCCCATCCAGGTGTAGATTTCTTCCAGGCGAGCGATAGCGAGCCAGCATTACCGTCCTGGTGGTGTAATGGTTAAGGTGGCAAAAATCTGTGTGTGATAACCCAGGTTCGAATCCCGGTGGATCATATATACTTTAATTAATTTCATTGGGGGTGTTTGGTGTTGTGGTGAAATTAATAAAATAAATATTAAGACGTTTATCCCCATCCAGGTGTAGATTTCTTCCAGGCGAGCGATAGCGAGCCAGCATTGTTTGAAGAAATCCGGCTTCGCTGGAGACATTTTCTATCGAAAAATGTACAAATTTAGCCTGCTGTCAAATTTGTTTATTTAAATGTGCTGGCTCGCTACCGCTCGCCAAGAAAAAAATCGACACCTGGATGGGGATAAACGCCTTAAATGAGTAGGCTGAATGGGGCCGAATGGATACAACCCAAAGAGAGAAGGAAGAGAGACAAACTAAGAAGGTGGGTCCCCTTAAGAACATATAGCACATCCCGTTCTTCTCTCCCTCCTACTGCTGTTATATTATATTGATAACGAACATGACGCAGCAACACATACACTAAAACAATATCTCTATCTCTCCTTCCTCGATGTTTCACCCTCTCTTTCTTCCTTGTTTAAAAAGGGGAGGTATTTAGTTTGTTCCCTAGACCTCCATCAAGCTTAAAATTACACCCCCTGGAGTCCCTTTCAAGATAAATTTCCCGGCCGAAGGCCGGTTCCTCTTAAATTACTGGCTCGCTATCGCTCGCCAGGATAAAATCGATACCTGAATGGCACGAAAGGTCTTAATATGGGGTGAAAGTTCTTAAAATCGCTAAACTAATGGGGCAAACGTTTTATAATATCAAAAGCAATGGGCTAAACATGAGGGAGAAAGGGGTCAAGAAAAAAAATCCCCCCAGTGGAGATCTCCCTTAACTCCGCCTTTCTCCTTTAAGATAAATGTTTGTATCTCTTTCATCTCATAATATAACTTAATAATTATAGACTATAACCAATAATCTTCCATGTAACACTGCTGGTCTGTTAACCCTTTGAAGCTCTGATGCGTTTGAGCAGTTTATTATTGGCTACCATTAGACGATTGTATGCAGCTTAGGAAGGATTTGTGGGTATTAAATGGGTATAGACTATCTCAATCAACCCTCTGACTTCCATATACCCTTCCTAATCTGAATAACATCGTCTAATAATAGCCAGAAAACAGAAAAGAAGTGCGGATTGGAGCTTGAAAGGGTTAAAACACTGTTAGCGTATATTGTTAATGTTACTGCACATTGAAGCACATCATTACCAGGCTGTGTCCTGGTGGCCTACTTATCCTTGTTATCGATTATGCAGTAGACACCCGCATCCGGTTTTATCCCTCGCAGTGGGTCGATATGGCACCGCTGGAGTATTGACGCTCTCACTACCGTATATATTATACCTTGCCGGATGCATTGGAAAGGTTGGAGCCTCATTTTGTTCTGTATGCGTGTGTGTGTGTGTGTGTGGGAGGCGGAACTCTCTATGCTTGCTTGCGTTTGTGTGTGTGTGTACGTGTGTGAGAAGGAACGCACACACGCAATATACTGTATATCTATCTGTCTTTTTTCATATCTCTCTATTTTATATATAAGTGTTCTGAACTAGCTATAGGCTACATGATTTTGTTTTTCGTTGAAAAGCTCTTTAAAATGAACCGCAAGGTGCATGATAATTATAAACTATCACTTCCAACTATCGTACCTGTAGCGCGCGCTCTCTCTCTCTCTCTCTCTCGTGACGTCTTCTCACATCCGCCCCCCGCCTCCAACCCCCCCCCCCCCCTCCCTCCACCGCCCACTACTAGTCCCACACGAGTTATACATCAGGTCAGGTCAGGTCAAAGAGAGAGAGAGAGAGCAGTGGGGGGCGGCTCTCTCCCCACCCACCGCCTACATGCACACCCTCCTCAGCTTGGAGAGACTACAGTTTCCTCTATCCTGGCTGCATAGTTAAGGGTGTGGTAGTTGCTTTTTCTCCCTTATGTTTAGTCCCATTACCTTTGAGATTTTAAGACGTTCGTTCCACCAGTTTGGCGTTTTCAAGACCTTTCGACCCATTTTTTGTCAATATTAAGACCTTTCGTGCCATTTAGGTGTCAATACAAGCTCACTCTCAACTGAATAATATCGTCTAATGATAGCCAGAATAAACACTCAAAGCTCGTCAGGATCTTCAGAGGGTTAATATTGGACGAGCTGAGATAGGCTGCTGCTGGTGTAGAGAAAGTGTGTTTGACGTATCTCGAATAGGTTATAGCTGAAGGGGAGATGGTTGATTTCTCTGGCCCCCCTTCTCCCTCGTTTAGTCCCATTAGTTTTCAGATTTTAAGACGTTCGGGCCATTAGTTTGGCGATTTTAAGATCTTTCGCCCCTTTTCTTTGTCAATATTAAGACCTTTCGTCCTATTTAGGTGTCGATATTTGTCCTGGCGAACGATAGTGAGCCAGTCATTTTGGAAGAAAATGTACAAATGTATCTAGAAAGGGGATCTAATAGATGTTTTTTTAAAGTTTGGAGGTCTAGGAAGGAAACTAGAACAAAAAATATATAAATGAAAAAATCGACCTACAAATTAACCATCCCCCCTTAAAACGTATCCCATATTATTATGTAGTACCGGTATCCCTTTTAAGCTTGCATTAACCTAAATTACTGGTAGAAGTCCTTGTCCACGAAGCCTCCATTCTTACAGCTTCCTTCCTTCCCACTCAAAATAATGTAATAGTTGCAGTACCGGTCAGTCCACTCACAAGTCACTTCGCTCTTGTTATCACCGCATCTGTCCCCCACTCCTCCTTTTGATTATCGTCTTTTCCCCTCTTCTTTATAACCATTTGGCATAATTCTTATAGGCCAGGAACGCATTATCACCTTCACCGCATCCGTCCCTCATTCTTCCTATCGATCAGCATCTTTATCTTCTCTTCTTTATCACCATTTAGCATCATTCTTCTACAGGTGACCCGGAGCGCATCACCACCGCATCCGTCCCCATCTTCTACAGTAGCCACGAGCGCATAACCATCACCGCCATCACCGCATCCGTTCCTCATCCTCCCCTCGATCATCACTTTATCTCCTCTTCTTGATCCCCATTTATCATCATTCTTATACAGTGACCAGGAACGCATCATCATCACCACCATCACCATCCTGGCAGCCTCCGTCCTCCACTCCTCCTCTCGATTATCAGGTTATCTCATCGGTGTTATCTGTGGCATTGTTCCCGGGTTATCAGGGGGCTGCCAGGGCCGTATATGGGGAGAATTAGGCCGGGTTGACATTGCCGTATTGCCTCCATTAGTATAATGTTACCAGCGTTTTCAGCCCTTCCATTGTATGTCATCTGACGTATACTGAGCAAATCGTACAGACGAAAAGTTCAAAATAGTAAGAATGAAAGGGGCTGCTATCACGACGTCTTAAATATCTGTGTGCGATAACCCAGGTTCGAATCCCGGTGGATCACATATATGCTTGCATTAATTTCATTGGAGGTGTTTGGTGTTGTGGCGAAATTAATGGAATATAAATAGGTAGATAATTATTATATAATGTAGAAGATTGAGGGAAAAAATCAGTAGCGCAATAGATGCTATTTGGTAAAGTTTATGTTCATTATGTTCATTATGAGGCTTAAGAAGAATTAATGGAAGAATTCCTTGGCACCGTGACAAACATGTTACAAAAAGCGAGGAAAGCAATATGTCCGTCTATAGGTGGGCGAAGTTCCCCAACTGAGTGACTAAGGGGTGGCGAGGTGAACACACGCCGCCGACACCATGGAACAAGGGGCCCCATTGATGAAGAGAGTGGCGGCGGCGGCGGCGGCAAGACTTAAGGCTCCCCCCCCCCCCCCCCCCCAAACCCTCACTACGGTTAAGGGGAAGGAAGTCGCTTTTTATTGGACCCCCTTCTCCCTTATGTTTAGCATATTAGTTTTGAGATTTTAAGACGTTCGTTCCGTTAGTTTGGCGATTTTAATACCTTTGGCCTCATTTCTTTGTCAATATATAGACCTTTCGTTCCAGTTAGGTGTCAATTTTGTTCCTAACAAGTAATAGTGAGCCTTGTAATCTTGGAAGAACAGGAAATTTGTCTACCGAAAAATTTACAAATGTATCTTGAAAGGGGGTCTAGAGCGTGTTTGTTTATGCTTGGTGGAGGTCTAGCGAGGAAATTAAAAAATAGATAAATAAATATATATATAGACCAAAAAAAAAAGCACTACCCCCTGAACTCCCACACACTACAGACCCCACAGCGACAGGGAAGGGACGTACTCAGCCACCATGGGGAACTAGTAGCCCCCTCTTATAACCGTACTCTTATAACCGTACTCAGCCACCATGGGGAACTAGTAGCCCCCTCTTATAACCGTGTGTACCTTCTCTTGTGAGGAACTACATGAACGAAGGCGGTGCTGGTTGGGGGGAGGGGCGTCGACTGACTGGGGACAGGGGTGCATGGGGGCGGTTCGTTCGTGGCCACCCCTTCGGGGATCACGGCGTCAGGCAATAGATAGATAGATAGACCTTCTCTTGTCGATCATGTATGCCCACCACACACATGGTATACGTTCCGCAATACTGGTAGGATATATTTGTGTTTGGTCGTTGGATCTAAATACTACATGAACATAAATGAGATAGCATTTTTGTTTAGTTTATATACAGTATACAGTATATTATATATATATATATATATATATATATATATATATATATATATATATATATATATATATATATATATATATATATATATATATATATTATAGATATATATATATATATATTCGGCACGAAAATGGCGGCCAAAGATGATGATGGCCGCTCTCTCTCACTACCTAGGATCTCTACCACACAGATACGTCACGGTAGCTCCCCCCCGCCCCCCCCCCCCCCCCCCATCCACCTATAGCGATAAACTGATGACAGGGACTATACTCTGTTCATCTTGATATAATTGGAAATGGTATGTCTGTTGTTTGATCATTAAGCTATGCCTGGATTCTATTAATGAGATATATCAAAATACCATATTAATGTATTTCTTATTGATTCTTATGGATTAAACAAATATATATACGGTAACTTACGCATTAACTTATTCTGCTGCTAAGAATTGTTTCTTATAAATGAAAGGAAGAATAGCCTTTGCGTTAACTAGTCCCGTTAGTTACTATAGCCATGCGGGGAGAGCGGCGGTGGTGGGGTCCGCGCAGAATACTCAATGTATCTACATGTCTCTTTATGTATGCAGCTTGCGCACTTAAGGGGGGTGACCTGCTTTTGTTCACCTTTTCTCTCTTTCTCTGGCTTGTATCCATTAGGCCCCATTCAGCCTACTGTTTAAAGACGTTTTCCCAATCAGGTGTCGATTTCGTCCTGGCGAGCGATAACGAGCCAGCATTGTATGGAGAAATCTGGCTTCGCCAGATAAATTTTTCTATCAAAAATTTACAAATTTAGCCTGCTGCCAAAAACATTCTTAAAAATATGCTGGCTCGCAATCAACACCTGGATGGGGGTAAACATCTTAAAACAGTAGGCTGAATAGGGCAGAATGGATACAACCCAGAGAGAGAGAGAGAAAAAAAAACGAGATGGGCCCCGTTAACGGTCACTTTCACCGTGTGTAAGCCCATGACGTTAATTAACCTGTTGTCCCCTTCACTAGGATGGGGGAGTTGTAACTTAATACAGGCAAACTTAAGGCGATTTTATTGAGTTTAGGAATAGCCTCTATGGACAGCAAGGGGTGGAGGGGGGGGGGGTGTATTATCAATTAGCTAACCCTTTATTGTCAATTATATATCACTTTATATACAGTATATATATATATATATATTTTTTTTTTTTTTTTTTTTTTTTTTAATTCCTACAGGAATAGTCACGGTCAAAGGTCGTGTCTTTCTCTATAATTTCAACTCGGGTTAGCTATCTGTCTAGTTACAAATGTTAAAATAACCTTGATATATCGTACATCAATGAAGCCTCTATATCAAAGGATTGTTCAGTGAGGTTCATTGGTATTTTTGTAGTGCACCAATAGACGAAATCGGAAGTTGAGAAGATTGGACACCATGCTTGTCCGCGGGCGTACTTCGTAAGCCTCGCACAATCGTCTGGCAGTAACCAGAATCAAATAAGAACAATACATCAAGTATATTAATAGGCCACTTTTCAGTCACTCGGTCTTAAGGGGAGATATCCACTTGAGGGATTTTTTTTCTTGACTCCTTTCTCCCTCATGTTTAGCCCTATTGTTTTCTGATTTTAAGACGTTCGCCCCATTATTTTGAGGATTTTAAGAACTTTCAACCCATTTCTATCAATTTTAAGACCTTTCGTGCCATTTAGGTGTCTATTTTATCCTGGCGAGCGATAGCGAGCCTGTAATTTAAGAGGAACCGGCTTTCAGCCGGGACATTTTTCTACCGAAAAATGTACAAATTTATCTTGAAAGGGGCTCAAGGGGGTGTAATCTTAAGCTTGAAGGATATCTAGGGACCAAACTAAAAACCTCCCCTTAAGTCCCACACATATTATAGTTAAGTCGTATAGTTACATGCAGTGCTAGAATGGTCTTTTAAAATATTTGTTTAATGGCTTCTCTCACTGTTTTTGACGAATAACAATTAAGTGCTTTACATTCAATATATTCTTTCTTTGTAGTGTCGAGTCATGCTAAGGTGCGATGGAAATAATGTGAAAAGAATTATTGGATGTCATAGTAAATATATTTTTCTCTCGCACACACACACATACAGAGAGAGAAAGAGAGAGAGAGAGAGAGAGAGAGAAGAGAGAGAGAGAGAGAGAGAGAAGGGGGGGGGGGGGTGCAGAGAGAGGCTGAGGTGCATTGTAATTATTGTGAAAGGAGTCATTGGATGTCAAAATACCTCTCTCTCTCTCTCTCTCTCTCTCTCTCTCTCTCTCTCTCTCTCTCAGTCAAGGTAAGTGAAAGAATAAAGGCATGCATTAGGTGGCTGCAACTCTTAATTAAGACATAAACGGGTGGGTGTGGATGTGGGTAGGTGGGTAAGTGAGTGTCGGTGTTTGTTATTGAGTGAATTTGGTAACATAATTAGTGTGTGGGTGGGTGGTTGTGGATGTGGGTGGGTGGGTGAGTATGTGAGTGTAGGTGTTTGTTATTGAGGGAATTTGGTAGCATAAATTAGTGTGTGGGTGGGTGGGTGTGGATGTGGGTGGGTGGGTATGTGAGTGTAGGTGCTTGCTATTGAGGGAATTTGGTAGCTTTATTAGTGTGTTTGTGGGTGTAGGTGTTTTATGTATAGTATTTGAGATCCATAGGGTTTTACATATTGATATCGGTCATGTAGCTGTTTTGTGTGTAGGCTATATGAAGGAAGAAGGTTTGTTAAGGGGAGGTTTTTAGTGTGTTTCCTAGACTTCCATCAAGCTTGAAATTACACCCCCTTGACCCCTTTTCAAGATAAATTTGTACATTTTTCGGTAGAAAAATTTCCCGGCCAAAGGCCGGTTCCTCTTAAATTACAGGCTTGCTATCGCTCGCCAGGAAAAATCGACACCTAAATGGGACGAAAGGTCTTAAAAGTGACATAAATGGGGTGAAACTTCTTAAAATCGCCAAACTAATGGGGCAAACATCTTAAAATCTCAAAAGCAATGGGCCTAGGCATGAGAGAGAAAGGGGTCCAGAAAAAAGTCCCTCAAGTGGATATCTCCCCTTAAGAAAGATAGTTGGATATAATAATGATAAGTTTACGTATATCCTTTTATCTGTCTTGTGAGTGTGTGTGTGTGTCTGTGTGTGTGTCTGTGTGTGTGTGTGACATTAATGGCTGGTCGTATAAGAGGTACCGTAGTAGTAGTAGTAGTTAAAAGCAAATTAAAAGAAAAATTAAAAAAAAAAAAAAAAACCTGGGTGCGTGCAAGTGTAATAATGTAGCGACCCGACGTATATGATGCCGTGGTGGTCTGTCGTCGGTCGGTAATTTGCGACAATAATCAGAAGCACATGACAGGGGCTCGGGGTTTGGGAGTGTTTATGTATGGGTGGTAGCTACGGTAGATTTAGTGTGAAGGTAGTGTTGTATTCTGGACACCCTTCTCCCTCATATTTAGTCCCATTAGTTTTGAGATTTCAAGACATTTGCCACATTAGTTTGGCTATTTTCAGACCTTTCGCCCCATTGCTTTGTTCATTTTAGCACCTTGTGACATTTAGGTACCGGTGCTGTCTGTCTGTCTCTGTCTCTCTCTCTCTCTTTTTATACACACACACCACAACCTTCCACATTCTTACACCCAATTCTACATCCTCACTCAAAATCCACCCCATTCCACACCCCTCATTATCATCTTGTTCATTCCCCACATAAGCCCCACATGAACGAGAACATCATGAACACAGAACACCAACAACGAGACATGCCAGTGAACACAAACACTCCTTAATAAACCTTACTTACCTTTAATTATGCACTTGGCTCAGACCTTTTGAAGAAGAGAAGAGGGGTGTTTGTGAGAAAAGATGGAGACACACGGAATCACACACAATGGCTATATATTATAAGAGCCTATATCACACGAAACCAGTTGTAATTAACCCTTTTATCATATTCTGGTAGGCTATGACACGATTTTGTTCAGCTTGGGAAGGATCTCTAGCACTAATACGACATTAAGCAATCTCAACCCACCCTTTTAACTACCAAAGATCCTTCCTATATAAGCTGCATTATCGTCTAGCCTAAATCTAGCTAGAATGCAATACAACACATCTCATTAGACGATTTTGTTCAGTTTAGAAAGGGTCTGTGTGAGTTATAGTTACCAATTCAACAGATTACTACTTTGCTTGCCCGAAGTCCTTCTTAAGCTGAACAAAATCGTCAAATGGTGGCCAGAATAGAGTGAAGAGTAGCGTCCATCAAATACCAAATAAGTCCCACTACACAGGAACCATGTTCTCTGTAACACACTATGCACTAAACATTCACAGTCACACATTTCCTCCACGATACACTATGCAAAACAAAAATTCATACGTGAGGGTACAAGATATTCCCATGAAGTAGAGCCTATTTTTGTCATGTCCCAATTGCGCGATATGACCTTGTTGATATACGGTATAGGCACTGTTTGTAAGGCACACGCTTGTACGGACCAAAATTGTGAACCGTTTATATCAAGAGGCTTTTTGGAAATAACTGAACCATTTTAACCCTTTTGATGTTGGAGGATAAACGTATTCATATTTTTATGGGTAGCATTAGACGATTTTACTAAGATCAGGAAGGATCTATAGGAGTCAAAGGGTTGATTGAAATCATTGTTTGTGTCCCTTTGATGACACAACTCGCTTTTTAGTTATAAAAGTTAGTGGTCAAAATGTGTGGCCTAAAATTTATGAATAGAATATAGATTTAGAATATATATAACGTTTCGTATCTGACCTTTAGACTAACCTAATTCAGAGAGACTTGGCATAATAACGTTTATTGACCATCCCACAGTTTGGATACAGGCAACACAATTATCTGTATACATTTCGATACATAAATAGCCAATGGTACAAAAGTTCCATTACAATGGAGCACAGTATATCAATGTCTTGGCCATGTGCAAAATACGCAGATGTTGCTCATCATAAGATCAATACAAACAATACGATTTCTTTAAATAAGTGAGCTAGAGAGAGAGAGAGAGAGAGAGAGAGAGAGGGGGGGGGGGTTAGTATGCGAGTATACAACAAACACAGTGCATAAACTGGATCTCATGTACGATACAAGATAACACTAGATAAATGTAACCAATATAACTGTATAAGGCATGAACATTAACATTAACATTGGCACACTTAGTATTATTCTCTCCTCTCTCTCTCTCTCTCTCTCTCTCTCTCTCTCTCTCTCTCTCTCTCTCTCTCTCTCCTAGAATTAAGTCCTGACCACCTCGTTTGGATCGTAAGGTCTGTGTGGCCAGTGTATATATGTAAATATATGCAAATATCTCTCTCTTACTCTCACACACTCACTCTCTCTCTCTACTCTACTCACACGGACGGACACACACACACCTTTTCTCTCTCTCTCTCTGTCTCTCTCTCACAGCTAAATCATTCCCCAAAGCCCCCCCGTGGTGACATTAATTAGCTTCCCCCAGGCCCCCCAAAGCTAACCCGCAGCGAGACCAAGCTAAACACCCAGGTAACAAGCTAAAAGGTAGGATATATACAGTACATATATATATATATATATATATATATATATATATATATATATATATATACTGTACTGTATATGCGTGTGTGTGTAATTCCTTCCCTCTTCCTGTATTTAGCTGCATTGTGTCTGGGTCTTGGTATTTGAAAGCCTTCCTAACTCTAATTCTAATTCTAACTCTCTCTCTCTCTCTCTCTCAAAACAAATAAAGGCATAAATAGATATACTAATTAATTAATTAACTAATAAATAAGATCCAACCAAAAAGTTCCGCTTCCGTACATAATGAGCCAATATTGAAAGGGTTAAAGTTTCCCCATATAGGCTAAGCATCGTATAGATTGATTTACTCGATATAGGAACAGTATGCTAATTAGCCTTAACACTTTTTGAGTCGATTTGTTGTTGTTAACCCTCGTTTTCTTCCACCGTTAGTTTGGACATTTATTTATTAGAAAGCTGTTATATTTACTCATTTGTATTATAATTATTTACAGTCAATAAATATTTTGAAAGAGTGCCAATAAATTGATACGGTAGGCCTAACATTACGTATCAGGTAATGAGATGGATACATATATGGAATGAGATAGATAGATAGATAAATGGATATGTATGTGTGTGCGAGTTAGTGAGAGAGTGTGAGCATGTGAGTTTCTGTGTGAGAGTGAGTGAGTGAGAGAGAGAGAGAGAGAGAGAGAGAGTGTGTGTGTGTGTGTGTGTGTGTGTGTGTGTGTGTGTGTGTGTGTGTGTGTGTGTGTGTGTGTGTGTGTGTGTGTGTGTGTGTGTGTGTGTGTGTGTGTGTGTGTGTGTGTGTGTGTGTGTGTGTGTGTGTGTGTGTGTGAGTGAGAGAGCGTGTGAGAGTGAGTGTTGGCCATATTCCCTCCATATTGCCCATAGCCTCTCGTTTTCGGCCTATGATATTTTGGTCCGGGAAAACAAACGACATTGAAACCTAAATGTCACGACCCTCCCGTAACTATCAATATTTGACATCCGGCTATTCATAACACACGCCCTAAAACATCACCCCAGGCTCAAAATACGAATAAAAGTCAATGCAAAATGTAAATGTAAAAGTTGGAGAGATAAATATAACCTATGTGAAAAGGCAAATTGTTAGGCTATATCTATAAATGTTCTGTCCGAGCGAAATGTGAGGCGAGTTCCGTCATTGGCTATATTATACAGTATACCAGTGCTCATAATATGTACGGGTATATATATATATATATATATATATATATATATATATATATATATATATATATATATATATATATATATATATATATATATATATATATATATATATATATTTACGGTATACATATATATTTCATGCTATAGTTTCTCCTATAACTACTCTAGTCACTGAAATAGTTACCCAAATATTTAATCGCTACTTGTACGTACTCTAAGATGCCTGGAGTGCGAGGCAAATTAGTTAACCAGATAAACACACACCGGTACTGAACAGACGTTATTTGTATAGCATCCACAGCCATCTATTGGAGGTTGGTGTCGTTGTTTTATTCAGCTGACGGTGAAGTACCTTGTCCTCAGCTTAATTATTGAGTATTACAACAATTATGCTGAGAAAGATGTTGTTAATTATGAAAACTTGACAATAATATAGAGTAGAGACAGCGTTGTTCCATATCATGTTAAGGGGAGGTATTTAGTTTGTTCCCTAGACCTCCATCAAGCTTAAAATTACACCCCCTTGAGTCCCTTTCAAGATAAATTTGTACATTTTTCGGTAGAAAAATGTCCCGGCCAAAGGCCGGTTCCTCTTAAATTACAGGCTCGCTATCGCTCGCCAGGATAAAATCGACACCTGAATTGCACGAAAGGTCTTAATATGGGGTGAAAGTTCTTAAAATCGCTAAACTAATGGGGTAAACGTTTTATAATATCAAAAGCAATGGGGCTAAACATGAGGGAGAAAGGGGTCAAGAAAAAAATCCCTCAAGTGGAGATCTCCCCTTAATCAAGTATCGATGAATCAGTTGCTAATGGGCTGAATTCATCCTAGAAATGTTCACGATATACCTAGTTATAGAGTGCAATGACCTTTATTCAAATTGTAATATAAGATCTAGATTAACACGCTGATATATACGCTAATATATACGCTATCTACGACACTACATTAACGCCATACAGACTGACTATAACGTATATAGCTCATCAGTATGCTTATTGAAGGATCATGTTTTGGAATACCGGTGCAGCACGATAGTATATTAATTAAGGGGGGTAGCACTCGCTCTTTCGGGACCCCTTTCTCCCTCATGTTTAGACCCATTAGTTTTGCGATTTTAAGACGTTCGTTCACTAATTTGGCGATGTTGAGGCCTTTCGGTCCATTTCTTTGTCAATATTAAGACATTTCGTGCCATATAGGTGTCGATCTTTTCCTGGCGAGCGATAACGAGCCTGTAATTTTAGAAGGAACCGGCCTTCGGCCGGGAAATTTTTCTACCGAAAAAATTTACAAGTTTATCTTGAAAGGGGGTCTAGGGGGTATTTATCTAAGCTTGATGGAGGTCTAGCGAGGAAACTCAAAAATAAATTAATAGATATAATGTACCCGGTATATAGACCAAAAACCAAGCACTACCCCCTTAAGTGCTTTTTACATAGCTATCTAGTGATATCATATGTAGGCTTTGCCAAAGACCAGTATATGTACCAAGATTGTTTATCAAACCGGACATTCCATTATTTTGAATCCTTAATCTCTGCATGCTTATAATGTAATACAGAGTATGTGTGTATGTGAGGGGGGGGGGGTATTAATAGTAGAATGTATTTAAAATTAACCTTTCATTTTTATTTTTTTATTTTTATTTTTAGAAATTCAATTTAACTTCCAACAAATATTAGTTCAGTAGATAAATAGCCTACCCTCTAGATAGCTATGAAGAGTAGGCCTATCTAGCTTTCTTAATGATTTTCAATTAGTTGTTTAATATATATAAAGGAAGCCATATAACATATAATGGTACCGGCAACTGATGCACTGTACCTCGCTACGTTTTCTTCGCTACCAGCACCAATGAAAACACATGAAACTGTTACCCTCTGTAAAATGACGCTAATATTGATTGTAATTTTCCTAACATTTAAGTATTTTATCCAGCTTAGAAAGGTCCTCTAGAAGTAAATATCGAGGGAAAATTAACGCATCCACTCTAAACCACTTTCAAAGCCAAATGAAAGCCAGAAAGGAACATATTATATGCTTGCCATAGTTGTGACACGATTACTGAATGTATTAACATTAGCTATCTGGTCCGACGTCTTGTGGTTTATTATGATATTTTGCTAAATATTATTGGGGATTGTGCTTTTTTTACCATTTTCGAGCAATGTAATTTAGTTTAAAAAAAACGTCTTCCAAGACTTCCTTCCAACTAAGAAATATCCACCCAGACCCCCTTCAAGCTAAAGGTATATATTTGTTCCCCCCCCCGACAGAAAAATTACCCCATCCACAGCCCAATTTCTTCCAAGTTACAGGCTCCCTATCGCTCACCCAGGAAGCAATCGTCACCTGAATGGGGTGAAGCGTCTTAGTGTCGCTAAACTAATGGAGTGAAGCGTCTTAAAATCTCCAAATTAATGAAGCGAAATAGAGGAGCCCCCAAAAGACCCCCCTCGGACCCAAAAAAGGGTTAATGATATGCTAATGTATGGATGAAGCTCATTATGCACATCTTTGGTCGACCTAATTATTGTTTACTTGTTGTTGTGCTGTTGTTACATCCGGGAGGCTCTGGTATGATAGCAGCTGTTTCTCTTCAATCTCTCCACACGTAATGATATCAATACCCGGTAGCAATTGTCTCACCTTTTCCATAATAATAATAATAATAATAATAATAATAATAATAATAATACAAATTAATACAATAAATACTCTAGTCCTTTTTGAGTTATGAGAGGTTAGGGGTTACGATTTCTGCCCAACCCAGAATGAACGGACAATAGTCATTGCCATTTATTATCTTCGTTATTGACTAATTAACCATTGTAATTAGCCTACATCAAAAATTAACTGATCACAATTATTATCTTAAGGGAAGACTGGCCGTTTGTTTGGTCTATTAATTCATTTAGGCCTATTCATATATGTTTTTAGTTTCCTCCCCAGACCTCCATCAAGCTTAGAAAAACACACCCTAGACCCCCCTTCAAGATAAATTTGTAAATTTTTCGGTAGAAAAATTTCCCGGCCGGAGGCCGGTTCCTCTTCAAATTGCAGGCTCGCTATCGCTCGCCAGGAAAAAATCGACACCTAAATGACACGAAAGGTCTTAAAATTAACAACGAAATGGGGCGAAAGGTGTTAAAATCGCCAAACTAATGGGCCGAACGTCTTATAATCTCAAAACTAGTGGGGCTAAACATTAGGGAGAAGGGGGTCCCGAAAAAAAAACGGTCTGCCTCCCCTTAACCTAACACGGCATGAAAGAACAAAATAACTAGCGGGCTGAAATACCTCGCCAATCCTATAATCATAAGTCCCTACAGTTCACATAAGGGGAGCTTGGTTTGTTTTTCTGGACTCCCTTCTCTCTCAGATTTGGCCCTATGAGTTTTGAAATATTAAGACGTTCGCTTCAATAATTTGGCAATTTTAAGACTTTGTGTACCAGTTAGGTTTCTTTTCTTTTTTTTTTTACCTGGCGAGCGATATCGGGCCTGTAAATCTAGGAGGAACCAGCCTTAATTCCAGATATTTTTTACCGAAAAATGTAAAAAATTATCTCGAAGGGGAGTCTTGGGGTATTATTTGTAAGCTTGATGGAAGTGTTGGGAGGAAACTAAAGATAATAACAAATTAATAAATAAATAGATAAATAAACAACTAAATACAATTGTCCCCTTAATAGGGGTCACCTGCTTGTTTCTCTCCCTTTCTCTCTTACTCTGGGTTGTATCCATTTGGCCCCATTCAGCCTACTGTTTTAAGATGTTTATCCGCATCCAGGTGCCGATTTATTCCTGGTGAGCGATAGCGAGCCAGCATTCTATGGAGAAATCCGGCTTTGCCGGAGACATTTTTCTATCGAAAAATATACAAATTTAGCCTGCTGTCAATTTTTTGTTTGTTTTTAAATATGATGGCTCACTACCGCTTGCCAGGAAAAAATCAACATCTGGATGGATGTAAACGTCTTAAAACAGTAGGCGGAATGGGGCCGAGTGGATACAACTCAGAGAGAGAGGGAGAAAGAGAAAACAAAACTAAGTGGGCCCCCTCAATACGGTACCGGCACGCTTCTTGAGAGGAGATGTGCCAACGGTGCTCATGTTCTGACACCTAGGCTTATAACCCAGTTGTTGAAGAGTTACTGGTTCGCTGATACAACCAAGTGTTCAGGATGTCAAACTAGATATACTGTATATTCTTCTCTTTGTAGCCATCATTGCGAATTATATACACTACGGTAATATGTATGCTTAACATTATATACACTACGGTAATATGTATGCTTAAAATTCTTATTATATCCTTGTAGATGATGAAATGGCCAAAACAATGCAACTTCATGTTCTGGGTGTGGTGTCCCGAGTTCGAATCCCGGGAGGCCCATATTAGTTTATTCAAGTACATAGGGGTTTGTAATGGATGATTAATGTTAATTAAGAACGAGGGGCTCCTTAATTTTCATGTATTCCTACTCCTATTAATTTCAGTCTTCAAACAAAATTACTCTGGTTTGACACCCTGTACGTGTTAAAAACAGTTCAACAGGTCATTAACCTCGAATATAAGAAAAAAGTTATTCGCGGCCGTATACTATAATAGGAAGAACAGATAAACAAGAACATTAGAGAACAGTCAGAAAGGAGTGAATAATCTTGTTACATGCGCGTTGGATTAGAATGAACAGTTCCATTCGCCTGGATCATGAAGAAACAATCAATCGTAGAAATAAATATACTGTATACCGGTAGCAATAGTAACGTTATTAAAAACTCGTAAACACATGAAAGGAATTGATAGAAAATGTCGTTGGATATCTTGTTTATCTTCAATCAAAATGAGACCAAAACAATGCTGGTATAACAATTTACAATAAACATATATTTGGTAGCTGTGAACAAAACTAATTCTTAATAACTATTCCGCAAAAAAGGGGGAAATGGCAAGGTGATGGAAAATACATTTGGAGATCCGTTATTTTCCACACAGAGAGAGAGAGAGAGAGAGAGAGAGAGTAGAGCTTTATCACTGTGAACAATATACATTTTTCCCTTATAATAAGATACCAGTATTCTTCCTTTTGTTTGCTTTACCAAGACCATATCAGATTGTTACCCTATACCGAGCACATGTAACATTGTCTCCCTTGTTTTCTATATCGAGTCCAAGTACGGATTCCCTCCTTTGGCTTCCTATACTAAATCCAAGTAAGATTATCTCCTCTTGGTTTCCTATACCGAGTCCAAGTAAGATATTCTCCCATTTGGCTTCCTGTACAGAATCCAAGTAAGATAATATTCCCTGTGTCTTCCTGTACTGAAACCTAGTAATATATTCTCCCCTGAATTTCCTACACCAATTCCAAGTAATTTTTATCTCCCTTTAGTTTCTTATACATGTGAGTCCAAATAAGATTGTTTCCCCCTTGACTTTCTATACCGAGTCCAAGTAAGATTGTGTCCGTCTATACCGAGTCACAACAAATAAAAAAAAAAAAAAAAAAATACCACTAGTTTCAGTCCAAGCAAGATACCGGTACTCTCGCTTTTGTTTCCTATGCCGAAACCAAATACGATTTTCACCCTTTAGTTTGAGTCCAGGTGAGATAACCCTTTAGTTTGAGTCCAAGTAAGATAACCCTTTAGTTTGAGTCCAAGTAAGATAGTCTCCCTTTTGTTATCTCTACCGAGTTCAAGTAAGAGAGCCATGCACCAGTGTCATGTACCGCGGTGATCTGACGGTTAAAGCACGGGGAGAGAGAGAGAAGAGAGGGTGCATGGTGCTTCCTCTTTAATGTTCCCCTCCTCCTAAACACTCTCTCTCTCTCTCTCTCTCTCTCTCTCTCTCTCTCTCTCTCTCTCTCTCTCTCTCTCTCTGTATTTTATTTCGATGTTTGTTTCTCCCTATCATTAAAACGTTTCTATTGTCATTGTGTTCAGCTGATCGTCTCTCCAAGTTACTTTGTTTCTAATTTAGTTTTCCATAATGCTCATTAAACGTTTCCGTTACACAAACCCACTATTCTCTCTCTCTCATATCACTAGCTATTGTGTATACGATGAAAATAAGATAAGAGAAGATATCTTTAAGAAGTCAATATGATAATAATGATGGCTATGCGAAGCACGGTACACTCCAATAATCCCTGTACATATTGTGCTGGCCTAGATGGATTGGAGCCATGAGGAGACAATGTATCATCTCATAAGAGTTCGATACACTTGTATAATAATACAAGGGATAATGGACGCAATTGACCACTTGCGAGTTTCAGGGTATAAGGAAGTTGGAGCCGTAAACATAGCTAGTAAACAGAAATGCAATAATAATGTAGGTTTATGATGGATAAAAAGTGTGTTGAATTGGGTTTTATGTATTTGTAAATGTACCATGACCGTATATTAGTTGGTAATTATGCTTATTATCGATATCTACAGCTACAACTTCCTTATAGATCGAAACTCGCAAGTGATCAAATGTGCAACCCTAATTTATGTAGCGTATATTTGGCTATTTACTACACGTGTTCTCACTCCAGTAGTTTCCTAACTTTTTTACGGGATGACTCGTCTCGTTTCATTAATATGCACCCAAGAGCGACGAACTTGGATTCATAGTATAATGATGTATATCACTGTGCAGTTCTTGTCTGTTGGTACTGTGTCTCATGTTTGTGGTTGTAAATTGTGTGGACATTCTTGTGTTCCTGTTAAATAGAAGAATACATTTCCCAACTAATTTTAAAAGTGGTCGTGCTTACTGTGTAGGCCTATGTCAATATGTGTGTGTGTGGTATAAATTTGAAAAACATTCTTAGAAGTCTTCCTGAGCTGAATCATTTAGAGTTCGTAATTGTTCAAACTTCATCTATCGCATAACACCATAAACTACCAACCCATACACCACTCTTTGCCTTCGCATAACATTATGTTGTTATGTATTAGCGAGGCATTAATCATTATTATAAGCTTATAAAACAACTTTCACTTCTAAATAGCGAAGTGGATAACTAGTTGCACAAACACCACTCTGTACGACCTGACTCTATGCTAAAGAGTCGTACGAATCAACACACCCATTCACACCTACAGCTACGAAACTTCACATGCAACGTTTTTCATGTCTACACAAACGTTTTTTTCTAGTTCATGACACACAATTAGTCACTGAGGTTTCTTTAGTTGTGATGAAGGAGATCAGGCGGAGGACAGTAACATCTAAACCACTATTAACTATGCCAACACCTACGCGGTACTCACCCTGGTAAAGGTATGGTAGCTCCTGACGTTTGTCCCAGTTGTAGACGATGGTTGAGGGAGAGGAAGGCGCTAAGGAACCCCGTGGCTCTGGCAAGGGAAGCACTTTGGGGCTCCAGCCCACCTTGTGACAAACTCCAGACCTCCAGCAGGCACTGAGGTAAGGCCTGAGGAGCCACGAGAAAGTGTTATTGGTCTTTGTATTCCTGACTTGGTAATAGTCTCTCGTGGGGTCGCAACGCACCAACAAAATCCCAAGTCACGCAAAAAATGTTTGGTATCACTGCTAAGTACGTATAGAGTTTGTAGCACTAGTATCGTTGTACAGCAGCACTATAGCCGAGGTTCCAGGCAGCAGAGAGCAAGGATCTCCTAGCTCAAGCAATGTCAGCTCCTGGAGCCGCCCCGGCTATGACTGCTCCTGACGGTGCTCGTATGGCTGCTATATGTGCCGGGCCCGCACACCTTCGTCACTACTACACATGTCTGACTTCTTGTCCCTCTCTCTCTCTCACCAGCCTCTCTCTCGGAACTCTCCCACTCGGTCAGTGCTTACGTCAGTATGATGCGCACGAGGTGAGAGTGAGAGCGGGGTGATGTAGGCGAGGAAGAGAGGAGAGAGAGAGGCGCGGGGGGAGAGCAGGTGAGGGAGCAGCGATAGAGCAGGCCACAGCGTTCAGTAGGTTATGAGCACCGTTCACGATGACTTGTTGCAGACTCGACTCTCTTGTCCCTTCCTGGCACTCTGTTCATATCACTATCAGAGCTTCTCACACTCTCATCTCCGTTATAGCTCTGCACTCAGTAATACCGTTAATGTTACTGACCGTTTTTAGAGCCAGTGTCGTGCTTCAAGCTGACAACAGTATCAAATGCACACTTGGTGGTTTCTATGAGTCACCGCATCAAAGCTAATAAGTTAAAGTTAATGACCACTCTCGCCGTGACCTTGAGCTTTCTAGAGACAACACGGCATTAATATTAAATGAGGGGGACAGATGCGCTTCCCAACTGCACTCATGTGGGGGTCGCCTGGGATATCAAGCGTGACACATTGCCCCGCGGCCACACTGGGGGCTAACGGTCACAAGGATGCGGGGTTAGCGGCTCCCGTTTGCACCAAGCAGATTTCCTTCCGTTATCAAATCCTTTCGCCCGAGCTGTGCTTAAATCTTCTCTGCTTTACTATTATTCAGCTAGCGGTAAATTATAGTGGCTTTTGATATGCGTAGTCGAAGATAATAATTGTGATTTATAAGTTTACCCCCGAATGCTTCTTCTCTTCGCTCTATGTGTGTGAATATGTGCGGGCGAGGAGGGAAGCTGGCGCAACTCTGCTTTGCCACCTGTTCTAACAGACACTGGGGGACTCTGCCCAAACCAGCCTCGCTCGGGCGGGAGTAGAACGTTGGCTACCTTCCTCCCAGCCAACCACAGGCCCTCCCTCCCACCCCTAGCTCCACCCCCTACCGCCTCCACACCTAATCACTACCCCGCATTCTACCACATATACAAACAAATATAATCCATCTCCCCTTTTGGTGGATTCTATACTTTGGAAATATTGCAGGAAGGGTTGTTTGGAAGTTGGAAGATTGTAAAATTAAGGGATGTTGTTGGAAGTTGTGAGGTCTGGGCATCGCGTTTAGGTCCCTCCCACTATGCCCACCCCCACCTTGATGCCCCTCCTCCCAAAACCCACTGCCCACCCTCGCTCTTGCTCTCTCTCTCTCTCTCTCTCTCTCGCTCTCTCTCTCTCTCTCTCTCTCTCTCTCTCTCTCTCTCTCTCTCCATGAATATCACCATTTGAAGTTTATGCTGTTTTATATTATTATTATTTTTCATTATATTATTTTCTTCTCACTCGGCCACTCTTCATTTTGTTTTTCTTTCTTTTTAATATCATTTTTGTCTCTTACTTTCCCTCATCCTCTTCCCTTCTTCCCTCATCCCTCCCTTCCTTATTTTGTCATACCCTGTTCCCTTCCTTCCTTCCTTCCTTCCTTCCTCTCTTCCTCCATTGCTTTTTGTTTACGTCTAACCATTATATTTTACATTGTCGCTTCACACACATTCAGCCCCTCTGTATTCATCCAATATTCTTCCTTTGCGTCAATTTTTATATAGTTTCATTATTTTCTCACAACATTCTCCATTAAGGGGGAATGGTTCACTTTTTGGGCGATTTTGGCATGTATTCATTATTTTTCTAGTTTCCTCCCTAGACCTCCATCAAATTTAAAAACAAAAAATCCATTAAATCCCCCTTCTAGATTAATTTGTAAATTTTTCGGTAGAAAAATTTCCCGGCCGAAGGCCGGTTCTTCCAACATTACAGGCTCAATATCGTTCGCCAGGGAAAAAATCGACACCTAAATAGCACGAAAGGTCTAAATATTGACGAAGAAATGGGGCGAAAGGTCTTAAAATCGACTAACTAATGGGGCAAGCATCTTAACATCTGAGAACTAATGGGGCTAAACATGAGGGAGAAAGTGGTCCAGAAAACCGGCCCATCACCCTTAAGACTACCCAGCTCCTTCCTTGCCACGTGCAATCTCTCTCTCTCTCATACTCTCTCTCATACTCTCTCGGCATTAATTAAAGGAAATTTATTATGTGTATTACTTATTATTAGTAGTAGTATATACAGGTATATTATTTTTATGATTAAATATTTCATTATAATTTCTCCTCTTTCTTTATCAGTCTGAATGATTACGAACTAACTTCCTTCCACTTTCACAATTCTGTCAAATTAGAGGAGAAATAGTATGTCGGTTTCTTTATTTATCCGTAACCGTTTAAGGGGAGGCAGACCGTTTTTCTGGACCCCCTTTTCCCTAATGTTTAGCCCCAGTAGTTGTGAGATTATAAGACTTTCGGCCCATTAGTTTGGCGATTTTAACAACTTTCGCCCCATTTCGTTGTCAATTTTAAGACCTTTCGTGCCATTTAGGTGTCGATTATTTCCTGGAGAACGACAGCAAGCCTGCAATTTTAAGAGGAACCGGCCTTCGGCCGAGACATTTTTCTGCCGAAAAAATTACACATTTATCTAGGGGGTGTTTTTCTAAGTTTGATGGAGTTCTAGGGAGGAAACTAAAAAAAATATATGAATAAATGAATTAATAGACCAAAGAAACGGCCAGTCTCCCCTTAACTCCTCTTTTGTCTCTGATGAAATCTGAAAAAAAGAGGTCACGCGATCAATACTAACATAATTTGTATCCAATTCTGGTATCCGCTACAAGTTTGCCTGTAATGTTGATAGATTCGTGTTTACTGTATATTGCAGTCTATCTAAAATATAATAATATAAAACATTCCGTATATTTTGTGTCCTCCCTCCGTATCCGCACATGTATGTATACAGTCGTGGTCAATGATTCTGACATTTTGAAGCTTCGAACTTTTTAAATATACCTTCAATTCAAGTCAGCCCAATACAGGCTAAACAAAATATATATACAGTATATATATACCTGTACAGTATATATATATATATATATATACTGTATTCTACAAACGTTCATGACAACTAACCACTTCACATAAAGTACATTATAAGGTTAATTAATGATGATTGATTGCAACTGCCGATTATCAATCGAACTCGGTACCCACAAACAGGACGCCAGTGCTCTTCCACTGAACTGCCACGAAGGTTAAAGGTTTAGCATGCACTCTTCGTACTAAACCTTTAAACTTTCTGGAAGTACAGTGGTAGAGTACTGTCGTCCTGTTTGTGGGTCCCAAGTTCGATTCTGGGCAGTTGCAATCATTCATCATTTATATACCCTACAATGTACTTTGTGGGAAGTGTTTACATGTTATAGACGTTTGTAGATTATAATGATTGGCATTTTTTTCACAAAATATATATATATATATATATATATTTATATACAGTATATATATACGGTACTGATGTATATGAATAATTTAAATGAAAACCAATGCTACTGCTCTACCTAGTAATTTCCTGTGGCCTTAAATAACCCCTAGTACACTCTACCTCTGTACTCCCCTCATGTACTGTAACATTCTCTACATTCCTCATCACCTTCCCCTATCTCCCTGCCCCTTCCTCACTCTCCCCTCCCCCCTCACTCTCCCCTTCCCCCTCACTCTCCCCTCCCTCATCCCTCTCTCTTCCTCTTCTTCTTTTGCTCTCCCCCGTCCTCTCTCCTCCCTTCTTTCCCTTTTCCCTCCCCTCTTCTCTTCGTCCTCTTGTCTCCCCCCCTCTATTCCCCTCGCTCCCTCTTTCCCTTCTCCCTACCTCTTTCTCTCTCCATCCCTCTCTCTTCCCTTCCCCTCCCTCTTTCTTTTCTTCCCCTCCTCTTCCCCTCCTCTCTCTTCCCCTCCTCTCTCCCTCCCTCTCTCTTCCCCTCCACCTCCCCCACCCCCCTTCCTATCCTTCACAGTACCCCCCTCTTTGCCCCCCTACACACACACACACACACACACACACAAAAGATTAACCATTTCAATGCACGATCGCGCTGTTTACACTATAATATGGCTCACCTTAGACGATTTTACTCAACTTAGGAAGGACCTCTAGAAATATTTGGGGAAAGATAAAGAATCCCACACAACGGAAAACAATACAAGAATCCCACACAACTCTAAATCCCACAAGTATTTTCTAAGCTGACAACAAAAATAATACCTGCGTCATGGTAAACAGAAAGTGTTAAGATGTGTGTAGGTGGAGGCAGTTTATTCCCCCCCCCCCCCCCCACAATAGCAGGGGGGATTACTGTTAAGGGGGGATGGGGTCCGTTTTTCTGGTCCCTTTTCTCCCTCGTGTTTAGCCCCATTAGTTTTCAGATTTTAAGACGTTAGGCCCATTAGTTTGGCGTTTTAACACCTTTCGCCCCAATTCGTTTTATTTGTTTTAGATATTTCGTGCTATTTACAGTAGGTGTCGATTTTTTTCCTGACGAGCGATAGCGAGCCTGTAATTTTAAAAGGAGCCGGCCTTCGACCGGGACATAGTTCTACCGAAAGAATTACAAATTTATCTTGTCTAGGGGGGGTTTGTCTAAGATTGATGGAGGTCTAACAAGAAAACCAAAAACATATATGAATAAATTAATTAATAGACCAAAAAAGCAGCCACTATCCCCTTAATCCCACCATAGAGGCGTACTGTAATCTGGTTGCCAGATTTAACGAGAATCTACGCCGGGTTTTTTTTCGGCAACTTTGAACTGCAACCTTATATATATATATATATATATATATATATATATATATATATATATATATATATATATATATATATATATATATATATATATATATATATAATTTTTTTTTTTTTTTTTTTTTTTTTTTTTTTTTTTTTTTTTAGACTGTTGCACTGGTATCGTTAACTAAAATGGAGGAAGGATATTATATATTCAAGGTAGATTAGTATAAATTATATAATAATTTAAGAAGTATAGGTGGTAAGCAGTCAGACCAGTGTTGACGGTGAAAGTTGAAGGAAAATCGACCGTGTGATATCGTTTCTACAGTAGCGGGGACACGGGTTCATTACGACGGGATTTACACGCGAGCGCTTTATTTTTCCGGCAAGGTATGATTGAATGAACATAGACACCATATGAAGGGGAGCACTTCCTTGATAACGTTTCGCATGTAGCTTCATCAGGCCAATGGCATAGTGTAAGTCATTAGCCTGATGAAGCTATATGCGAAACGTTGTTTATAAAGAGCTCCTCATCATAAGGTGTTTATATTCATGCTGTCATCTTTTCTGAGATGATTTTGATCAAGTTCAGCGTGTATCACACGAGCGCTTTTCAGGCAATTTTCGACGAGCGAGTCTTTCTTGGATATATTTTGAGGCTTTTTCACATTGTAACCGGAAACTATATTGAAGGTAGATTATGTTAGGTGGATGAATTCTGATACAATTGAGATTTTAAAGCTGCCGGACTACAATTGCTCGTAAATATTGACGGAAAAAACACTCGTGTGACACTGCCTTTCCAATCGGCATTTTTGTTCCTGGCATCTTTTCGGGACTATTTGGCACTGGTAGCGATGACTAGCTTGGAGGTGATGCGTTAACCTTTTGTGGTATTCATTGTGTTCTGGTTGTTACTAGACGATTCTATTCAGCTTAGGAAGGATACCTAGGAGTCCAGAAAGTAAACACTATATTGATTAAACCTTTGTGTTCCTGTGTATGTGTGTGTGTGTGTGTGGGTGTGTGTGTGTGTGTGTGTTTTTCGGAGTGAGTGATTGCAAGTGCGTGTGTATGTGTAGTGGTGAGCGACTGTATGTGTGTGTGTGGGGTGGGGGTATGTAGGAGTGAATAACTATATGTGTGTACGTTTGCGTAGGGACGTGTGTTTGTGTGTAGGGGTGAGTGTACGTGTGAAGTAAAGGGTGTAATGTGTGCGTGCGTAGGGGTGAGTTTACGTGTGTATATAAGGGTGAATTTACGTGTTAATGTGTGTGTAGGGGTGAGTTTACGTGTGTGTGTGTAGGGGTGAGTGTACAGTATATATGTGTGTGTAGGGGTGAGTGTACGTGTGTTTGTGTAAGGGTGAGTGTATGTGTGTGTGTGTGTGTGTGTGTGTACGTGTGTTTGTGTAAGGATGAGCGTACGTGTGTGTGTGTGTGTGTTTGGAGGGAACTGGTGACAGCTACCAGTATAGAGTTTCAACAAATTGCAACCAACACTCTTACTTCACGTATTTCACTATGGTCAGAACTTCATGTGTGGTAGAGTCAGTATATCATTGTTATGTAGGGTGTCACGAGACCGGTCACGCAAACACATATTATTCCTCTCTCTCTAAATATCGCCGACTCTCTACAACATCGGTTTCAATAGTGTTCACATTACGTGGTCACTCGGCGATCTTAAGGGGGGATGGTTAACTTTTTGGTCTATTTTTCATTTATTATTTTTTGTTGTTCTAGTTTCCTCCCTAGACCTTCATCAAACTTTAAAAAAAAAAAAAAATCCATTAGATCCCCCTTCTAGACTAATGTGTACATTTTCGGGGTTATACTGTATGGTACTATTCTTATTGCCTTTCACACAAGTTAGATAGTTTACCTACAAACAGCTTCGTTAAGGGGGATAATGGGCGTATATGTTTGCTTATTCATCTATATTCTATTTTTTATTGTTTAGTTTCCTCCCTAGACTTCCATCAAGCTTAAAACAAACACCTGCCCAAGACCCTCCTTGAAGATAAATTTGTACATGTTTCGATAGAAAATTGTTCCGCCCGAAGGCCGGTTCCTCTTAAAAATCGACACCTAAATGACACGAAAAGTCAAAATATTGACAAATAAGTGGGCCAAACTAATGGGTCATACGTCTTAAACTCTGAAAACTAATGGGACTTAACATGAGGAAGAAGGGGGACCAGAAAAACGACTCGTCTCCCCTTAAGTATCAGTGAATCTGTTGTTGCTTGTTTGTGTATTCTCATCCCATACCAGCTCTCCTGCCTCATACCACCCCTTCCTTCCTTCTCTTCTCTTCTTTTAATCCCTTTCCTTTCTTCTTTCACTTCCTTTCTTCCTTCATTTTCTTCCATCTTCCCTTCCGCCCTTCCTTTCTTCCCCTCCCTTCCTTTCCTCCTTCTTTCATACCCTTCCCTTTCTTCTTTCACTTCTTTTAATCCTTCTCTTCTCTTCCATCTTTCCTTCCTTTCTTCTTTCACTTCCTTTCATCCTTCCTTCCTTCTCTTCTCTTCCAATCTTTCCTTCCGTCCTTCCTTTCATCTTTCACTTACTTTCATTCTTCCTTCCTTCTCTTCTCTTCCATCTTTCCTTCCGTCATTCCTTTCTTCTTTCACTTCCTTTCATCCTTCCTTCCTTGTCATCACTTCTTTCATACCCTTCCCTTTCTTCTTTCACTTCCTTTCTTCCTCTCTTCTCTTCTCTTCAATTCTTCCTTTCTTCCCCTCCCTCCCTCCTTTCCCTTCAATCCCAATCCCTTTCTTTTGCTTGACTTCCTTTGCTTCCCCTTATTTTCCTTTCCCACCCCTTCCCTTGCCCATCCATTAATATTAATTCTTTCTCTTCCTTTTCCTTCGCATCCCAACCCTTCCCATGTCTTCGCCTTCCTTGCCTTAACTTCTACTGTATGTGCTTGCTAGACCCTGCCCTTCCTCCTTTCTTACCCATTCCCATCCCATCTCTTCCATGTGCATGCCAATCCCTTCCCTCCCTCCTCCCTCCCTCACAACCCTCTCCCCTCCCTTCCCTTCCATTCGATTCTTCCTCTCCCTCCCCATCCTTTCTTTCCCTCCTCATCCTTCCCTTCTGATCGCACCCAATTCCTTCCCTTCCATGTGCTTGCCAGTTCCTCCCCTCCCTCCATCCCTTCTAACCCTCTCCCCTCCTCCCTTTCGCTTCCTTTCCATCCCTTCCCTTCCATGTGCTTCCCAGTGCCTCCCCTCCGTCTCTCCCAACCCACTCCCCTCCTCCCTCCCCCCCCCCCTTTTCATCTCTTCCCTTCCATGTATTTGCTAGTCCCTCCCCTCCCACTTCTCTCCCTCCCAACCCTCTCCTCCTCCTCCCTTCCCTTCCATGTGCTTACCAATCCCTCCCCTCCCACTTCTCTCTCTACCAACCCACTCCCCTCCTCCCTTCCCTTCCATGTGCTTACCAGTCCCTCCTCTCCACCCATCCCTCCCAACCCTCTCCCCTCCTCCCTTCCCTCCCATGTGCTTACCGTTCTCATTGTCCTTCCAGGGTGGGGGGGGGGGGGAGGTGAGGGGGTGAGGTGGGGGTAGGGAGGGAGGGAGGGAGGGAGGGAGGGAGGGAGAGAGAGGGGCCATGGGAGGGAGGGTGGCCAGATCTTTTATGAACGATACACCATATTTCTGTCCGCCTGTCCCCCTCCACCACCACCACCACCCTTGTTTTGGTGGGAGGCAAGGGAGGACATAAAAAAAGCAGTGGGAGGAATGAGGGAGGTAGGGGAGGAATGAGGAAAGTAGGGGAGGATGGGAGGGAGAAAACTGGGGAGTAAGATAACTGGGGAGGAGGAGGGAAAAAAGAAAACTCGGGAAGAGTAGGGGAGAAAGAGAACTGGGGAGGAAGATAGCTGGGGAGGAGGAGCGGAAGAAGAGCACTTGCGAGTAGGAGGGGAAGAAGATAACGGGAGGAGGAGGAGGGGAATTGAACTGGGGAGGAGAAAATATAAAGAAACTAACAATTCGGGAAAGTGGACAAGAACCAGACATGAAAGAAGGAAAATTACAAGAAGGAGACACATTAATTAAGGGAAATAAACAATATATGAAAGATACTGAAATAGTAAAGGTAAACACAGTTAAAGGAGGGGCGAAGAATAGGGGAGAAGGAAGGATAAAGAAACTAATAACTCAAGATAAATAAAACGGGAAATGAGAGACTGGAATAACAAAGAACATGCATGGTTAATAAAGCAAGAGGAGGAGAAGGAGGGGAGAAGAACAGAGGCGAAGGAAGTATAAAACAGACGAAAATGGCAAGGGGCATGGAAGGGGAGATGAAAGGAAACTGACGATAAAGGGGAAATGAAAGGAAACTGGAATAACAAGGGAAATGAAAGGTAAATAAAGCAAGGGGAGGAGGGGATGGCGGGAGGAGGAAGCATAAAGAAGCTAATAACTCGATATGAATGGAATGGGAAATGAAAAGAAACTGATGATTAAGGGGGAAATGGAGATAAATTGGAATATCAAGCGGAAGGAATGGTAAATAGAGTAAGGAGAAGAAAAACAGGAAACAGTCATAGAGCTCAAGAGGAATGGAATGGAAAATAACAAAAACATGCATATACATTAACGGTCCCTTAAGGAAAAGTAAAACCAAAGGTAAAGACAAAAGTACTGGAAGGTCAAGGGAAGGGAAGGGAATGGTAAATAAAACGGAGGGAAGGGAGGAGGAAGGGGAGGTGGGAGGGGAGGAGGAAGTATAGAGCAACCAGAAACTCAAGGGAGAAATGGAATGAAAAGAGACTGGGGTATGGAATGGTAAATAAAGCAAGGGGAGGGAAGGAGAACGGCGGGGAGAGAGAGAGAGAGAATAATAAAAACAACTCGAGGGGAATGCTATAGGAAATTAAACACAACAAATACTGATAATATAGGAGAAGTTAAAAGAGATTGGAACATCAAGGCAAATGTATAGTAAATTTAGTAAGGGAATAGGAGGAGGAAATATGAAATGAGACTCAAAACCCAAGAGGAATGGAATGGGAAATTAAAAAAGACTGACGAAAAAAAGAGAAATGCAAAAATACGGGAATATCTTAAAATCGCCAAACTAATGGGTCAAACTTCTTAAAATCTGAAATGGGACTAAACATGAGGGACAAGGGGAGCCAGAATAACGAACCATCTCCCCTTAAGGGAAGAGCTGTCCAATCACAGAATTCGGATGGATATCTTATAGATATTTTTTTTCCGAGGGGGTTGGCGAATTGGAAATAAAAATACGGATGTGTTGCGAATTTGTGAATGCCGTAGACTAGCTGTGTGGTATTATCTCCTATTGCACACACACACACAGACACACACACACATATTTAAGTTTCCCGGATGTGTGCACCGAGAGAGAGAGAGAGAGAGAGAGAGAAAAAAATGGCAAACAGACTAAAATCAACAGTGAGAGAGAGTTACATAGAAGGATATTGAATCATGAATTACAGAGAGAGTGATAATGAAACAGACCGATAATTTACATAGATATACTGACTACACAGGTCTTACGATCCAAGCGAGGTAGTCAAAACTTAAATCTAGTAGAAATATCAGAGCCCTACATAAAGAAAAGTGGAAGAACAGGACAATATAGCACAGACAGAGAGGGAGAGAGAGAGAGAGAGAAATATGAGTGAGAGAGAGAGAGAACAAAAAGAGAAATAAGAGCGAGAGAGAGAGAGAATGGTGCAGGATTAATGGCTCTGAGTGATTGATCTTTAATGAGGTGATTTTATTTGAATTGCATTTTGTTGGGCATGACTTTGAAGGTGAACCAGCTCTCTCTCTCTCTCTCTCTCTCTCTCTCTCTCTCTCTCTCTCTCTCTCTCTCTCTCTCTCTCAGATGCCTGTTGTGTTGTTATTTGTTTATTGTGTTACTTAGTGGGGGGGTTTTTCATTTTTACTTGTGTGTTACTTTGTGTGCCCTAATTTGTGACTTTGTGTTACTTAATGCGTTACTTTGTGTTACTTAATGCGTTACTTTGTGTTACTTGATGCGCTACTTTGGTGTTGTGTAGCTTTATGTTACTTGTATTACATTGTGTTGTTTGATGTGCTACTTTATAGTACTTGATACGTTGTTTTATGTTGTTCGATGTGTTACTTGATGTGCTACTTTGTGTTGTTTGATGTATTACTTTGGGTTGCTTGATGTGTTACTTTGAGTTGCTCGATGTTTTACTTTATGTTGTTTGATGTGCTACTTTGTGTTACTGGATGTGTTACTTTGTGTTGCTTGATGTGTTACTTTGTGTTGATTGATGTGTTACTTTGTGTTGTTTGATGTGCTACTTTGTGTTACTGGATGTGTTACTTTGTGTTGCTTGATGTGTTACTTTGTGTTGATTGATATGTTACTTTGTGTTGCTGGATGTGTTACTTTGTGTTGCTTGATGTGTTACGTTGTGTTGCTTGATGTGTTACTTTGTGTTGCTTGATGTGTTACTTTGTGTTGATTGATGTTACTTTGTGTTGCTTTATGTGTTACTTTGTGTTGCTTGGTGTGTTACTTTGTGTTATTTTGTGTTGCTTGGTGTGTTACTTTGTGTTGATTGATATGTTACTTTGTGTTGATTGATATGTTACTTTGTGTTGATTGATATGTTACTTTGTGTTGCTTGATGTGTTACTTTGTGTTGCTTGATATTTTACTTTGTGTTGCTTGATGTGTTACTTTGTGTTGCTTGATGTGTTACTTTGTGTTGCTTGATGTGTTACTTTGTGTTGCTTGGTGTGTTATTTTGTGTTACTTGATGTGTTACTTTGGGTGGCTTGATGTGTTACTTTGTGTTGCTTGATATGTTACTTTGTGTTGCTTGATGTGTTACTTTGTGTTGCTTGATGTGTTATTTCGTGTTGCTTGATGTGTTATTTTGTGTTGCTTGATGTGTTACGTTGTGCTGCTTGATGTGTTATTTTGTTTTGCTTGATGTGTTATTTTGTGTTGCTTGATGTGTTACTTTGTGTGGCTTGATGTGTTATGTTGTGTTGCTTGATGTGTTACTTTGTGTTGCTTGATGTGTTATTTTGTGTTACTTGATGTGTTACTTTGTGTGGCTTGATGTGTTACTTTGTGTGGCTTGATGTGTTACTTTGTGTGGCTTGATGTGTTACTTTGTGTTGCTTGATGTGTTATTTTGTGTTGCTTGGTGTGTTATTTTGTGTTGCTTGATGTGTTATTTTGTGTTGCTTGATGTGTTACTTTGTGCTGCTTGATGTGTTATTTTGTTTTGCTTGATGTGTTATTTTGTGTTGCTTGATGTGTTATTTTGTGTTGCTTGATGTGTTATTTTGTGTTGCTTGATGTGTTATTTTGTGTTGCTTGATGTGTTGCTTTGTGTTGTTTGATGTGTTATTTTGTGTTGCTTGATGTGCTGCTTTATGTTGCTTGATGTGCTGCTTTATGTTGCTTGATGTGCTGCTTTATGTTACTTGATGTGCTGCTTTATGTTACTTGATGTGTTACTTTGTGTTGCTTGATGTGCTGCTTTATGTTACTTGGTATGTTGCTTTGTGTTGACTGTTGCGCTACGTTTTGCTACTAGATATGTTATTTTGTGTTGTTTGATGTGTTACTTTCTGTTAATTTGATGTTTGTTTGTTTTTGATGTGCTAGTTTGTGTTAGCTTCCTGAATACTTTGCATTGTTTTAAGTGTGTTTGCGAAAAGTTTTACCCCAGAAACAGGCATTCTCTCCAATAATATTACTATGCTTCAATTGCCGCTCGCCAGACGATATTAATTAAACAGACAAGGTCCCTGTTAGAAATGGTAAAGTACAATACAGTTAAATAATCCCCCAAGGTCATTTCCGAAACAATATCCTTCATAAGCTAAGTAAAATTTATGTTTCAAAATATGAATACAATTATCTCCATAATTTTACTAAGCAATAAGTAAGCTCTGGAACCCTCCCACAATCAGTCTTTCCCTCATTCTTTGACTATAGCTACTTCAAGCTCCGTGTGTCCAGACATTTTACCACTTAACGTACCTTAAATCTGTCTCTCTCTCACTTTTTCAACTTTGAGGAGGAACACTTGTTAAAAGCAACTTTGACTTTTGTCTCCTTCATACACATAATATATAAGCAACAACTCTCCTGAGCTAAATTAATGTTTTATTAAAGAAAATTTAAAATAACACAATCATTTTCAACATTTATCGAGCAACAACCTTCCTTAAAATATGTGCAATATAATTTTGCGATAGATTTAACAGAGAACTAACAACAACATAGAGACAAAGTTATTGATGTTATTTTTACATAAGGGTTTAGTTTTTATATTTAACTTTTGTTGCTATTGATTATTTTGTTTCGTTCGTTTCGCGAGCGCGTGTGGGATTTTTTCCGATCTTGCTGAAAGTGATGAATTAGTGATATCTTATAGTTTCAGTTTTAAGCACGTAAGTTTATATATTAAGTACAAAATAATGTGGCTCGCCCAAACACACAGACACATGCATACGCTCTC
>CM064513.1:17894316-17955234 GCA_032716605.1 Paralithodes platypus
CATGGTAATGACAAATATGAGTTACTTTTGTTCTGCTTCCTCTCTTCTTTTTATTCTTAGGATGGGCACAATTTTGAGATAAAGGTGTATTGCATTTGTTAAGATGCGGAATTGAACTAGATATGATTATGGGGAGGAGTAGGAAGACTGCATACCCAGGCCCGCTAATATGGAGATGCTGGGGTTGTTTTTATCGATATTTGAGAGAGAGAGAGAGAGAGAGAGAGAGAGAGAGAGAGAGAGAGAGAGAGAATTCATGCATAATATAATGCAACGTAAGGTAACTGAAGAAGTGTGGGGGGGTATTGTAAGGGTATGAAGAAAATAGAGCAAAAAAGGAGTACACAGGAGTACAAAAGAATTCAAGCAACAACAGGTCTAGCGAATCCTCGAGGTTGCTTGCCCTCTGAATCACTGCTTTTCAAAATGTCCAACAGTGGTTCAGAGTGGGTAAGGGACAATTGGAAAGGGAAACGCTGCCCTAAGATCAATGTCCCTGGCAGGGTTAGGAGATCTTAGTAGGGGACAATTTGGGTTAACATAACACAGATACAAGTTATCCTCGATATATCTGATATTTTTTTTTTTCATTCATTTACAAATGCAGTCAGTCGCGGGTTTAAGGCGAGGTGTTTGTCTATGCAATGCTTAAAGGAATCAACGGTGCTGCAGTCTATAACATATAGAGGAAGCCCATTCCACAAGTTCATAACTCGATTGAAGAAGAAATTCTTAGACTCGTGCGAGTTAAAAGATTGACCAATTATTTTGCAACCATTTCCCCGCGTGTAATGTGATTGGTCGATCGTAAAGAACTTAAAGCTCAACAAGAGAGAGAGAGAGAGGTATTTTACATATATTTACATAGATACACCACACAGACCTTACTATCCCAGTGAGGTGGTCAGGACTTAATGCGAGATAGCTAACCCGAGAGTAAGGGACAGTGGAAGGAAAGGATAGCAAAGAAGAAGGCTCTCACACATTAGAGAGAGAGAGAGAGAGAGAGAGCTGGGGAGGGAGAGTCTCTTTACAATTTGGCCATTATTCAGCGTTTGGAGTGGGGGGGAAAGTGGACAGAGGGGAGGGGAAAAAAGTGGCAGATTGAGAGAGAGAGAGAGAGAGAGGGGGAGCAGGTATCGAACTAAATATCAGTAAGAGTTCTGGTGTATATCAACATAATCACTTAAACAAACTCAAATTTACTAAGGGTCTTCAAAAATATCCCTTGGAAAAAAAAAAATCAAAATAAATATAAATTCAATAGATAACCCTCCCCCTGTTAAACTAAGGGATAATGAGTATACGGTAGTTAAAGTAGCATAATAAAATACTGTAATATATAACCTGTATTGAATTTTTATTTCATGTTAAATAGAACTTCTTTTCTACAACAAGTGCAAACCTGTTTTAAGGTTTACATTAACTCCCTCTCCTACGAAATTGGAATCCAATTGTATATTTCATCTTTATCTATGCGTGTTATTAAATGACAAAACATATATATATATATATATATATATATATATATATATATATATATATATATATATATATATATATAACAGGAAACTCTATTCGATGAAAACAAAATTAATGCATCTACGTGACTTCTCAATTGTGTAACAATTTGAATTGAACTGGACTCCCCACACATGCGAACTTTACTCGATACATGGACGGACTGTGCCCTTGTACTGAGCAAGAAGCTGTGTACAAAATAAAAAGGAACCCACGAAGACGGGTGAACAAACTTGACTTCTAGGAAGCAGTTTTTTTAGCAAAAATGGTGACAAGGTCTTTCCAAGAAAGGTGAAAAGAAAAAGAGACACCCAGAATATTGAGATAAAAAGATAGGTTGATTTGTGTATTGATGAAGAGTAAGGCCGGGTAGTCCAGTGGAAGATTATGACGGATAGATAGATGGTGAAATTGATCTTTGGAAGCAATGAAAATAACAAGATTTTATCATGCCAATCAGAATTAGTTGATAGATCAGAGGATAATCCTCATTACGTGAGTTTTGGAGTGATTGCATTGTGGGACGTTGTAGACAATAAATTGAATAGTGTAAGGTAGCGTCATCAGTATCTGAGGGGATAGGACTAGAGCTGCAGTTGAAAAGGTAATTAATAAATATTAGAAATAGAACTTTCGATAAGACAGAGCCTTGAAGAACACCGGAGTTCATATGCTGAGGAAGTACGCGATGGACATCCACAACAATCGTTATAAAACAGTCAGAAAGGAAATTAGGGATGAGGGCACAGCTAGAGGAATAGAAGTTGAAAGAGGGTAGTTTAGAAATTAGTGATTTGTGCCAGACTCTGTCGAAGGCTTTTGGTATGTCTAGCGCAGTAGAAAAGGTCTCACCGAAAGCCCAAAATGATGATAAACAAGAGTTAGTAAGGTAAGAAAGGATATCACTAGTAGAGCGTCCCCTTAGGTCCTTAGGAAACCATACTGATGATTGTGGGAAAACACATGCTTAAGAAATTTTGAATTTAGAATAGATTTAAAATCTTAATTTAGAGATACAAGAAATTAGAGCAATTGGACGATAGTTAGAGGGTTGAGAGCAGTCACTTTTCTTTGGGACAGGTTAAATATAGGCAAACTTTCAGCAAGAAAGGAAGGTGTTAGAGGAGAGACAGAGACGAAAGAGTTTACCTAGGAAGGGAGTTCGTACGGAAGCCCAGTTTTTTAGTACAATAGCAGGAACACCATCTGGCCTTCTTTGTATTAAACCCAAAGAGGGCAGACAGTACATCTTTAGAAGAGAATAATACAATTCAAAGGATACCGGAGAAATACCACCGGAATCATCCAAGGTAGAGTTTTTATCAAAAGTTTGAGGGAAGAGTGAAACTTTGTCAGAGGAAGAAGTGACGGTGGTACCGTCTGAGTGGAAAAGGTGTGTGTGTGTGTGAGGGGTGGGGGGGGGGGGAAGAGGAAGTAAAATTGTTGTTGAATGGTTTTTTGGCTAAATGCCAGGAAACTTGGGATGAGCTAAGAATGTATAATATACAGGATTATATATATATATATATGTATATGTATTATATATATATATATATATATATATATATATATATATATATATATATATATATATATATACAGTATATACACAGTAGAGCCAACACTAGGTAATATCTAGTTCGTTTCGTGACTAACCATTCGCTTCCCTATACAGTCCTTGAGGCATTATGGGATCGGCAACACCCTTCACACACACAGGTAGTTGCTTTTTGGGGATCCCTTCTCCCTCATGCTTAGCCATATTAGTTTGGAGATTTTAAGACGTTTGCTCCATTAGTTTGGCGATTTTTTAAGACCTGTTGTGCCATTTTGATGTCGATTTTATCCTGGCGAGCGATAGCGAGTATGTAATCTTAGAAGGGATTGGCCTATGGCCGGGACATTTTTCTACCGAAAAATTTACAAATTTACCCTGAAAGGGGGTCTAGGGATGTTTTTTTTTTCAGCTTGATGGAGGTCTAGGGATTAATTTGAATATATATAAACTACAAATACAAAGACCAAATACTAAGCACTACCCCCTTAAGCATATGGCTGAGAGTAGCCTGGGATGGGGGGTTGATGTTGAGGTGGTGGTGGGGGGGGGGGGGGGGGTAAGGAGGAAAATTGACCGACCACCGTGTGAGTGAGAAACAGAAGTACAGTAGCAAACAAAAAATCGTGTCACTCCTCCCGTCGCTACCATCCCCCCCTCCTCCTCCTCCTCGAGCCCCTCCAGATTAGTGAGCCTATGAATATGAGATGTTAACCTTGGAGAATTGTACGTACATTTGCGGTCGTTAATTCTGGTACAGTTGGCCAAATAAGTCGTGTCTCCCCTGTCATTACGTTTTGCTCCCTGTGTGCTTCATTAATGTCTGTCAGATGTTGAATAGGGTGTGTAAAAATAGGAACATGTTTGTGTATCTTACTCGAAACGATGAATTAAAGCTTAGAGAGTGCTGATACCAATTATTGATCGAAATATACTTGGTACCGCGATCAATTATTTGGCCGACTGTACCAGTATTAACAATTGACACTGTACCCCTATAAGAACAGTGTCATCGTTGGAATAGTTACCCTACACTGTAAGACTTGTATTTTTGATTTGACCAAAATATATTTTTTTTTTCTATGTGCATGAACAAGACAAAAGGCAGGCTACCTGTAACGAGTGTCTCCCCCAAATCCAAAAGAGTGACATAGAGCCAGATTCAAGGGACGTTGGGGTAAAAATGCTTGAGCACACGAAGTTTAAAGCATTGTAAGTCATAGGATGAAGGAAAGATTGATTGAGGGAGAGAGTTCTCAAGTTACACGCAAGTGTTTCAAATATGTGTGTACCGATTTGCACATATAATCATTCGACCATTACTCATAATTATACAGTATAACGGCTATTTTATTTTATTTTTATTTTATTTTTTTATTTTTTTTGCATTTGAACACATAATGTTTACAGTGCACTGATTCAGCTTCAAGACCCAATATATCTGAAGGATATATTATTGGAAATCAGTTCACACTGATATGCCATAAACGTTTATGTTCTTCCTTTTGTCAATATACTGTAATGTATGGAGATCCTCAATCTAAATTAAAGACATCATTTCGAGTCTACGCTCGTAGTATGTAGTTTGAATGCAGACAGTTTGGCGAAATATGTGGCACTGCGCACGCCATTTGTGAGAAGTTATGTAGGTGACGAGTAATCTTCCATCTCCACTTATCGATAACCCTCCAGGCTTCATTGTACGAGATGGTTAGAGTTATATAATCAACTGCACATCTAGATACAACATTTCAGCGTCTACCAAAATGATTGACAAATAAAGAGAAGGATGAAAGGCATCACGAATACATTGTAAAAATTTGAACACTTTAACTTGACAATTTAAACTTTACTTTCCTCTCTTGATGTAAAAAGGAAAACACAAACACACACAAGAAAGACATACAAAGACCTCAACTACCCTGAACAAAGATTGAATATAAATAAATTAATCAGGTGTATATGAGGCTATATATTCGTTTTCTTTGCCAGATCCATTAACACAAAAATTAAATAATGGGTATGCCTCGCCTTTTGGTAGTGACTGTACACCTGGTCCAGAGAGAGCGTCCGGTAACTGCTGTGTGTAGGGATAAAAAACAGTTCTGTAACCATTTCCCATCACCCTCCCTCCCTCCCTCCCCCTCTTCTTTCTCTCCTCCTCCTCCCCCCTTCTTTCCCTCCCCCTCTTCTTCCTCCTCCCTCCTCCCCCCTTCTTTCCCTCCCCCTCTTCCTCTCTCTTTCCTCCTCCCTTCCTCCTCTTTCCCTCCTCTTATCCCCCTTCTTTTCCCTCCCTTCTTTCCCTCCCCTTCATCACTCCCATATTTCCCTCCCCCTCCTTCTTCCTCCCTCCCTTCTTTCCTTCCACATTTTCTCCCTTTCCCCCTCCTCTTTCCTTTGTTTCCCTCCCCCTTCCCCCTGCCTTCTTCCCCTCCCCCTCCTTCTTCTTCTCCCTCTCCTCTCTCCCCACCCCTCTTCTCAGCCCCCTTATCCTCCTCCTCCTCCTCCCTCCCTTCTCCCACTCCCCTTCCCCCTCTCTCATCATGACTTCCCCCCTCTCTCTCTCTACTTACATTACCCTCCCTTCCTTCTTTCCTGCCTTCCTGAATTTGCCTCCTGACCCTCCCTCAATACTTCTCTCTCTCTCTCTCTCAACAAAAACAATACATTAGCCTTCTTAACATAACAAATATAGCTCTAAGGTTTATATATAAAGCATTGCGAACAGCAAAAACAATCTACGTATTCTTGAAATTCCACTTGGCGTAGCTAAGCTTTTAATGGAATATCCCTTTCAGTTCTACTGTGCTAGAGACCCACTACGCTTTGTGATATCTAAATTTCAAATAGTGTTATTGTCACCATTGTTAGATACATCAACATTTTAAAATGCTAAACTTAACATACAGTACAGAAGTGACAATGAGGAGTTGATGCCCTACGGCATATATGTCCTCATTGATAAATTGCCACTAACATATATATTAGGTCAACCCAAGCAACGAAATATGTACAAGAGCAGCGAAGGGTACTTGATGCACCTCCCGCTGCATGCAACCCGTGAAAAGAATATCAATAATCATAATTAAATTAATTGTAATAATAATATTAATAATATTATTATTATTAATACAAATAGGAAGAAGAAGAAGAAACACATAGAAAACCTATGCTATTGAATACAGGGAATCTTTGTTTTTACAATTGTTTCAATACACAGTAGTACTTTAAAACTATTTATTAAGTATATAGCCTTTCAATTTGCATTTAAATATACAAAACGTACACTGTGCCTCTATTATTTCCATAATATGATTCCATATCTTAACACCTCTGTGTCTAAAAGTTCTTTTCATTAGGTTTATCCTCGCGATAGAAATGTGAAGCTACTGTCTCTGCCTAGTTAAATGATGATGTACATTCATATTATGGGTAATTTTTTTACTTAGAACTGGTGGTACAATCCCTTTCATTATTTTGAACATTTATCTAGCAACCGAAAATTCGTAGATATCTGCAAATGGTAATATTTGTAAAGTGTTGAAAATAGGCTTTGTATGTTCTCTGTGTTTGGCTGATTTAAATATTTTTGTGTAAGGTTATGACAGGTTTTATATTTGTTTCCCTCCCTCCTTCCTTACCTCCCTCCCTTCTAACTTACCTCCCTTCCTCCTTTCCTCCCTCCCTCCCTTCTTCCCTCTCTCCCTCCTTCCTTACCTCCCTCCCTTACCTCCCTCACCTCCCTCCCTCCTCCCTTACCTCCCTCCCTCCCTCCTCCCTTGCCACCCTCCCTCCCTCCTCAGAACACGTGCTCTTTGGACTACCCTCACTAAAGGTCTCCTCTTTACTTCCTTCCTTCCTTCCTATTCTGCCCTTCCTTCCTATCTTCTCTATAATCTACTTCGTTTCGTACATCTCTCCTTCCTTTTATTATGCTCTCCTTCTTTGTTTATTATGCTTCTTTTCTTCATACTGTCTTGCTTTCATGTCTTCCTTATTATGCTCCCCTTCCTTCATTATGCTCTCCTTCCTTCATTTCTTCTCTCCTTCCTTCCATTCTCCCTTTACCTTTTCTTTCTCCCCTCTCTCTGTCCTATGTTCTCTCCTTTCTTTTCTGCTACGTCAGTATTCTTTCCATCTCTCTTTCTCTCTCTCTCTCTCTCTCTCTCTCTCTCTCTCTCTCTCTCTCTCTCTCTCTCTCTCTCTCTCTCTCTCTCTCAAAATACTCCTCTTTCCTACCAAAATCACTCACAACCCTATTCGAGATCTGAGCTACACTGTGGCCTGTATATAATGCCGCCTCTTAATTCCAAAGTTATAGATTCACAATTTAACACATAGACATTTTTCATATAGCTCATTCTCTCACTATTCCAAATGCTAATCAACCTCTTAAAGATTGTAGAATAATTGTTATTTCTCTACTTTATGTTTCTTATTTCTTGTATAGTTTCAGCCATACCTCTTAATCGATAGGTTCCAAGTTCGTTTCCCGGACACGGCGAGACGGATGGGCAGTCGCTTTACACCCTGTGCCTCTGTTTACCTAGGAACCTCCAATGACGAGGCATTGTGACTTCTGAACCAAAGAAGTAAACTGTGGTAACCTGGGTAATCTACAGTAACCCCTGTGTACCAAGCTGGATAAAACATCCGATGTATTCACCACAGGTTCCAATGGATAAATGATGCGGAGATGAGCGCCATGGTTAAGGGGAGGTTTCTAATGTGTTGCTTAGACCTCCATCAAGCTTAAAATTACATCCCCTAGACCCCCTTCCAAGATAAATCTGTAAATTTTTCGGTGGAAAAATTTCCCGGCCGAAGGCCGATTCATCTTAAGTTACAGGCTCGCTATCGCTCGCCAGGAAAAAATCGACACCTAAATGACACGAAAGGTCTTAAATTTGACAGAAATGGGTCGAAAGTGATTAAAATCACCAAACGAATGGGGCAAACGTCTTAAAATCTCTACCGTAATTATTATTATTTTCAGAAGCAACTTTTCAGGACATATTTTTGGAAGCGCAATTATTATGATACACTCCCGAGCTATATCGATAACCGCTTGAGTCACAAATGTCATCTTACTGGGATTCACTAGTTAACGCTCACTACTGTACTTCTTATTCGGCTGTTCCCTTATTATTTCGCCACTTGTACACTCCTGATGTATTAAATGTTCCTTGAAAATGGCTTTCCTTTTATGACTCTCTGCCATTACTACTTCTCCTTAAGGGGGGTGACCTGCTCTTTTCTCTCTTTCTCTGGCTTGTATCCATTCACCCCGTTCAGCCTACTGTTTTAAGACGTTTATCCCCATGCAGGTATCGATTTCTTCCTGGCGAACGATAGCGAACCAGCATTGTATCGAGAAATCCGGCTTCGCCGGACACATTGTTCTATCGAAAAATGTACGAATTTAGCCTGCTATCAATTTTGTTTATAACAAAATATGCTGGCTCGCTATAGACACCTGGATGAGGGTAAACGTCTTAAAACATTAGGCTGAATGGGGCTGATTGGATACAACCCAATGAAAGAGGGAGAGAGATAGAGAGAAACAAACGAGGTGAACCCCCTTAACATCCTCTCTAGTCTTTTAGTTTTATTGTTATTGTTGTATTTTGTTGCACATTCTATTCCATTTTGTTGTTGTTGACAAATTTACTTCATAGTCGACGCGTAGAAGTCCATGTATTTAATTATTTCGTAGCAGTATTTGTCTTTATTTTTGTCCTTATTTTATTTTGTCTTTATTCCTTGTTTTCCATTTATCGTTATTTCATAGCATTATTTGTCTTTATTATTGCCCTTATCTTCACACTCCCTTTATTTTCCTACTCTTTCTTCCTTTCCCCATCCTTCTTACTTCCTTCTTATCTTATTCTTCCTTCTTTTCCTTATCCTTCTTATTTCCTTCTTATCTTATTCTTCCTTCCTTTCCTTATCCTTCTAACTTACTCTATTATCATCCCATTCTTCTCTCCTTTCTGTATTCATCCTGTCCCTTTTATCCTACTCACACTCCCTCATTTCCTTCCTTTCCTCCTTCTTAATAATTCCTTTCCTTCCTACACTTACTCCCTCTCTTCCTTCCTCTTCCTCATCCTTCCGGGTTTCTTTTTTTTATCCTACATTCACTCCCTCCCCTCCCCCCCCCCCCCCCCTCTCCTCCTCCATACATTCATATCCACGCGGTTGCCCCCTGTCCTCCACCACATACCCTCCTCCTCCTCAACCCCCCTCTCCTCCTCCTGCTCACCCCCCCCCCCCCCCTCCTCACTCTTCCTCCTCCCATCACTTTCAGTTACTCTATCTTTTATGTCCGCCCGCTCCCTCCCCCCTCCCTTATTCTCCTCCAATCCCCCCTTTTCCCACCCCTCCTCCCGCTATTGGTCGCCCTGGGTCCGTAGATCATCCCCCTTTGTTTCCCTCTTGTCCTGGCTTCCCCCTCCCCTATCTCTCTCTCTCTCTCTCTCTCTCTCTCTCTCTATATATATATATATATATATATATATATATATATATATATATATATATACTGTATACACTTTTACAGTATGCATTATATCGTCGCTATATATTCTTTTTTAATTGCCTAGATGGTGTAATGGTTAGAGTATTTAAAATCTGTATGTGGTAACCCAGGTTCGAATCCCGGTGGACCACATGCTTTCTTTCATTAAGATGTCGGAGGGGGTTAATTTCTTTGGGAAGTGTTTGATGTTGAGTGACATTAATACAAATAAATTTCGTTCATCTTTTCGTTTTGTCTTTCTACTCTCTACTCTCTACTCTCTCTCTCTCTCTCTCTCTCTCTCTCTCTCTCTCTCTCTCTCTCTCTCTCTCTCTCTCTCTCTCTCTCTCTCTCTCTCTCTCTCTCTCCTCCCCTCCCCTCCCCCTCCCCCTCCCCTGCTACTTACCCCTCGTGTTGACCGTTCATGGTTATATAATGTGTACTTTTTTAACTCTGAAAGTAAATATTTAGGAAGACTGCCGCCATTGTAAGCATCGTACATGTTCGTTACGCCGTTGTGTTATGAATGTGTAATCTAATATATGTTCGTGTTGTTGCAGCTTCCTTCTTTAGCAATGTCACATAAGATATATATACATATATATATATATATATACTGTATATATATATATATATATATATATATATATATATATATATATATATATATATATATATATATATATCGACACCTAAATAGCACGAAAGCTCTAAATATTGACAAAAAAGGACGCCAAAGGTCTTAAAATCGCCAAACTAATATGCTGAATGTCATAAAATCTGAAAACTAATGGGGCTAAACATGAAGAAGAAGAGGGCCCAGAAAAACGACTCGACTCCCCTTAAGGCAAAGATACTTGAGAACGAAAAGGCTTGGGAGCGAAGACATCACTGGGCAAAATTAATATTGGGAGACATATATTGTGGGCGAAATCATTGTCGATCAAAATTACTGGTTATAAACAAAAATAGTGGCCGAAATGACTTACAGGTACAATTTCATGCGGGCGAAATGACTTGTCGTCGAAACTACTTGAGGATAACATGACTTGCGAGTGAAAACACCTGTGGGAGAAATTATTTATTAACAATTAAAGTGAGCGAAAAAGGTTTGTAAGCAAAATATCTCAAGGGCGAAATTACTTTTGAGCGGAAATATGTGTTCGAAACATCTGTCGGCGAAAAGACTTTAAGACGAACGGACATTTAAGGGAAATTACCTCGTGACGTCCTTCTGCGGCCTCCAAATTGACCTGTAATTGGCTGGATGGCTAGTTATGACTATTTTATTATTATATTTATTATTCATATAAAGAGCGGTCGCAAAACATTTCCCCATAGGGAATTCCTGTGTATTTGCAAGAGAGAGCTGAAGAATCTATGTTTTATTTATTTCACTCCAATACCAAACACCTGCCATATAAATTAACCCCTTCTGTACCGGCGACATCCTTTGTATATGATTCTGTCTACTACTAATCGATTTTATTCAGATTAGCAAGGATCTCAAGCAATTATATGGCTTCGAACTATCTCAATCAACCATTTGAAGTACCGCAGATACTTCCTAAGCTCCATAATATCGTCTCAATATAGCAAGAATAAAGTACAACAAACGTCACCGGTACAGAAGGGGTTAATGAAAGAAAGCACGTGATCCACCGGGATTCGAACCTGGGTTGCCACATACAGATGCAGATCAAATATATAGGAATACCTTATGGGCAATACACAGAAATTCCCTATGGAGAAATGTTTCGCGACCGCTCTGTATATACAGTATATATTTATATTTTTCACACTGACATACAGCATCAGTGTATGCATATGGCTACCTAGCTTCTGCTCTGATGGACCCCCCCCCCCCCACTCTTCCCACACACAACACAAACAAGTGTCATCATTATATCCACGTGCATGCAAACGATAACAAATGTCATTCAAATGCGTCCAATTGTTTATCTGCGGTCATATTAATTTTATCTGAAGCCGTTTTCGTCTGCGGCCGTTTTGCTCGACAAAGGATGGAGTCCGTGGCCAATATGGGTAGAGCAGGACTTGAATTAGTGCAAGTGGTGTTGTCTATACTCGATTTGTACTCCCTTAGCAGCTCATTTCTCGATAACTAATGAAAACAATCAGAAACTACTCCGTCTCTGCATCATATAATTGCCAACTTTTCGTATTTAACAGCATATTTGGCTATAAAAACATTGTAATAAGTGAGTAATTAAGATGGGAACAAGCCAATTTCTCGCCAACTTAAAACAACAAAACCGAGTTTAGTAAGCTTTTTGGTCTATGGCTGTTTCGACGCGGCGGGGCTGTCGAATTGATTATATCAGTATAGCCTTGTTACTCGCCTGATTTGGTCTGCAGGTTATTTTGGTTCGTGGCCGTTTTGGTACGTCCGTGGCTGTTTTATTCTGCCTTGTTGTCGTGGACGTGAAGATCTCCAGTACAGTCACTCAGAAAAATTCGAGAACCCCCCTTGTTTTTCTTAACGCAAATATAACCATCTGGATTGATTTTTGGATGGAACATGCTTTTCATTAATAACTATATATATAGCTGTATAATTTTTTTTTTTTTTTTTTAAATAAAAAAAAAATAAAAAAAATAGAAGGTCCCACCCCTTTCCCATTCTCATAGCTGTATAATTGATATACACAAACAATTAAATCCATACATTAATTTCCAGAGATATACGTGCATTATAAAATATAAGTGAGGTCCACGAATGTTTACAAAGAGAGAGAGAGAGAGAGAGAGAGAGAGAGAGAGAGAGAGAGAGAGAGAGAGAGAGAGTGTGAGAACCTGTATCCCCTGAGTTACTGTTCTTCCTTATAGTTAACATCAGAGAGCGTCCCGGATGTTGGTGTGTTTATCTCTGTGTCCTTATAGTAACGCGCAGTACTTTGTTGATCTTATAGGGTCACGGATCTCTTTCTTTTCTCTCTCCCCCACTCTCCCCGAATGAAAAGCATGTTCCATCCAAAAATCAATCCAGATGGTTATATTTGCGTTAAGAAAAACATAAGGGGGTTCTCGAATTTTTCTGAGTGACTGTACTGGAGATCTTCACGTCCACGACAACAAGGCAGAATAAAACAGCCACGGACGTACCAAAACGGCCACGAACCAAAATAACCTGCAGACCAAATCAGGCGAGTAACAAGGCTATACTGATTTAATCAATTCGACAGCCCCGCCGCGTCGAAACAGCCATCCTTTAATAAATCCTTGCAGTCTGGAAAAATGCCTGATCAGTGGAAGCTAGCCAACGTAACACCGATATTCAAAAAGGCAGCAAATCCCTACCCAGTAACTATCGTCCAATTAGCTTAACCTCAGTTGTATGTAAAATGTTAGAAACACTCATAAGAGACAGACTCGTAAATCACTTAGAGGAAAATAACATACTTAAAGATACTCAACACGGCTGAAAATAACATACTTAAAGATACTCAACACGGCTTTCGTAAAAAACGTTCCTGTTTAACAAACCTCTTAGACTTCTTCCACGATATCCTCAACCTCTATGATGAGAGTAAATCTGTAGATATTATATACCTTGATTTTCAAAAGGCCTTTGACAAAGTTCCACACAAACGTTTACTGCTAAAACTAAAAGCGCATGGAATACAAGATGGTGTGTTGAAATGGATAGAAAATTGGCTCAGCGACAGAAAGCAAAGAGTAGTCATAAACGGTAAGGCAACTAAATGGACCAATGTAAGTAGCGGGGTACCCCAGGGATTGGTACTAGGACCAATTATCTTTCTAATTTACATCAACGACGTAGATGAGGGTCTCACCTGTACAATCTCAAAATTTGCTAACGATACAGAAATTGCAAATAGCGTACTCTCAAAAGAACAAGTTGACGATATGCAACACAATCTAGATAAGTTGTCATGTTGGGCCCAAATTTGGCAAATGAGTTTCTATGCGGATAAATGTAAAGTACTACATATCGGATACCAAAATGAGAAAGCAAACTATTTGATGAATGGCACTCAGCTTAAGAATGTAAAAAGAGAAACCGATCTGGTGGGAGTAACAATATCGAGTAACCTAAAACCGAGCCAACAATGTTCAGAAGTTGTTAAGAAGGCAAACAAAATAATTGGCTTTATAGGCAGGTCATTTGAGCATAAATCCAAAGAAGTTATCCTAACCCTTTACAATTCCTTAGTCCGCCCTCTTCTTGAATACTGCGTTCAATCCTGGTGCCCTTATTACCAAAAAGATATAGACAAGCTAGAACGAGTTCAACGTAGAGTTACCAAAATGATACCTAGCCTAAAGAACAAACCATACGAGGAGGGTCTTAGAGAATTAAATCTATTTCCTTTAACCCAGCGCAGATTAAGAGGCGACTTAATTCAAGTGTTCAAAATCATCAAAGGCATCGACAATATGAACTGTAGTAAGTACCTCACTATCGACCAATCTAATTACACGCGGGGAAACGGTTGCAAAATTATTGGTAAATCTTTTAACTCACACGAATCTAAGAATTTCTTCTTCAATCGAGTTGTCAACTTATGGAATGGGCTTCCCCGAGATGTCATAGACTGCAGCACTGTTGCTTCATTTAAACTTCGCCTAGACAAATATCTCGCATCAAACCCGCGACTGACTGCGTTTGTAAATGAATAACTTTATTTTATCATCCCATCAGTTACTAACCCATCTGTCCCCTACTAACTTCCTAATCCTGCCACGGACATTAGTTCCCTTTCCAATGTTCCCGTACCCACTCTAAACCACTGTTTGGACACTTGATCCTCAGTGTTTTGGAGGACAAGCAGCCTAGAAGGGTCACTAGACCTGTTGTTGCTTGATTGCCTTTGTACTCCTTTGTACTCCTTTGTACTCTCTCGCTCTCTCTCTCTCTCTCTCTCTCTCTTTGTAATCATTCGTGGACCTCACATATTTTATATTATGCACATACTGTATATCTCTGGAAATTAATATATGGATTTAACTTTGTGGCCACCTCGCGGGGATCGTAAGATCTGTGTGGCCAGTGTAACTATGTAAATATATGTAAATATATGTAAATGTATCTCTTCTTGTTCGTATTCTTCTTCTTCTTTTTGTGGTTGTTCTTCTTGTTCTTCTTCTTTTTGTGGTTGTTCTTCTTGTTCTTCTTCTTCTTTGCTAACCTTTCCTTCCCCCTTCCCTTACTCTAGGGTTTGCTATCTCTACTAGAAATAAGTCCTGACCACCTCGCTGGGATCGTAAAGTCTGTGTGACCAGTGTATCTATGCAAATCCAAGTAAATCTCCCTAGCTAGCACCAGTGGCCGAAACAGTAGTATGTTCTACTTGTGTTCATCTAACGTATCATTTTTTTTGTGTTCACCTAATGCATCATGTTTTTTGTGTTCATGTAATGTATCATGTTTTTCTTATGTTCACTTAACGTATCATGTTTTTTTCATGCAACGTACCATGTTTTTCTTGTGTTCACGTAACGTATCATGTTTTGCTTGTGTTCACGTAACGAATCCTGTTTTTCTTGTGTTCACGTAACATATCATGTGTTGCTTGTGTTTACGTAACGTATTATGTGTTTCTTGTGTTCACGTAACATATGTTTTTCTTGTGTTCACGTAACGAATCATATTTTTCTTGTGTTCACGTAACGTATCATGTTTTTCTTGTGTTCACGTAACGTATCATGTGTTGCTTGTGTTCACGTAACGTCCCACGAGGTGGGAGCAGCACGTTTTGGGCGTCTTCTCAACGATGCGGTGAAGGATTTTCGGAGAAGAAATCGACTCAGCACAGGACAACCAGGAAGGAGGACCGAAGACAGCGAGGGCGGCAACCTGCGAAGGAATTAAATGCTAATCTGTCAAGAACCGCGAATTTGGATAAAGCTCCACCAACACGACCCAAATTCAAAACCGCCAGGGATAACGACCGAGGACCGATGTCAGCCATCAATGTAAATGTAGATCCGACCAGAACCAAAAATTTGATTAAAGAACGTTCTGCGAGTTCTAAAACCGCAACTTTAAAGGTTTTCTATGCAAACGCTCGTAGCATACGCAATAAATTTTCAGATTTAGAGGAACTAGTGTTTACTGAAAATTATGATGTGATTGGTATAACAGAATCTTGGCTCAATACAGTGGATAGAGACTTTTTAGCAGAGTATTCACTTCCCGGTTATGTAATGTTTGAGAAAAGCCGAATAAATAAAAATGGAGGTGGCGTTTTATTTTATATCAAAGAAAGTCTTAACCCAACCCTCTTGTCAAAACCTCAAATTGTGAACGTCGACACATCTTTTGTGCTAATAAAGAATAATAAAGGTACAAAAATAATACTTGCATTAATATACAGACCTCCAGCTCAGTCAGTGCAAACTGACCGAGAAATTTATGAACAAATTGCAGATGTAAGTAACTCACAAGATACCGTATTTTTTGGCGACTTTAATTTACCTGTGACCAACTGGGGCGATACTCTTACTTCACACTCCGGACATGACTTGTATACGAACTTGCAAGAGAGTTCGCTTTATCAATTTGTTCGAACACCGACCCGTGGTAATAACGTTCTTGACATTGTACTTGCAACAAAATAAGAATTAATAGAGAATTTGAATGTTGGTGATGAATTCAGTAACAGCGACCATCGTACGATAACTTTCACTTTAAACTTTACTAGTAACGAACCAAATAGTAGCATCGAAAAAGTCCCTAATTTCAAGAAAGCAAACTTTCATAAACTTAGAGCTATGTTTAAAGAAACTGACTGGATGGAGCTTTTTAATTAACAATAACGACATAAATACATCTTGGAAGTTATTCGAAACCACTTACCTAAAAGCAGTGCAAGACTGCATACCATTGAAAATACGGCGTCCAGGCCATAATAATAAGCCCAAATGGTGGAATAAAGATATTTCAAACTGCCTGCTTGTTAAAAAATTTGCTAATGATAGATTAAAATCCTCACAAAATGACGAAGAACGGGTGAAATTTGTAGAGCTACGACGCAAAGCCAAAAAGTGAATTAAGCAAAGTAAAAAGACCCTAGAGTTACATATTGCGAATCAAAGTAAAACAAACCCGAAAGAATTCTATAGTTATATCAGAAAGAAAAAAGTAGTTACTTCAACTGTTGGACCGTTAGTCGATGAAAATGGAGAATACACCAAAGACGAAGTACAAATGAGTAATGCCCTCAATACCTTCTTTGCATCAGTTTTTACAACAGAATACCTCAGTGATATCCCTACACCATCGCCGATTCAGATTGATAATTCAGATGTTCTAAGCAACATCACCGTTACAGAGAGAGAAGTATTGAATTGTTTAGATAAACTCAAGGTAAATAAAACGCCAGGACCTGATACAATCTCGCCTAGAGTTCTAAAGGAAGCTAAGGATGAGCTCTCCAAACCACTGACATTACTATTCAATAAATCCTTGCAGTCTGGAACTATGCCTGATCAGTGGAAGATAGCCAACGTAACACCGATATTCAAAAAAGGCAGCAAATCCCTACCCAGTAACTATCGTCCAATCAGCTTAACCTCAGTTGTATGTAAAATGCTAGAAACGCTCATAAGAGACAGACTCGTAAATCACTTAGAGGAAAATAATATACTTAAAGATACTCAACACGGCTTTCGTAAAAAACGTTCCTGTTTAACAAACCTCTTAGACTTCTTCCACGATATCCTCAACCTCTACGATGAGAGTAAAGCTGTAGATATTATATACCTTGATTTTCAAAAGGCCTTTGACAAAGTTCACCACAAACGTTTACTGCTAAAACTAAAAGCGCATGGAATACAAGACGGTGTGTTGAAATGGATAGAAAATTGGCTCAGCGACAGAAAGCAAAGAGTAGTCATAAACGGTAAGGCATCTAAATGGACCAATGTAAGTAGCGGGGTACCCCAGGGATCGGTACAAGGACCAATTCTCTTTCTAATTTACATCAACGACATAGATGAGGGTCTCAGCTGTACAATCTCAAAATTTGCTGACGATACAAAAATTGCAAATAGCGTACTCTCAAAATATCAAGTTGATGATATGCAACACAATCTAGATAAATTGTCACATTGGGCCCAAATTTGGCAAATGAGTTTCAATGCGGATAAATGTAAAGTACTACATATCGGATACCTAAATGAGAAAGCAAACTATTCGATGAATGGCACTCAGCTTAAGAATGTAAACAGAGAAACCGATCTGGGAGTAACAATATCGAGTAACCTAAAACCGAGTCAACAATGTTCAGAAGTTGTTAAGAAGGCAAACAAAATAATTGGCTTTATAGGCAGGTCATTTGAGCATAAATCCAAAGACGTTATCCTAACCCTTTACAATTCCTTAGTCCGCCCTCTTCTGGAATACTGTGTTCAATGCTGGTGCCCTTATTACCAAAAAGACATAAACAAGCTAGAACGAGTTCAACGTAGAGTTACCAAAATTATACCTAGCCTAAAGAACAAACCATACGAAGAGCGTCTTAGAGAATTAAATCTGTTTCCTTTAACCCAGCGCAGATTAAGAGGTGACTTAATTCAAGTGTTCAAAATCATCAAAGGCATCGACAGTATGAACTGTAGTAAGTACTTCACTATCGACCAATCTAATTACACGCGGGGAAACGGTTGCAAAATTATTGGTAAATCTTTTAACTCACACGAATCTAAGAATTTCTTCTTCAATCGAGTTGTCAACTTGTGGAATGGGCTTCCCCGAGACGTTATAGACTGCAGCACCGTTGATTAATTTAAACTCCGCCTAGACAAATATCTCGCATCAAACCCGCGACTGACTGCGTTTGTAAATGAATAACTTTATTTTATCCTCCCCTCAGTTACTAACCCATATGTCCCCTACTAACTTCCTAGTCCTGCCACGGACATTAGTTCCAGTGCAGTAGTTCCCTTTCCAATGTTCCCTTACCCACTCTAAACCACTGTTTGGACACTTGATCCTCAGTGTTTTGGAGGACAAGCAGCCTAGAAGGGTCACTAGACCTGTTGTTGCTTGATTTCCTTTGTATCATGTGTTTCTTGTGTTCACGTAACGTATCATGTTTTTCTTGTGTTCACGTAACGTATCATGTTTTTCATGTGTTCACGTAACGTATCATGTTTTTCTTGTGTTCACGTAACGTATCATGTTTTTCATGTGTTCACGTAACGTATCATGTTTTTCATGTGTTCACGTAACGTATCATGTTTTTCATGTGTTCACGTAACGTATCATGTTTTTCTTGGCGACACGGATCTACTGTAGCGATCACTTCCCCGTTCACAGTGTTATCTGTGGCGTCACTGGGTTGCGTCCGAGCTGATGTATAATTATGAGTCTCGCTGCCACCTCTCTCTCTCTCTCTCTCTCTCTCTCTCTCTCTCTCTCTCTCTCTCTCTCTCTCTCTCTCTCTCTCTCTCTCTCTCTCTCTCTCTCTCTCTCTCTCTCTCTCTCTCTCTCTCTCTCTCTCTCTCTCTCTCTCTTACCGGCGATGGGACCCGATAATTGACGCATGAGCCGGATAAAATCGCTGACGCTAAAAATGTGCGCTAAGGTCTTTTTTATAAGTATCGGCCGTTCATATCTGTATCCGGGTTAGGTCGTCTGTGTGTGTGTGTGTGTGACGGGGTTGGCGGCAGATGTGTGTGAGAGAGAGAGAGTGAGTGAGTATGTGTTTATTAGATAGGTGTGTGACGGGGTTGGCGGCAGGTGTGTAAGAGAGAGAGAGAACATGAAGTGTATTAACTGGGAGAGAGAGAGTGTGTGAGAGAAGGGGGGGCGGGCGTGTTTGTGGGTGATGGGGTTAGTGACACTTTATGAAGAGATATAGAGAGTAAGTGTGTGTGTGTGTGTGTGTGTGTGTGTGTGTGTGTGTGTGTGTGTGTGTGTGTGTGTGTGTGTGTGTGTGTGTGTGTTACTAGTATACCGATCGTATTAACCCCTTTAGGCTTATGCATGTCGCGTTTGACAGTTTATTATGGCTATTATTACACGATTTGATTCGGATTAAGAAGGGTCTGTGGACGTCAGAGGGTTAATGGAGATAATATTTACCCTTTTGATGACCACAGATCCCTCCTAAATTGCATAAAACCGTCTAATGATAGCCAAAATAAACTGTCAAAGTGCACCATAATCGTCAAGGGGATAATTATGTGTTACTGTTCACCTGCAGCCCAAAGGTAAATGCTGGAACAACTGTATGTGTGTGTGTGTGTGTGTGTGTGTGTGTGTGTGTGTTTTTTTTTTTTTTTTTTTTTTTTTTTTTTGTCACTTACGCTGGTGGTTTATTGGCGAAGGTTTGAGTCCTGTATCTTTATTAATGTTCTTGCTGGTTTGAATTTGTGTTTCATTGGTTCTTTCAACACTATATCTGGTTCGACCTGTTGTGGGTTATGATATTGCGCTTAATTATTAGTGAGGATTTTACTTGTTTACGCCATTTTCGAGCAATGTATTATAGTTTGTCCCCTAGGCTAACAAAAACGCCTTCCCAGACTTCCTTCAAACTAAACTAAATGTAGATTTTTCAATAGAAAATGTGCCGTGTGAAGGTCTATTTCTTCTGAGTAACTGGCTAGCTATCACTCGCCCAGAAACAATAATCGACACCGTAATGGGGTGAAACGTCTTATTATCACCAACTAATGAGGTAAAACAGGGTACCGTAGATCCAAATAGGGTTAAGCAGCCCAAGGGATCAAATGCAAGTATTATGCTAAGCTGAAAACAATAATGACAGGTTGGGAGAGAGGTATCCTTACCAGGATTCGAACCCAATTACTCAGGTTTGTTTTTGAGCGTTGGGTACCGTATCGACTCGACCATGAGCGGATATAAGGGACGCAACCTTAGTTCTTATTTGAAGAACCAGGTTATAGTCTCGTGGACGACTATGCCTTCATACACATGATTGCAGTCCGTCCCTCTGGTTATGAGGCAATCTAACCCCTGCCTTGAGTAGCTCATTCGGTTTAAGCCTAGGCATTCCGGTAGGCGAGTACCTCCTTCAAAACTGTTGGTTGCAGAAACTTAAACCGCATCTTTAATAACTCATTCGAGTAGGCCTGAGTATTTCGGCCACCTAGGGTTAAGGTTGAGAATCTCAGCAACGGCATGAGCAGCTCTTCAAGCTTTTAGTCGGGGTAAATCGGCCCTCCCTCACCACTTCCAGTCAACGAAGCAGCCCAGCGAAAGAGCCATCAATGCCCGCAGATTCAGACAAGACAATCGCCCGACACACGACGCCTAGTCGGACCATCCCTGGATACACTAGGTACAACATTAACAGGATGATTCGACTTAACCGATATAGCTTAGAAAAGTTCAAGCCACATACAGTATATATTACTATATTCCGTCAATTATTATTGACTGTCTAAAGTACAATATTTGAAGCTAATTCTGATCCATTTTCATACCTTGAACTTTTTTTGTTCTATGTGGATGAGAGAGAGACAAGGCAAAAATGCCTGTGACGAGTCCTCCTCCACAATTGAAAGAGTGACATGTCCAAAATCAAGGAATGTTCGAGCCAAAATGCCTGGACACATGGAGTTTGAAGCAATTTAAGTCATAGGATTAAGGAAAGATGGATTCAGGAGAAAGTTCTAGAGCTCAGCTATTGAGTTGAATAAAGATTGGGGGTATCGTTTCACTCTTGGTTTGGAGAGTTGCACAGAACTTCTTAATATATCTTCTGAAATACAGACTATACCAATTACCGCTTCTCTGGTTCATCGACAGTACAGTCAGAAGTATAAATGTTGCGACACCAACCAAAATACATTAACCCCTTCTTTACGTTAGGTTTATGATAAGCTGAATAGATTCGTCTGTTAGTAACTGGATTTAAATAAATTAATCATGTGGGTTTGACGAGGATTATCATAAACCTTTCCTAACGACGGGTTATCATCTACTTGATGTTCAATTAAAAATGAGACAAAAGTCAATAATATAAACGGTTCCGGAAGTCTCTTTCAATGTCCTAGTTCAGTTTCATTTCCAATCCGAACATTAACAATACAAGAATTATATGGTGTATGACTGTTGCTAATATTCTATGAGCATTACGTATTTGTCGTGATTATCTAACATGACATTGGTAATATACTGATAAGATAAGCAGGTTCGGACGTATTTTTCCAACATTAGCCTATCGTCATTATTCACAGCTTCCTGCATAAATGGTTACGTTTAAATCGTTGTTATTAATGTTCACTTATTATGAACAAATTAAATATATGGAGAGGAAATTTGTAAATCCCACCCAAAGCTATCAAATAATTGGTTACGAACATTGTAGCATGGATATCCAGCGATTTTTTTGTTCGAATTCCATCATCCGTTGCTTTATACAATTTATTATTAATACCACTTAATATACAGTATTTTTGAAGCGTGTTAAATATGCAGTCCACTACACTTACGAAATGAAGGATTAAAATCAAGCCCTTACATAGATACGTTATGTAGCAAAAACCTTCACACACACACACACACACACACATATATATATATATATATATATATATATATATATATATATATAGTAGTATTAAGGCCGGACCACTTAGTAGAGACTTCAAGGTATGGGTGGTCTGAGTATCTGTGTAACTCAGAGTAACTCTCTCTTTCTCTCTCTACACACATTATATATATATATATATATATATATATATATATATATATATATATATATATATAAAAATAATGTGTGTAGAGAGAGAAAGAGAGAGTTACAGATACTCAGACCACCCATACCTTGCGGTCTCTACTAAGTGGTCCGGCCTTAATACTACTAGACAGGGACAGTTTATAGTAGAAGAATATGGCAGCAAAGTAGGTGAGTGTGTGTAAGAGAGAGAGAGAGAGAGTGAGAGATAGTGAGAGTGAGGGTGAGGGTGAGGTTATAGGTGCAGCATATAGATTTTAAACCGATACCATCATTCTAACATTAGCTCCGTGTCTGCCGCTACAATGATCGCGGACACCCAGTTATTCCAGACCCAGTGACGACGTAAAGAGCGGGAGAGAGACGTAAGGGAGCGAGGGGCAGACGTAAGAATGTGACGCAGTAAGGTGGTGACGCTAATAAGATACGTTTCTTGTGTGTTAGCGCTATAAAACAAAGACGTAATTGAGCAGGATCAGACGTAAGAATGTGACGCAGTGTGGCGGTAAAGCTAATTCGATACGTCTCTGTAAAGTCTCTGTACGTGCTGTAAAAGGATAGACGTAATTGAGCAAGATTCTTTACCAGCTATTGTTCGGAAGTTCGTTTGAGGGGAGATGGGCCGGTTTTCTGGACCACTTTCTCCCTCGTGTTTAGCCCCCATTATGTTTTGAGATTTTAAGACATTCGGACCATTAGTTTGACGTTTTTAACACCTTTCGCCCCATTTCGTTGTCAATATTAAGACCTTTCGTGCCATTTAGGGGTAGATTTCCTGGCGAGCGATAACGGGCCTGTAATTTTAAGAGGAACCGGCCTTTGGCCAGGACATTTTTCTACCGAAAAATGTACAAATTTATCTTGAAGGGAGGGTCTAGGTTTTTTTGCTTTGAAGTTGGTGGAGGTCTAGCGAGGAAACTAAAATATATATGAATAACTGAATAAGTATACCAAACAATCAGCCACTATCCCCTTAATCAGTTCGAGGCTTCAAAATGTATCATAAATAATGCCCGTGACTAAGACGCACACATTCTGGTCGTTTTTAATAGTTTGACTTGCATAAATGAACCCCTGAAATTGGGGTGACCAGTAGCGACATTGGTAGAGCGCTCGGTTTCTAACCGGGAGGACCGAGTTCGATTCTCGGCTGGTGGAGATCGTTTGGGCAATCTCTTCACACCCCTTGCCTCTGTTTCGCCTGACAGTAAAATAGGTTACGCGGCAGGGTGAAAAGGGGTCTTCGGATCCTCCGGCCCTTCAACCCATTAAAAAAAAAAAAAAAAAATGAAATTGGTCTGTAATGTAAAGATTCGATGCCGTTCGAGATAGCTTCGAAAATTCAGGTCGGTATTATTGCCTCAGAGCGTACTAGTCGACACAATTATTGTTTTAGTTCGATGTTTAATATTGTATGTATCTGTTATGCAAATATTTAAATCATGATTAATTGGAATACCGGTATATAATTCAGTCTGAGATAGCTTAAAAATATATACTTCACAATATTGCTTCATAGTGCTTCAACCGAAGCCTCTACTTTATTTTCGAGAGTAAGATTTTAGATTCTGCTGGGTTAATTTGGTCGTCCCTCTACATACACCTCGACTGCAGACCACGTGTTCAGTGTAGTCCAAGCTTTTGTTGTGTTAACTTCTGTACGTGGTGTTCCCCATATTACTAACAATTTCAATCCTGTGACTTTTTATGATCTGAAGAATATTATCGAACTTAGGAGTCCCTTCCAAAGACATAATAACTGCAAAGCGTAAACTAAACTCTGTGTTATTACATAGTGACTAAAAAAGGGATCAGTTTTAGGACTGAATGGTTTTTAACAAAGTTGAAAGTTTTATATGGCGCTTTTATACATCCTTGACTGAAACCATTCCTAAGCTGAGAAGTATCGTCGACTGATAGCCAGAGTGGAATACAGAATGAGTCTTACTACTGAGGAACCTTTGGCCTATATGGATGTTGTAAGTAGATATTGGGTATCGTTGAGGATTTTTTCATAGTCATATTTACCTTTTCCTTGCGTTCCTTTTTCAAGGAATATAGGATTTGCATTACCTAACTTTAACCACAATCACCACCACAAAGCCACCACTGCAACCAACTGCTACCACCACCACCACGGTTGCAATCATCACTAACATTTCCCTAATATCTACTATCACCACCACAGTCAAACCCACAATCACCACCACCATACTCACACCCACAATCACCATCACCGCAATCACACCCACAATCACCATCACCACAATCACAACCACCATCACACCCACAATCACCATCACACCCACAATCACCACCACCATAATCACCATCACCACAATCACACCCACAATCACCACCACCATAATCACCACCATAATCACCATCACCACAATCACCACCACCATAATCATCATCACCACAATCACACCCACAATCACCATCACCAAAATCACACCCACAATCACCACCACCATAATCACGATCACCACAATCACCACAATCACCATAATCACCATCACCACAATCACACCCACAATCACCATCACCACAATCTCACCCACAATCACCATCACCACAATCTCACCCACAATCACCACCACCATAATGACCATCACCACAATCACCATCACCATAATCACCATCACCATAATCACACCCACAATCACCATCACCACAATCACACCCACAATCACCACCACCATAATCACCATCACCATAATCATCATCACCATAATCACCATCACCACAATCACACCCACAATCACCATCACCACAATCACACCCACAATCACCATCACCATAATCACCACAATCACCATCACCATAATCACACCCACAATCACCATAATCACCATCACCACAATCACACCCACAATCACCATAATCACCATCACCACAATCACACCCACAATCACCATCACCACAATCACCATCACCACAATCACACACAAAATCACCACATTCATCACCACCACGACAGCCACAACTACCCCCACGAAAATCACCATCACCACAATCTCCAAACTACAATCACCACCACCACCACCACAACCAATATGAATAAAACGGCCTCCTGTGCATTTCCAGGAATCCGGAATTGAACACAAGGGAATGAATTGCAAGCGGACGGGTTTTTATGCAATTTGGCGAGGCTAACACAAATTTGGGGTGACCAATATATTTGATCAAACTATAAATTTGACCGAAAAAAAAAAAATCTACAAAAATATTCTGATCGATTATTATAGTTTCTTTCTTTTCCTGTTCTGTCGGTTTTACGTTCAATATTCCTGTATTTACCCTTTTCGCTCGCACACACACACACACACACACACACACACACACACACACACACACACACACACACACACTATATACTGTATATATATATATATATATATATATATATATATATATATATATATATATATATTAATTAGTAGTATTATGTTACAATGCGCCTTAGTATCCTGAGCACATTAACACTAGCTCATCTGACGATTGGGGGCGTATTATGGTGTTTATCTTTTATTATTGAGGGCTTGGTTTGTGTTTGACATTTTCGAGCAATAATGTTTAGCTAGCCACGTAAGCTAAACAATTAATGAAAACAACACACACACACACACACAAATCTCCCAGAGCCCACTTCAAGCTTGATTTTTCAGTATATAAATGTCCCAGCCTAAGACCGGTTTTCCCTAGTACTCGCTCGCTATCGTTCTCTATCGTTCACCTTGATTAAAATTGAGACCGGAAATGAGTAAAGCTTATTTTAATCGCCCAAGAAATGGAGTGAAGCGTCTTAAAATCACCGAACTAATGGGTGATCCAATACCACCACCCTTAGTTTAGATAGGGCATAGACTACAGTAGATCTGGACTGGACACGAAAATGGAACTTTGCAGTAAGGGACCCAAACTCGGAGAACGAACCACCAAGTTCGAACCCCGAAACCACGAAAATGTAAAATTTTCGCGGTTTCGAAGTTCGAACTTGGAGATTCGTTCTCCGATTTTGCGTCCCTTACTGCAAAGTTCCATTTTCGTGTCCAGTCCAGATCTACTGTAGTCTATAGATATGGTAGGATCAGTAGGTGTAACCACTGATGACGTCATACTTACTAAGAATTTCTCTAAGTCACTGAGCTCTTACCTGCAAGAAAAAGAAACTAATATTAGTGCATTTCACAAATAATAAATAATAATAATAATAATAATAATAATAATATTAATGATAAAATAATAGTAATATTAATACTAACACTGTAATAATAATTACAAATAAATAATAGTAATAGAATAATAATAATAATACAAATAATAATAATAAAAAAACTACTACTACTACTAATAATAATAATAATAATAATAATAATAATAATAATGAGTGCACCAACATATTGTCAATAATCATGAAAGTGCATCCGAGAAGGGTGCACAAATTGGGCGCTGTTTAAATGTCCAAGCTAGCTCAATAGACTACACAGTATCTGCAACAAGCGCGAAGGGAAGATTTTTACTCAAATCCGCATTTTTGTCGGATGAAACTTGTTAGACCAAAAGAAGGGGAATGGAAATAAAGGGAATCATATGATCTTATTTTTAAAGTTATGGATGTGTGTTTTGGAAGGTATCTACGAACTGTTTTTATTATTATCATCGTTATTATTATTATTATTATTATTATTATGTTTTTATTATTATAGTATTATTATTGTTGTTGTTGGTAGTAGTATTATTAATTTAGGTCAATATACAGGAGGCGCTACAATATAGGTAGCAAAATTATAATGGTAGTTTTGGGTTCCTATCATCATATGCTTCATTTCTATATACTTTTTATCCCCGGGAAAAACAAAAAAAAAATCTTGGGATTTTTCATTTATTTTCTTGGGATTTTTTGTTTTGGTCATTAACCTAACCAAAAAACCTAACCTAACCTAACAGAATAGCCCCCAAATACATTTAGGTTAGGTTAGGTTAGGTTAGGTTCGGTTTTTTGGTTCGGTTAATAACAAAAATAAAAAAAAATCCAAGAAAAAAATAAAAAACCCAAGATTTTTTGTTTTTTTCCCGGGGATAAAAAGTATATAGAAAAGAAGCATATGATGATAGGAACCCAAAACTACCATTATAATTTTGCTACCTATATTGTAGCGCCTCCTGTATATTGACCTTAATTTATTTACTTTTCCAAGTTGTCGAGAGAAAAACTTGCGAAAAGACACTCCTAGCCAGATAAGTTCACCGATTACAAAACTTAGTCTGATTTGTATATTGACCCCAATGGCGATTCAAGAGTTAGTACCTGAAATATTGTGAACATTAGGTTGAAACTATATGATCATAGTTGCGGATGGGGGACAGCATTCAATGTTAAAAAAAAAATCCTGTAATCTGTTAGGGTGCTGAATTAAGATAAATCCCAAATTTTTCAAAAACTAACATTCGTTCACTATTTGTAAACACACGCACACACACACACACAGTCCCACTGAAAGTATCAATTACAAAGGTTAATAAAGAATGTAAAACAAAATAGTTGCATTAATTTAGGATATAAAGCCATATTATTCTACGGGTGTCAAGACCACCCGCATCTTTCAAGTTAAGTGGAGATGGATTGTTTTTCTAGACCCCCATCTCTCTCATCTTTAGTCCTATTCGTTTTCAGATTTTAAGATGTTTGCCCCATTAGTTGTCGATTTTAAGACCTTTTGCACCATTTCTTTGTCAATATTAAGACATTTCGTGCTATTTAGGTGTCGATTGTTTTCCTGGCTGGGAGATTCGGCCTTCGACCAGGACATTTTTCTACCGACAAATGTACAAATTAATCTAGAAGGGGAATCTAATGGATTTTTTTTTTTTTAAGTTTGATGGAGGTCTAGGGACGAAACTAGAAAAATAATGAATACATGAAAAAAATCGACCAAAAAGTGAACCATCCCCCCTTAAAACAACCGTCTCTAGAAGTCACAGATGTTAAGCCACTACGGTACCTTGAGCTTCATGACTCGGACGGGAAGCAAGGTAATAACTGGACACTGGAAAGAGTCAAGCAAAAGGTATATAAGGCCATTGGGTATATTGAGGGTGATTTACCTTTCTCTCTTAGTATTAGATGAGTTTATTACCATCCATTTACCTATAAATGAGTAGATTATTATGGGCACTTTAGTTACCCTTTTCGTATCCATTATTTTGAGTGCAAGACATTATTTTGAAGTACTGTATACTGTTTTGAGGACATGAGTACCGTGAGACGAAGTGAATCCGCAAACGTTTAGTAATAAGCTCCACCCACATGGTTTAGTAATAAGCTCCACCCACATGGTTTAGTAATAAGCTCCACCCACATGGTTTCTGTCAAATTTCCAATGTATACAATCGTTTTGCTGATGTGTAAATTCGTCTAATATTAGCCAGAATTAGATATATAAGACGACCCTATTTAGTGCGAGGTGGGTCTTTTGTAACCTTCCCCGTTTCACTTTCCATTTGGAGATATATGTGTAGACTATTATTAGAAACTCCACTCCATGTAGGTGTCGATTTTTTTCTGGCGAGCAATAGCAAGTCTGCAATTTGGGAGTAAACGGACTTATGCCCGGACATTTTTTACCGAAATATTTACATAATTAACTTGAAGGTAGTGTTTGAGATTGAAAAGAGATCTGGGGAGACGCCTTTGTTATAGTACAGAGACAAAACAAAATAATACATTGCTCGTAAATGTCAAAATAATAAAAATCCCCGAATGACAATAAAATAAAATCATAATAATCCCTATAATGTCACACCATAAGTTCTTCGGAGGATTGAATTATATATATATATATATGTAAGTTGTGGAGGGTATCAAGGATTGGGTGGGATGGGGTGTTGGGGGGGGGGTGCTTCGGGGGTCTGGTCTGGCATGTTAATAGGAAGCCTTCAAACCGTATTACTTCTGTCCTGTTTGACCCAGTAGCATCCGGACCTCCCCCCCCCCCCCACACACCCTTCTTGTACCCCAGTTTATTTTATACAACCTACACGATTAAATTAGTGTATTCAAATGTAGACAAATAAATACTAAATAAAATACAAATGATTAAATAGAAACATACACATAATAAGTGGTTATATAGTTTGCGAGTTGAAAATACTGCACATAAGCGATACATTTTGTGTTCGAATGTAAACAATGATATATATAAATACAAATATGTTTTTGTATCGTATGCGTGTTCAAATTAGTGTCATAATTGATTGAAGCCTTTACAGAGGACCGGATAACTCAACCATTCGACCATTTCAACAGTACCTCTCAACCAGTGCCAACTCAACCAATACTGTTAGGTTAGTACTTTCTACGGGCACTGGTTTGGTTTGTTGTGGTTAATTAAATACTTGTTGAGATCTAATGGTTGAAATTGTCTACTACTGGTTCAGTTTTCAGGAATCTTTACAATCCGAGCTGTAAAGTGTGTGCGTTTAGATGAAAAATTAATATATAATACATTTTACACATCTATTCATATATATATATATATATATATATATATATATATATATATATATATACTCTGGCACATACCCCTTTTTTATATTGGGGGTGGCCGACTCGAGACAGAACCCGAACAGGGACAACAAAATAAAAATAAATAAATAAATAAATACATCTTTTACACAAGTATTTTTTTAATCGTGTTTACGTTTTTGAATTAGCACATATAAACGATTAACACACTTTGTTTATGTATATATATTATACAGTATATTGTTTATGTATATATATTATACAGTATATTGTTTACGTTTGTACACACAATGTTTACAATGTAGATTGGTAGCTTATCGTTTCCTACTTAACCTCTATTCTGCCTTAATGCATCAAGTAACATTAATATGGTTGAAATAAGTGTGTAGTATTATGTGCAGTCGTCAATTCATCTTCTTGGAGCAGTATTCCATACATGTAGTCGATTAGGCGAATTATGCGAGTTGGTAGAATTGGGTTGTAAATAAATGGTTGCGAGCCGACCACCCTTCGTCCTGCAGTAACCTCTCCCTCCTCATCCCCCCTACCCAGCTAATCCCTCACTAGAGCAGGTATTGATAGTAGTAGTTGTGGTAGTAGCAGTACCAGTGGTAGTAGTAGTAGTAGTAGTAGTAGTAGTGGTAGTGGACAAAACAAAACTCACCTGGTCGTAATTCCCCTCTTCCACCACCTCACTCACCTCACCCCCCACCCTCCACCCCATATTAGTAGTAGTAGCAGTAGTAGTGGTAGTAGTAGTGGTAGTGGACACACACACCCCTCACCTGGCCGTAATCCCCATCTTGCACCACCTCACTCCCCTCCCCCCACTCCCTCCCCCCTTCCTCTCCAGTGGTGAGAGTAGTAGTAGTAGTATTTTAGGTGTAGTAGTGGTAGTAGTAGTGGCCTGGATCACCCCTCACCTGGTTATACCCCCCCTCCCCTTTCCTTTCCTTACCCCCCCCTCCCTCCCCTAGTGAAGGTAAAAGTAGTAGTAGTAGTAGCAGAAGTAGCATAGTAGTTATAGTATTAGTGCCCGATCACCCCTCACCTGGTTATACCCCCCCCTCCCCTTACCCCCCCCCCTCCCCTAGTGAAGGTAAAAGTAGTAGTAGCAGAAGTAGCATAGTAGTTATAGTATTAGTGCCCGATCACCCCTCACTTGGACATACCGCCCCCCTCTCCTCCCTGCCCACCCTAATGCCCCCACACCTCTACAGACACAGACACACACACACACACACAGACACACACACACACACACACACACACACACACACACATACACACACAGTAATCAGCGGAGGCGAGAGGGAACCGTTGCAGGGTTTCGAAATTGGAGGTGATGCCGAAGTTAGTGGTAGTAGTGGGATGATTTCATTTGTCCTCACTTTTCCATTGAATATATATATATATATATATATATATATATATATATATATATATATATATATATATATATATATATATATATATTTGTTTATTAATTAGGGGCAAAGGGAGAGAAACCACATTTCAGAATCAGCCGGTTATGCACTGTAAGCAAAGTTGGGTATGACACAATTAAATATATATATATTATTGGGGAGATTGTAGACACCAATCAAGCAGGGCAGTACCCAGGGAAGACCACATTAGTACTGTTTATGATAAGGAGTTGCTGGAACTCCAGTTTCATTTGCCTGGCTATCCCCACTGTTTTGTGCCTCACCCACACTGAGAGAAATCTATCTAACGCTCACAAACGCCTCCTCATCCTATATTAATTTCACTACACTTAAGGGGAGATTTCCACTTGAGGGATTTTTTTTCTTTACCGCTTTCTCCCTCATGTTTATCCCCATTGTTTTTGAGATTTTAAGGCGTTCGCCCCATTAGTTTGGCGATTTTAAGAACTTTCACCCCATTTATGTCACTTTTAAGACCTTTTGTCTCATTTAGGTGTCGATGTTTTTCCTGGCGAGCGATAGCGAGCCTGTAATTTAAGAGGAACCGGCCTTCGGCCGGGAAATTTTTCTACCGAAAAATGTACAAATTTATCTTGAAAGGGGGTCATGGGGGTGTAATTTCAAGTTTGATGGAAGTCTAGGAAACACACTAAATACCTCCCCTTAACTAGCACAACACACTTCTTTCCAACACCCCTAAATTGCCTCTAACGTACCTTAATATTGACTCTCTATCACTCCTTCAACCTTAGGGGGGGGGGGGGGGGGACACTTGTTACAGTCGGTTTTTCCTTTTGTCTCTTCCATGTACATATAAGAAAATAAACTACATATATAAATATAATAAAGCTCTACCCATTTCAATACCTATGGGTGTTAACAAACCCATCTAAAATAAGGATAGAAAGGTAAATCACCATCAATATACCCATTATCCAATTATGTTACATACCCTTGCCCTACCCTTTTTATGTAATCACTCAACCCTATTTGGTCCGAGGGAGGTCTTTATGTTTGAAGATTTTAAGACGTTTAACCCCATAAGTTTGGCAATATTAAGACGCTTCATCCCATTCAGGTGTCGAAACTTTACAGAAATCGGCATGTGACTGCGACATGTTCCTATAAAGTCAGGTACAAATTTAGCTAATAGAGGGTTTGGGTGTTATATTGGAAGGAAGTCTGGGGATGGGTTTTTGTTAGCCCACGGGGACAAACTATAATACATTGCTCGAAAATGGTAATAGGAAGCCAAATATCGTAAACCACAAGATGTCGGATCAGATTGTTTTAAGGGGAGATTTCCACTTGAGGGATTTTTTTCTGGACTCCTTTCTATCTCATGTTTAGTCCCATTGCTTTTGATATTCGAAGACGTTTGCCCCATTAGTTTGGTGATTTTAAGAACGTTTGCCCCATTTCTTTCAATTTTAAGACTTTTTATGCCATTTAGGTGTCGATTTTATCCTGGCGAGCGATAGCGAGCCTGTAATTTAAGAGGAACCGGCCTTTGGCCGGGAAATTTTTCTACCGAAAAATGTACAAATTTATCTTGAAAGGGGGTCTAGGGGGTGTTTTAAGCTTGATGGAATTCTAGGGAACGAACTAAAAACCTCCCCTTAACCCCTTTTGTACCGGCGACGTCTTTTTAATACTATTCTAGCTATATTCAGACGATTTCGTGGAGCTTAAGAAGGATCTGTGGTAGTGTAAAGGGTTAAGTGAGATAGTTCGAAGCCTGTTAATTGCTGGAGGCCATTTTTAAACTGGATAAAATTGTCTTACAGTAGTCATGAAAAAGGTAAATAGACGCCGTACTATGCTAATAAACTCTACGGGGAGCGCACACACACACACACATTATATATAATATATATATATATATATATATATATATAATATATATATATATATATATACTGAGAGAGAGAGAGAGAGCACGAGAGAGAGATCCTTTTTTCTTAATCCGTTCTTTAAAAACCATCCCTGAGGTCCCCCTGGAGTACCCATGTCATGTCTCATCCCCATAGTCCCCGGGGTTTGAAGGTTAGAGGGACCCACACAGACAAACCCACTACACAACCAGAGGAGGTACCCCCAACATCATACATTATTACACAACAAACCGGAACAGTGATATTGAAGTTCACTGTTGAAGATAAAAGACTTCCCTCAGGCTGTGTGTCATGGCCAGATATGTGTGTGTGTGTGTGTGTGTGTGTGTGTGTGTGTGTGTGTGTGTGTGTGTGTGTGTGTGTGTGTGTGTGTGTGTGTGTGTGTGTGTGTGTGTGTGTGTGTGTGTGTGTGTGTGTGTGTGTGTGTGAACAGTTGAGGTAGGTCAATACATTAACTTTTAAGGGAACAGCGGTATTGTTTTTGTTTATTTATTTATATATTAATTTATTGTATTAGTTTCCTCCCTAGACCTTCATCAAACTTAAAATAACATCCATTAGATTCCGCTTCTACAATAATTTGTAAATTTTTCGGTAGAAAAATGTTCCGGCCGAAGGCTGGTTCTTGCAAAATTACAGGTTCACTATAGTTCGCCAGGAAAAAATCGACACCTAAATAGCACGAAAGGTCATACTATTGACAAAGCAATAGGGAGAAAGGTCTTAAAATCGCCAAACTAATGGGCCGAACGTCATAAAATCTAAAAGCTAATGGGGCTAAGCATGAGGAAGAATAGGGCCCATAAAAACGACCCATCTCCCCTTAACCCTTTCAGTATACGATGACGCTTTCCTGTTATACTCTGGCTGTTATTAGACGATTTTCTTCAGTTTATGAAGGGTTTGTAAGACTCAAAGGGGTAAACACTACTTTCATTAACCCTTTGACTTCCCAAATCTCTCGTTAAACTGAATAAAATCGTCCATTAATAGCCAAAATATATGGGATAATCGTGTCCACGAATATTGAAAGGGTTAACCTGAATCAATCCGAGGGCCCCTTTTGGGGCCTCCCATGCTTCACTACATATTTTGGAGATATTAATATGCTTCACTCCATTAGTTTGGCGATAATAAGACGCTTCACCCCATTATGTGGGGTCACTTGTAATTTAGAATATATCGGCCTTTGGCCTGGACTTTTTTCTACTGAAAAATGTAAAAATTCACATTGAAGAAAGTTTGGATGGAAATTTTTTTTAATTTTGAAGGAAAATTGGAAAGGCGTTTTTGTTAGCCTAGGATTCAAATTAAATACATTTCTAGAAAATGGCAAACGCAAGCAAAAACCTCAATAATACTTGGACAAAATATAATACACCACAATCCGTCGCAGCAGATAGTGTTAATGTAGGCTACCGATTCTGCCTGTATGATAATGACGTGGGCCTATACTGATCACTGTTCTTAGCGTTGGGCGGTGTGTGAAAGGGGGGGGGGGGGGTCAGAGGGGGCTATAGAAAAGACATGAATATTATTTGTTAGTTAGCCCATACATAGACTGAATATATATATATATATATATACTGTATATATATATATATATAATAAGCGTCAGGGTTTTTTCTTAGGTGATCTGATAGTTCCTGCTGTTCTACAAGTATCTTGGCTTCACCGACTCGTCAAGGAAATACCCTCTATAATCTATCAACAATTCATAGCATAGATTCATATAAGATGCCCGACCATATTCGAAGATGCTGTGAACGACCGTATAGCTGCTCTCTCCAATTCAAGTGACGTGTATAAATAAGGTGTCGTCATCTATTGTGTCAGAAATGAAGCAACCAACACCTTGAAGCTCCACTGTGACCATATAGTGCGACACATATGAAGCATCCAACATCTCGAAGCTTCAACGATAGTCTCGGGGCTTAATTTGTACATTTATCTGTCGAAGGCCACTTTCTCCATATAATAATTGCAGTCTCGAATTCGCTCGCCAGAGACATCGGTACATAATCGATCGGAACATCTTATAATCGTCAAAATAAGGAGGTGAAGCGTGCTAAGATTGCCAAAACTGATGGTGCGAAATAGTGGCTCCTAAACGACCTACCACGGATTAAATAAAGATTATACATTTTCCAGCAATATGGATTTACCTTCTAGGAATATTATTGGTAATATTATGTAGCAAAATAAACTAGTACACCTAATTATTTTATAAAGGTTATGATTTCCACTATATGTGCGCCTCTCGCCGCCCCCCCCCCCCCACCCCCTCTCTATCTCTCTCTCTCTCTCTCTCTCTCTCTCTCTCTCTCTCTCTCGCTCTCGCTCTCTCTCTTTCACACACACACACACACACTTTTTGTTCTCTCTCTCTTTCCCACACACACACACACACACACACACACACACACACTTTCTCTCTCTTTCACACACACACACTCTCTCTCTCTCAAGAGGTGTGTTGGTGGTTGCCCTGGAGATGGCAAGTAGCCCACACCATAATGACCACGTGACTTACATAGATAACACGGTACAAAGGGTTACAAAGGTCTAGAAAGGCTTACAGAGGATTACACAGGTTTACAGAGGGTTACAAAGGGTTACAAAGGGTTACACAAATATATAAAGGCTTACAGAGAGTTCCAAAGGGTTATATAGATAGATAGACAACGGTTTACACAAGAATACAAAGGTTGACAATGGGTTACAAAGGTTTACACAGGGTTACAATGAGCTACAAAGGTCTTTAAAGGGGCATAAAGATTTCTAAAGGACTTCAAAGGATTACAAGGTTTACAAAGGTCTTAATTTCCCTCTTCATACCCATCTTACTAATGCACGAGATCCCAGAAATATTGCCGGAAAAATATTGCCCGATAAATATTACTGGAAAAAATATTACTAGAAAAATATTGCTGGACAAAATGCTTCATGAAAAACTATTGCTAGAAATATATTGCAAGAAAAATATTGCTAGAAAACTATTACTAGAAAAATATTGCCAGAAAAAAAATGCTGAAATAATAATGCCAGACAAATATTGGCCACCGATAATTGCCTCTCAAATCTCTCTTGTGATGTGCCATTTAGATGACTATATACACTTCCGTTCTATCCATATATTAGATGAGTTTGTTGCCACCGATCGATATACCTTTAAAAGTGTATATTCTCGCGGACACTTGAATTGTCCATATCGTACCCATATTATCATTACAGTGTCGTTCCTAGACATGTTGCCTGATAGGAGAGTGTAATTTAAGTGTCCATAATAATCTACCCATTTAGAGGTATATTAAAAAAATTGATGATAATATACCGATATAACACAGGGATAGAAAGGTGAAGCATTATTTGTATTTATCAATATGCCCAATGATTTTATGTACCTTTTTCACACTCTCTTATACCCTTGATTTGTGAGCGTGTATAAATTATATGTTGGTCATAAATAAGAGCGGACTATGGAGAGGTATTGACGGAAGTATATATGCATAATCTTGTCTTGGCAACTAGCATTCAGGGGCTTGGAAAAATTATCTATTGGGGTTAAGGTGTGTGTGTGTGTGTGTGTGTGTGTGTGTGTGTGTGTGTGTGTGTGTGTGTGTGTGTGTGTGTGTGTGTGTGTGTGTGTGTGTGTGTGTGTGTAGGTGTGTGTGTGTGTAGGTCCCTGTGTGTGTGTAGGTCCCTGTGTGTGTTTCCTTTGCGTAAGAATTAGATAAAAGGAAGGGTACCTGTAACTAGTGTCCCTTCATATCTGTAAGGGAGGAGGCATACACCAAGACAGTTATGAAGAACATTAATTATTGTAATAGCGATAGAAGAGAGAGAGAGAGAGAGGTGCAACATTACGAGGAGTAAAGAGAGATTGGAGAGCATGAGTAAGATGAGAAAAGCTGAGACGAAGTTCTTTTGACTACTGTTTCGAGACGTGCAGTATGAGTGGAAACTCAACACAACATGCAAACAGCACTCAATACATAAGAGTATCATAACCCTGTAAAGAGCAAGAAGCTATACGAGTCTTTAAAAAAAAAAAAAAACAAAAAAAACACACACACACACACACAAATAGGCTTAAGAACACCTAACTCCTGGAATGATAATTTACTAAGAAATATAATATGGTCCTTCCAAGAAAGGTAAAGATAAAATGAGATCTTGAGAACATTTTCTTCATACTGTATTCATAAGGATAGAAAGGTAAACCACAACATCACTTTCAACACAACCCAGGATTGTATATACCTTTGTATAGACCATTCGTTGCTTTACAGTAAACCTCTTATTTGTTTATATTAGGGGGAAGTAGTCGCTTTTACTGGACCCCCTTTTCCCTCGTGTTCAGCATAATGGTTTTGAGATTTTATGACGTTCGTTCCGTTAGTTTGGCGATTTTGAGACTTTTCGCCATATTTTTTTGTCAATATTAAGATGTTTCGTGCCATAAATGAGGAAATACATACGCCCATTTCCCCTATGCCTTCATGGTGAGCAGAACATACCCTGTTTGGGCCAAGTAAATCTATATTATTTTGTTCTATTACCCTTTATTATGAGCAGAGTATAAGCTTTTCATATTACTCTTGTCAAACAAAGTGTCCATAATATTCTACCCCCGTAAAGGTAAATACAGTAGGTCGAAATATACCCATCTAATATAAGGACTTAAAGACATATCAGTACAAATCTGGCAATGTACAGTCGCGCTAATAAGTCATGTCCCAGCTGTCATTACGTTTGGCTTGCTCTGTGCTGTATTAAGGTCTGTCAGATGTTGAATAGGGTGGGTAAGTGTAGGGACATGCTTGTATATTTCACTCGATATGAAGAAATGAAGCTTAAATATTGCTGATACCAATTATTGATCAAAACATACTTGGTGCCGAAACATCACTTATTAGCGCGACTGTACACTCGGATACCATAGTCTCTAGCCCACTCATAAATATTCGTTGATTTCACATATTTCTAATTATGGAAGTATATCTCTGGAAACGAATTTATGAATATATTTGTCTATGTATCAACTAGAAAACTATATATACTATTTATGCTAAAGCAAGCTATACCCAAAAATCAATCCAGATAGTTATAATTGCATACAGAAAAACGTAGGGGGTCCACGATTTGTTACCAGTGGGCTAGAAACTATGGCATCCGAGTGAACCCTAAGTATGTATTTATCTTTAGATATGCCCTTTCAGTGAACCTTTGTTTGTTTTATTAGCCGTCTTTTGCTGGGCTGGTTGTGCAATGCGTGTTGACGACAGCAGTAACCATGGTAACCGTATTGAGGGGGTGGGGGGAGAAGAGGGGATGGAGAGAGAGTGGGAGAATATTGAAAGAGAGAATAAGTAAATATATAAGATAAATTAGATATATATATATTTAAATAATTATAGCCCGGCTCTATTTAAAGTTTCTTCCGTTTTATTTATATGTTTGTTTAAAGGGAGTTGGGTTTTTTTTTTTTTTTTTTTTTTTTTTTTTTTGTCAATTAATTTATTCCTATATTTCTTAATTACCTCGCTATACCTTCATCAAGCTGTAAAGAACACCCCTGGAACCCCTTTCAAGATAAATTTGGACATTTTTGTATAGAAAAATATCCCAGCCAAATGCCGGTTGCTCTTAAAATTACAGGCTCGCTATCGCTTGCCAGGAATACATCGACACCTATATGGCACGAAAGGTCTTAATATTGAGAGAGAAACGGGGTGAAAAGTAATAAAATCGCCAAACTAATCAGTCGAACGTCTTGAAATCTAAAAACCAATGGGGGCTTAACACGAGGGAGAAGAGGGCCAGGAAAACCAGCCCCCTCTCCCCTTAAGGGGTGATTTTTTTTTCCTTTTCTCTCTTTCTCTGGCTTGTATCCATTCGGCCCCATTCAGCCAACTATTTTGAGACGTTTATCCCCATCTAGGTGTCGATTTCTTCCTGGCGAGCGATAGCGAGCCAGCATTATATGAAGAAATCCGGCTTCGCCGGAGACATTTTCCTATCGAAAAAATTACAAATTTAGCCTGCTGTCAAAAACATTTTAAAAATATGCTGGCTCGCTACCGCTCACCAGTAAAAAATTGACACCTGGATGGGGATAAACGTCTTAAAACAGTAGGCTGAATCGGGCCAAATGGATACAAGCCAGAGAAAGATAGAAAAGGACAGAACAAAAACAGGTCACCCCCCCTTTAATTCGCTAACTGAACCGCAGTGGAGGAGCCGTGCCTATCTTCAACGTATATGGCACTAATGTACAGTTAATTAAGGCGAGATGGGTCACTTTTATAGACTCCTTTCTCCCTCATGATTAGCCCTATTAGCTTTGAGATGATAAGACGTTCGTTCCTTTAGTTTTGGTGATTTTAAAAGCTTTCATCCCATTTCTATGCCAATATTAGGACCTTTCGTGCCATTTAGGATTATTTATTTTTCCTGGCGAGCGATAGCGAGCCTGTATTTTTAGGAGGAACAGTCCTTCAGCCGGGACATTTTTCTACCGAAAAATGTACACATTTATCTTGAAGGGGGGTCTACGGAGTGTTTATTTAAGCTTGATGGACGGATAGCGAGGAAACTAAATTTTTTTATAATTATATCGATAAATATACCCCCAAAACAGACCCTACCCTCTTAATATCCTCTTAAGCACCTTGACACCTTCTTGCTTTTTATACTAGCTAATATTAGAAGTATTTATTCAGTTTAAGGGGAGGTTTTTAGTGCGTTTCCTAGGCTTCCATCAAACTTGAAATTACACCCCCATGACCCCCTTTCAAGATAAATTTGTACATTTTTCGGTAGAAAAATTTCCCGGCCAAAGGCCGTTTCCTCTTAAATTACAGGCTCGCTATCGCTCGCCAGGAAAAAATCTACACCTAACTGGGACGAAAGGTCTTAAAAGTGACATAAATGGGGTGAAAGTTCTTAAAATCGCCAAACTAATGGGGCGAACGTCTTAAAATCTCAAATACAATGGGGCTAAACATGAGAGAGAAAGGGGTAAAGAAAAAAATTTCTCCAGTGGAAATCATTAAGAAGGACTCCTGTTGTTTCGGACAGTTTATTAAGAGTGAGGTAGATCATAAACTAAAGCAAATCTTCTAATGGTAACCACAATGTGATGAAAGTTAGCTCATGGTGCTGAAGGGGGAAAAGTGGTCGGGCGTAATTTTTGTTTGGATAATATTGGTCCTAAGATTGACACTTGAGGGACCCCATACGTTACGTTAGATTTTGATGATACAACATTATTGAAACGAACCGATTAAGAGAGAGAGAGAGTGAGAGTGAGTGAGTGAGTTAGAGTTAGAGAGAGAGAGAGAGAGTGAGTGAATGAGTTAGAGAGAGAAAGAGAGAGTGAGAGTGAGTTAGAGTTAGATAGAGATAGGAGGACCTGAATTACTCTTGGGTCATAACTTCCAAAAGGACTCTTACTCTTCCTTTGACTTTCACATCCTACTTCCTACTTCCCTTTATTCATTCCTATTTACGTTATTCCTTTATCCCCACCTCTATCTATCTATTGCTGGACGCCGTGATCCCCGGAGGGGTGGCCACGAACGAAATTCCTCCATGCACCTCTGTCCCCAGTCATTCGAAGTCTCTCCTCCCATTCAGCACCTCTTTCACGCATCTACTTCTTAACTCCATCCTTCCACCTCTCTCTCGGTCTACCTCTCCCTCTCTGTCCTTCCACCTAACTCTCGAATACTCTCTTAGGCATTCTCTTGCATCACATACGTTCCACATTGCCGAACCATCTCAATGTGTTCCTTTTCACACTTTCCAGCACATCTACATCCACACCTCACTGCTCTCGTACTTCCTCATTCGTCTATCTATTCCTCCATGCAACTCCACACGCATTTCTCAAGTAACTAATTTCCACTCCTCTCACTCTTGGTTTGTGTCTCTCCAACAACGTCCGTGCTTCGCTTCCGTAATAAAGTCAATGTCGGGATTACCACACTGTCATGCAAGGACTTCTTTACTTCCATGCTGACCACCCTATTTCTTGTAAGAATGCTGAAACAACCCTCTTCCCCTGTTGCACCCTCTCCCGCACTTCTTCATCCATACTCCCATCTTTACTTAATACACTGCCCAAATACTTAAATGAACCGACATTCTCCATAGCCTGACCGTTCAACCTCACCTCGCCTTACTCTTCCCCGCATTTACCTTCAGATTCCGTTTTTCACACACTGTTCCAAACATATTTACAAAACCCGGCAACTCCCATCCACAATCGCTCATCAGAACTGTACAGTCGGCAAACAGCAGTACAGGCAATTTCCACTCATTTCCTTCCCTTATCAGCAGTACACGGACATCTACTGCTCTTCCTTGTATTTCTATCATGACTCCCATCCATATATATATTGAACAACCATGGAGACATCACACACCCTTGCTTTAACCCAACATTCAGATCAAAGAACACGCTCTGTTCATTCTCCACACATAACGACGCCTTTGCACCCTCATATAGTCATGCTCTTCACTGCTTTCAGAAACTTGCCATCTACTCCCTATATTCTCAGTACTTTCCACAGACCTTCTCTATCAACTCTGCAATAGGCCTTCTCCAAGTCCATAAAGGCAGCATACAACTTTTGTTCCTTCTCCAGATAATTCTCCACAACACATATCAAGGCAACAATCTGGTCTACACATCCTCTTCCCTTCCAAGCCCGCCCTGCTCGTCACCTATCCATTTCTCCGTTCTCGCTCTCGCTCTCTCGATCACTACCCTACTGTACTTAGTACAAACGAAATCAAGCAACAACAGATCTAGTGACCCTTCTAGGTTGCTTGTCCTCCAAAACACTGAGGATCAAGTGTCCAAACAGTGATTTAGAGTGGGTAAGGGAACATTGGAAAGGGAATTACTGCCCTGGAACTAATGTCCGTGGCAAGACATTCCCTACTTCTTCCCTACTACGCTCTACAAAGAAAGATAGAGTTAGAGAAAGAGAATGAGAAAAGAAGAGAGAAGAGAGTAAGAAAGGAAAAACAAACAGGTAGATTTAGAGAGCGAGATGGAAGGGCTTTAAGGGGGGTGACCTGCTTTTTGTCTGTCCTTTTCTCTCTTTCTCTGGCTTGTATCCATTTGGCCCCATTCAGCCTACTGTTTTAAGACGTGTATCCCCATCCAGGTGTCATTTTTTTACTGGTGAGCGGTAGCGAGCCAGCATATTTTTTATTTTTGTTTGACAGCAGGTTAAATTTGTACATTTTTCGATAGAAACATTTCTCCGGCGAAGCCGGATTTCTTCATATAATGCTGGCTCGCTATCGCTCACCAGGAAGAAATCGACACCTAGATGGGGATAAACGTCTTAAAATAGTTGGCTGAATGGGGCCGAATGGATACAAGCCAGAGAAAGAGAGAAAAGGAGAGAAATAACAAAAATCAGGTCACCCCCCTTAAGCTAGTACTCTTGGGCCATAACGTCCACAAGGACTCTTACACTTCCTTTGACTCTCATATCCTGGCTCAGTCTACTTCCTACTCTCCTTTATCCCATTCTTCCTTCATCTATCACTCCCTTCCATTCTTCCTTTTGTTCCTTCCTTCCTTTATCATTACCTACCTTAGCGAAGAAAGAAAGAGAGAGAGAGAGAGAGAGAGAGTGAGAGTGAGTTGGAGAAAGTTAGAGATAGGTAGAGGTAGAAAGCAAAAACTAGATAGAGTTAGAGAGTTAAGCCGGTATCACACGAGAGCTTTTATAGTCAACATCAGATGGTCAACATTTTACTTCCAACATTTCTGGAATATTGTGCACTGGTATCGGAGACTAGACTGATGGTAGATGAATTTAGGTAACCGAAATATTTTGAATGTTGACCTCATAAGCTGCCAGACCAGTGTTGAGGATAAATATTGAGGGAAAAGTGCTGGTATGATACCGGCTTTAGAGAACGAGATAGGAGGGCTTGGAGTTCTCTTGAGCTATACCTTCCACAAAAACTCTTTTCTCTTCTTTTGACGTCTATATCCTCGCTCATCCTGCTTCCTCCCTTCCTATATTCCTTCCTTCTTTTATCACTACCTTCCATTCTTCCTTTTGTTCCTTCCTTTCTTTATCTTTACTCTTCCTTTGACGTCTATATCCTCGCTCATTCTACTTTCCTTCCATCTTTCCTTCTTTCTTTTTATCACTACCTTCCATTCTTTCTTTTGTTCCTTCCTTCCTTTATCTTTACTCTTCCTTGACGTCTATATCATCGCTCATCCTGCGTCCTCCCTTCCTATGTTCCTTCCTCCTTTCCTTTTATCACTTCATTTAAATTCATGGGACAATAACTAAAATGATTCCTAAATATAGGAATAAGTCATAAGAAGTACACCTACGTTTGTTTAACCTTGCTTTTTGGTTCTCCTTTTTCTTCTTCTTTCCTCCTTGCTCTCTTCCTGTCTTAAGGGGAGATCTCCACTTGAGGGATTTTTTTCTGGACCCCTTTCTCTCTCATGTTTAGCCCAATTGCTCTAGAGATTTTAATACGTTCGCCCCATTAGTTTGGCGATTTTAAGAACTTTTGCCCCATTTATGTAAATTTTAAGACCATTCGTGCCATTCAGGTGTCGATTATTTCCTGGCGAGCGATAGCGAGCCTGAAGTTTATGAAGAACCGGCCTTCGGCCGGGAAAATTTTCTACCGAAAAATGTACAAATTTATCTTGAAAGGGGGTCTATGGGGTGAAATTTTAAGCTTGATTAATGACTAGGGAACAGACTAAATACCTCCCCTTAATCTCTTTCTCCTTCCTCTTTTCTTCCTTCATTGCTTTCCCCTTTCTTTGTTCGCTTGTTCCTTCCTCTTCCCTTTCTTCCTTCCAATATTCGTTCCTCCCTTCCTTGCTTCGGTATCATATTTTAACTTTACTTCTTTTATCGTTTGCTTTTTCCTACTATATCCTTCGCTCGTCCATTAAATATATATTAGTATTTGTTTTATATTCTTATATTAAATCGTGTGACCCTCCCTGTCCTAATTAATGTTGTTCTTGTTATTAAATTCCCTTATTATTTGACATTTTCCATACGATTTATGATATTTTTCTAACATCCTTCCAAACGATTTTTTTTTTCTCTCTCTCTCTCGGACCTTGACCCAGTTTCCATCTTTGGTCTTCGTTTCCCTCCCCCACTCTTTATTTATTATGTATTATTGCCCTTATTTATTGTTACTTTATTAATTTACCCCGATGTACGTCTTCTGTGTTTCTTGTACTACGTTTGTTGTCGGTGTTCGCATAATATTTTTATTTATTTTTCGCCATAATTATTATTTTGTCTTAATTGTCTTGTTTTTGCTTCTGGTTTCCTACATTTTCTTAGTTTCTTTCATTCTTTCTTATATTCTAATTCCGCTGGCTTTATTATTCTTTATTTAATGTTCATAATTTCTAAACTTTCTTTCATTTTCGTTTTCTTTCTTTCTCTTTTTTACTCTTTTTCTCTGTCAGTTTTTACATGCTTTTGTTTTTGTCTTAGTAATATTTTTGTTTGCCTTTCTTTTCTCCCAGTCTCGTCCTTCCATTAAATCATTGTTCTCTTATTAATTTATTTAATTATATTTATGTATGGTTTTGTTTACCTGTCCCCTATTACCTGTCCTTTGTTTCCCTTCTTTACTATCCTTTTTTGTATCCCTTTTATTTTATCTGGTTCGTGTTTTTTATTATTAATTGCAATGTATTCTCCTTCATTTATAATTTGTTTAATGTTATTGCTTATCTTCCTTTTATGTTGTTCTCAAGTTAGGCGTATATTATTTCCATATTCTATGTTTTTATTTTTTAGTTTTGCCTCTTATTTTCCCCGTTTCTTTCCTATTTTCTGTATTATTCCTTCCAGGCTTCCTTGCAATTCTTTCGCTCTTCCATAACTTTATTAATACTTTCTTTGACGTGTGCTTCTTCGTTTATCTCTCCCTTCCTCCTCTTCTCCTTCTACTGTTTCTTCTATTTTTCTCTCCTCGTTTGTTCTTATCACCCCTCCTTTCTTCTGCTTCTATTCCATGCTTATATTTTCCCTCTTCCCTCATCGCCGCTTCTTCTAGCTTCCTTCTTATTCCTCCTTTGTTCTCCTCTCTCTTCTCTTCTTCCTTCTTCTTCTGTGTTTGTTGATCCCTCTGCTCTTCTTTGTATTCCTCCTCTGTTCGTACACCTCCTATCTCTCTCCTCTTCCTTCCTCTCCTAATCTTCCTTCCTCCTCATCTTCCCCCTTCTCCTCCCACTTCTTCATTATTTGTCATATCCTTTACTGTATCCTTCTTCTTTCTATTTCCCCTCTTTCCTCTATTTCTTCATCCACCTCTTCCGCTAACCTGGACCTCCACTTCCGGTCATAAAAGGTGAGTGATCTTTGGTATGAATTCAATATAATTCATGTCTCGTGATCGGCGGGGTCTGTTCCTGTCTAGGTGTGTGAACCCCCCCCCCCCCTCTCTGTCTCTCTCTATCTATATATCTTTCTCTCTGTCTCTCTCTCTATCTATCTATCTATCTATCTATCTATCTATTTCTCTCTATCTCTATCCATCTATTTCTATATATCTCTCTCTCTCTCTCTCACTGCTTCGCTCCAATAAACTATACTAGGAGACACTCACTCCGATTTTCAATCTCCTAGGCAGCTCTCCTATCCCTTTAATTATTGGGACGCCTATTATATTTTTAGCTAGAGCACATTACATCATCACTATCATCATCGTTACTACTACCATCATTATCATCACCACCTTCGTTTTCACCACCATAATCAACATCATCATCATTATTATCATCGGCATTATCATCACCACCATCATTATCATCGTCACCACCACCACAATCACCACTACCAGCATCATTACCACTACCACAATCACCACCATCATACCCACTATCAACACAATTACCACAACCACCACCAACATCACTACCACTACCATTATTACTACTAATATGATTGTCACTAACTCCAACACTATTAAAACCACCATCATCACCACCACCACCAACACCATCACTACCACTACCACCATCACCACCACCACCACCACCACCACCATCACCACCACTACCACCACTATCCACATCTAACTTTTTTCCCCTATTACAACGGATTCCAACTCAGGGTACATACAAAATCCTCTGCCTCCCCCTTCCTCCCCTCCCCTCATCTTTCGCCACCCCTCCTACCCTCCCCTTTCCTCACTTCCCTTCCTCTTTCGCCATCCCACCTACCCTCCCCTTTCCCCACCTCCCTTCCTCTTTCGCCATCCCACCTACCCTCCCCTTTCCCCACCTCCCTTCCTCTTTCGCCATCCCACCTACCCTCCCCTTTTCTCCCCTCCTCCTTCCCCGAGCCACCCCCCTCCCTGATTGGATATACAGTATGTTATCATAGTGCTACTGATTTAGGTGTATTAATTGTTTAAGTATACAATTGCGTATGAAACAGGACTGTATAAGAAAAATATTATTAATTAATTATTTATGTGTATAGCATAATTGATTGTCATTAGTTTTTGGGTATTGTACTTATTTCATTTATTTTAATCGATCATTTCAGTTTATGTATAGGCTATAGTTATTCTTCTTATTCTTCCCCCACCTCCCTCCCTTCGTCTGGGAATTCTTTAAGATGGAGGAGAAGTTGCTGAGGAGATGGAGAAGGGAATAGGAGGTGGAAGGGGAGGGAAGAGGGGAGGGAGAAAGAGATAGGGAGGAAAGACGGGAACGGGAAGTGGAAGAAGAGGGGAGAGAAAGGAGAAGGGGAGGGGAGGAGAGGAGGAAGACAGGGGAACAGGGAGGTAGAAGGGGAGAAAGCGAGGGGGAGGGGGGATGTGGGGGGAATGGAGAAAGGAAGGAGAGTGGGAGGCAAGCCAGGGGGACAGGGAGGTGGAAAGGGAGGGAGGAAGAGAGGGAGAGGGAAGAAGAGAGGGAGAAGGAGAGGGGGAGGGGAGGGAAAGGAAGACAGGGGGTCAGGGAAGTGGGGGGATGAGGGGAGGGGATCAGGGAGGTGGAAGAAGAGGGGATGGAAAGATAGAGGAGGAGGGGAGGTAAAACAGGGGGACAGGGAGGTGGAAGGGGAGGTAAAACAGGGGGACAAATAGGTGGAAGGAGAGGAAAGAGGGTAGGGAGAATGAGCCCCATTAGTTTTGAAATTTCAGACCTTTCACCCCATTGCATTGTCATTTTTAAGACCTTTTGTGCGAATTAGGTGTTGATTTTTCAAACTATTTAACCCCTTCAGTACCGGTGTCATCCTTTTCATTTTATTCTGGCAACTTTTAGACGATTAAATTCAGCTTAGAAAGAATATCTACTCATTAAAAGGCTACAGACTATATCAATTAATCCTTTTAGCTACCACATATCCTTCCTAAGCTTAATAAAATCGTCGAAATGTAGCTAGAATAAAGTTAAAACGACGGCGCCGGTACGGAAGGGGTTAATCAACGTGACGGAATTGTTCAAGAAAATTGTACCACCTTTATGTGTCGGCGATTGTACTATTCTTGTGTCCTTATTTATTAATTACCTTCGCTGAACCTATAATATAATATTTTACTATCGCTATTACTTATATTTTACTATCGCTATTACTTATATTTTACTATCGCTATTACTTATATTTTACTATCGCTATTACTTATATTTTACTATCGCTATTACTTATATTTTACTATCGCTATTACTTATATTTTACTATCGCTATTACTTATATTTTACTATCGCTATTACTTATATTTTACTATCGCTATTACTTATATTTTACTATCGCTATTACTTATATTTTACTATCGCTATTACTTATATTTTACTATCGCTATTACTTATATTTTACTATCGCTATTACTTATATTTTACTATCGCTATTACTTATATTTTACTATCGCTCTTACTTATATTTTACTATCGCTCTTACTTATATTTTACTATCGCTCTTACTTATATTTTACTATCGCTCTTACTTATATTTTACTATCGCTCTTACTTATATTTTACTATCGCTCTTACTTATATTTTACTATCGCTATTACTTATATTTTACTATCGCTATTACTTATATTTTACTATCGCTATTACTTATATTTTACTATCGCTATTACTTATATTTTACTATCGCTATTACTTATATTTTACTATCGCTATTACTTATATTTTACTATCGCTATTACTTATATTTTACTATCGCTATTACTTATATTTTACTATCGCTATTACTTATATTTTACTATCGCTATTACTTATATTTTACTATCGCTATTACTTATATTTTACTATCGCTATTACTTATATTTTACTATCGCTATTACTTATATTTTACTATCGCTATTACTTATATTTTACTATCGCTATTACTTATATTTTACTATCGCTGTTACTTATATTTTACTATCGCTGTTACTTATATTTTACTATCGCTGTTACTTATATTTTACTATCGCTGTTACTTATATTTTACTATCGCTGTTACTTATATTTTACTATCGCTGTTACTTATATTTTACTATCGCTATTACTTATATTTTACTATCGCTATTACTTATATTTTACTATCGCTATTACTTATATTTTACTATCGCTATTACTTATATTTTACTATCGCTATTACTTATATTTTCTTTGTTTACATTATTTTTCTTTTCGCATAGCTTCTCTCTCTCTCTGGAAATTTAAATTGAAAAGATTCACCACTAATATTTGTGGACACTTTCAGATATATGATCTGTTCTACCTGGAACAAACTTCCCTCAGAAGTTGTAAATAGTTCTTCAGTAGAGCAGTTCAAGAAGAGAGTAGACAGTATTTTGCACACTCTGTATCTCCTCGGAATGGGCCGCAAGGTCTCTTGAAATACTAACTATTCCTTGTAACTAACTATCTCTCTCTCTCTGTCTCTCTCCATTTGTCCCATATTGTCCCTTATTGTCCCTTCGCAGAACTCTTGACATTATTAGGGCTTAGGGCTGATTATTACCTGTATCTGACCCGGGGGTAGTAGCTTTTGAACCCCCCCCCCCCACACACACACCCTCCCTCCTCTGTTTTGCCCCTTAGTTGGCAAATTAGAGACGACCGTCCTTAACCCCTTCTGTACCGACAACGTCTCTTTAATTTTATTCTTGCTAATATTAGGCGATATCATTCAGTTTCAAAAGGACCTCCAGCAACTTACTAACAGGCTTCTAACTGTCTCACTTCACCACTTTTACTACGATAGATCCTTCTTAAGCTGCACAACGTCGTCTAATTATAGCAAGAATCAAATACAATAGACGTCGCCGGTACAGAAGGGGTTAACAGTTTGACGATTATATGATGTTTGATTCTAGTCATGTGTCGATTATATGATGTTTGATTCTAGTCATGTGTCGATTATATGATGTTTGATTCTAGTCATGTGTCGATTATATGATGTTTGATTCTAGTCATGTGTCGATTTCATATCCATCTTTATTGAAGTTTTGTTTTGTTTCTTACAGAGGTTCCGGTTCGATCGTTGTGAATCACGCGGCAGTTACTCAAGGTAAGTGTGTGTTAATTATATAATACTATAAGTCCGTACGCCTACACTTAAGGGGGGGTCACCGGCTTTTTTGTTATCTTTCTCTCTTTTTCTCTCTTTCCCTGGCTTGTATCCATTCTGCCTCATTCAGCCAACTGTTTTAAGGCGTTTATCCCCATCAAGGTGTCGATTTCTTCCTGGCGAGCGATAGCGAGCCAGCATTGTATGGAGAAACCCGAAGCACATTTTTCTATCGAAAAATGTACAAATTTAGCTTGCTGTAAAAACAAAAATATATATATGCTGGCTCGCTATCGCTCGCCAGGAAAATATTGATACCTGGATGGGGGTAAGCGTCTTAAAACAGTAGGCTGAATGGGGCAGAATGGATACAAGCTAAAGAGAGAGGGAGAGAAAGAGAAAAAAGCGATGTGGGCTCCCTTAAGCCTCAATATAGTCCCTGGTAATTACGAGAGGTTTTCTGCATTCCTAGCCAGTCATTATGATCAGCTAATTGATGTAATTGTAGATAAAAGATACTGGTATATTAAAAGTGTACTTCTCATTGTAATTACAGCAACTGACGTATCATATTGATTAGCTAGAATTAATTAAGAGGATGAAAGAGGGAAGGCACATTATATATATATATATATAATATGTACTGTACTGTATATGTATATACAATACATATGGTATATATCGTATATAATCATATATAATTTTAATTCGTTATTGTTTTAATGTGATTTGTTTTAATTTAAACTTAACCATCATTAGTAAAGTTTAAATACATTTGTGGAATTATGATTTTATTATCAGTGTCTGGATGATAATAAAATAATTGTGTGTACAAAAATTATTCAACCTGGGATAGGCTTTTTGGTATTTTCAGTGTGATTTATATCGTATAGCTTTGTGTTATTCTATACGCGTTAATATTGTTGTTTGGAACGTAAATCTGCATTTATAGTCCATTCTTTTATTTTATATTATTTTTGGGAACAATGTGTGGATTTATTGTCGTATTGGGAACGTAAGTGTGAATTTATAGTAGATTGTTTGGAACGAAATTTTGAATCGACAGTCTATTCTTATATACCTTTAGTTTAGCTTAGCGTAACTATGTACTGTATATCATTCTCATTTCTCTTAATTGTGTACATCTTTCCTTATTATGCTCTCTTTCTCTCTCTCTCTCTCTCACTCTCACTCTCACTCTCAATTCCACTTTCCACCCACCATTCTCTCACCCACATAAAATATTCAGACACTCCCACACTGTGTCACTCGCACTGGTTCTCTCTCTCTCACATGTACACGAACTATCAAATATAAAGAATCAAAGTATAAATTATGTAATATTAATATCGCTAAAGGCCATCAACACCGAACAATCGCCTTTTCCACTCAACCGGAATCATGTAAACATGTAATAGATTTCAATTCGGAATTCTCCACTGCCTTTGAACTGCTTGCATCACTTAGTAGCCTATTACATATATCTACAACCCTGTTTGAAAGCCATTATGTTAATTTCTAACAAATTGTATGCATTACTCCTAGTAATTGTATGTACTTACTAAATAAAGACAGTAATTTTGCCCATTTTCCTTTATATATTAATTATATATTCTCTAACATTTTGGCTTCTGATAATATGAAAATTACGGGGATCAAATGGTACTTAAAATGGATTGTTTCAAAATATTTCATTGACATGTCAGATGTTCTATACAATGTTTTACCGCTTTTCACTGTAGGTGATTGTATCGTATTGTTGGGACAGAAACATGCACCTAAATTGCAGATTCGCTACAGTCTTAAATTCGACAAAGTAATAGAGCGAACGTCTTTAATCTCTTAATTAATGGGACTAAACATGAACACAGAAGGGTGGGGGGGGGGGGGGGGGGTAGCAATATGACTTAAATGTCTTGCCATTTGCCTTCTTTATATGATTATATTCTAGTCAATTAACCCTCTCAGTATAGGATAACACGTGTTTCCTTTATGTTGGCTACCATCATACGATTTCATGGAGTTTACGAATTAGTTATAGGAATCAAATGGGTCACATCTATCTCAATTACTCATCCCACTACCAAATTTTCATCCTAAGCTGAATAAAATTGCATACAAATAGCCTGAATATAATGCGTCCGTGTATACTGAAAGGGTTAACTATAATCTATTCATTATAGTTAGGAGAAAAGTCTTTATCACTAACCCCTAGAAATAAAAAGAACTGGGTGAGGGCTGGCCCTATCCAGATTGAGGTTTGGCATCCTTCTAACTCCCACAATTCATTCCTAAGCTTAATAAAATCCTCTAATGATAGCCAGAATAAATTGCCAATTAACGTCATGATCCTCAAGGGATTAATTGGACGATAATTGATGGTATTGATTGTGCTCGTGTCATAATTATCGGTACTACATTTGCCAGAGAGAGAGAGAGAGAGAGTGAGAGAGAGAGAGAGGGGGGGGGGGGGTGAGAGAGAGTGAGTGAGGAGGGGGTTGTAATGGCGATAACTTTAGGATCGCACCATATGTCATTAATTATTCTATGGGAAGGGCAGGTTAGTGTGGGAGGCTGGGCAGGAGAGGGAAAGGGGAGAGAAAACAAGAGGTGGGAGTGAAGGAGAGAGATGGGAGAGAAGGAAAGACATGGAAGGAGGGAGATAGGGGAGAGACGAAATGAGTTGGGAGGGAAGGAAAGAAATGGGTTTGAGAGAAGAAATGAGGTGGGAGGGAAGGAAAGAGATGGAATTGAGAGACGAAGGGGAGAGAAGAAAAGAGGTGGGAGGGAAGGGGAGAGAAAAAAGAGATGGAAGGGAAGGAAAGAGATGGGAGTGGTAGAGGAAGGGGAGAAGAAAAGAGGTGGGAGGGAAGGGAAGAGAAGAAAAGAGGAGGAAGAAAAGAAGAGAGATGGGAGAGAAAGAAAGAGATGAAGTGAGAGAGAATTAAAGTCTATTACATTACATTTCTCTCTCTCTCTCTCTTTCTGTGTATGCGTGCGTGTGTGTGAAGTATAGAGGTGACCCTGGTAATAAGCAACCCAGGCACGACATTAACCCTCTGATTATTGCAGATCCTTCCTAAATTGAATTAAATCCTCTAAAGTTACCCAGAATCATATACAAACGTGTCATCCTGTCGAAGGCAGCAAGAGGTAGCAAATTAGTTAGTTGCCTTTTTCTTCCAGGCCCGTGTTTTATATTTTTCATCTATTATTTTTGTTTTTTTTATTGAAGAAAGCTGTGAACAAATATATAGATACAAAAGGTAAACGAAAAATCCTTGTAATTGAAGAAATATAGTAAAACAAAGGTGTAAATCTGTAATGGCAGCACAAATAAATGGTAAAATATCGATCAATTATATACTGTAAATGGTAAACTAGTAATAGATATTACAATCGAACAAAAAGATGGGAGAAAAACTATATAGGAAAAAACAACGAATTCAACCCCATGTTTTATGCTATTGACAAATCCATCTCCTTTCCCTGTTTGTTCCTCCTCTCTCCCCCCCCCCCCCCCCCACCTCCTCTAGCTCCTCCTCATTCTTCTTTTTCTCTTAATTATGTTTCTTCCTCAATAGATTAGTAGTTTTAGATATCCAAACTGCCCCGTAAGGACCAATATAGGTCTGTTGCAGTTTGTTCTCCTTTGTATTTTGTATTCCTTTGTATTTACCCCTCCTTCCTCCTCCTCATAATAGTCTTCCTTCTCCACCCCCTCCTCCTACCTTCCTACCCCTTCCCCTCCTCATCATCCTACCTTCCTACCCCTTCCCTCCTTCTCCTCCTCCTCCCCCTACTACCCCTGTTCTTCCTCCTCCCCCTACTACCCCTGTTCTTCCTCCTCCTCTACCACCACCTTCCTCCTCCTCCTACTACCCCTGTTCTTCCTCCTCAACCACCGCCACCTTCCTCCTCCCCCTACTACCCCTGTTCTTCCTCCTCTACCACCACCACCTTCCTCCTCCCCCTACTACCCCTGTTCTTCCTCCTCCCCCTACTACCCCTGTTCTTCCTCCTCCTCTACCACCACCTTCCTCCTCCCCCTACTACCCCTGTTCTTCCTCCTCAACCACCGCCACCTTCCTCCTCCCCCTACTACCCCTGTTCTTCCTCCTCTACCACCACCACTTTCCTCCTCCCCCTACTACCCCTGTTCTTCCTCCTCCTCTACCACCACCACCTTCCTCCTCCCCCTACTACCCCTGTTCTTCCTCCTCCTCTACCACCACCACCTTCCTCCTCCTCCTACTACCCCTGTTCTTCCTCCTCTACCACCACCACCTTCCTCCTCCCCCTACTACCCCTGTTCTTCCTCCTCTACCACCACCACCTTCCTCCTCCTCCTACTACCCCTGTTCTTCCTCCTCAACCACCGCCACCTTCCTCCTCCCCCTACTACCCCTGCTCTTCCTCCTCTACCACCACCACCTTCCTCCTCCCCCTACTACCCCTGTTCTTCCTCCTCTACCACCACCACCTTCCTCCTCCCCCTACTACCCCTGTTCTTCCTCCTCTACCAACACCACCTTCCTCCTCCCCCTACTACCCCTGTTCTTCCTCCTCTACCAACACCACCTTCCTCCTCCCCCTACTACCCCTGTTCTTCCTCTTCCTCTACCAACACCACCTTCCTCCTCCCCCTACTACCCCTGTTCTTCCTCTTCCTCTACCACCACCACCTTCCTCCTCCCCCTACTACCCCTGTTCTTCCTCCTCTACCACCACCACTTTCCTCCTCCCCCTACTACCCCTGTTCTTCCTCCTCTACCACCACCACCTTCCTCCTCCCCCTACTACCCCTGTTCTTTCTCCTCTACCACCACCACCTTCCTCCTCCCCCTACTACCCCTGTTCTTCCTCTACCAACACCACCTTCCCCCTCCTCCTTCTTTCCACCCCTCTTGTATGGAGAAATCCGGCTTCGCCGGAGATTTTTGTTTCTATCGAAAACTGTACAAAATTAGCTTGCTGTCAAAAACAAAAATATATATATGCTGGCTCGCTACCGCTCGCCAGGAAAGTATTGACACCTGGATGGGGGTAAATGTCTTAAAACAGTAAGCTGAATGGGGCCGAATGGATACAAGCCTAAGAAAGAGGGAGAGAAAGAGAAAAAAAGCGAGGTGGGCTCCCTTAAGTATACACAATTGAATAAACTGGGACACAGTGATCCTTAAATTTGATTTGTAGGAGCTTAATGAAACACAGATAACTAAAAAAAACATGTCCCATATAAGGCGAAATTTGAAAAGCTTAATATTTTGTTAAAGTATAATATGAACTATAAGGGTGCTGAGCTGGTATGGTCATGTTGAACGAATGGAAGATGAAAGGCTTACAAAGAGAATATGTGAGTCAGGTACAAGGGGAGATAGAAGGGCAGGAAGACCCCCATTGAGATGGAGAGACTGTGTAAGAAAGGCTTTGGATGATAGAGGAATGACTATAGATCAGGCAGGGGAAGTGGTGGTGGACAGGAGTGAATGGAGAATGCTTGTGAATAGTTGAGTGAACACGTGGTCATTTGGAGTAAGGGGTCGGGCGCAAGTTCGACTAGATAATAGTCCATCAGGCGCCTGGCCCGGGGGGACGATTAATATGAAGGGTGTGCCTGGAAGTGTGGTGGGAGGGCTTGTGGCTTTGGCTCCGCTGCATGTCTGCCTGCCGAGATCGGAACCTCTCCGGGTGGTCAGGGGCCGGGGGAGTGCTGGAGCGACCTTGGTAACCCTGGTCTCTGGGTCTTCTCCTGGGTGACCTGGATGTGTGTGAGTTTGTGTTTTTTATCTGTGTTTATTTTTTGTTTTATGTTGTTTTTGTGTTTTCCCTGTTCTTGCTCTGTCTTGAGTCGGCTACCCCCAAAATGGGGATTGGGCCTGAGCATATAGATAGATAGATAGATAGATGAACTGTGGATATATTTTGCCCCATCACCAACGCTCTACCGATTGCTTGGCTATGGATGGGAAAGAAAATCATAGGATATACTATAGTAACACTTACACACACCCACACGCACACACGCTCAGGAACACGTGCAATTTTCACAAGGATATGTATGCACGTGCGTAGACTCTAAGCACAGACTCGCATGCGCTCACACACACATACAGTCTCTCTCTCCGTCTCTCTCTCTCTCCCTCTCCGTCTCTCTCTCTCCTCCAGAGTTGAGCTACAAAGAATTAGTACCCCATCAAGACAAGGCTGAAGGCTGGGTCGGATTTATGGCTTCAACTTAACATCCTTGCGGAATTTTTCCTCATCTTTAATGCAGCTATTTATCTATGTAGTGGTTCTCATGTTTATATTATATGGGACGCTCAACTTTTATTTCCTTTTAGGTTTTCCTTACTACAGTTTGTATTTATCATATTTCTGTATTAATTATTTATGTTGAGTTATCTGTTGCTGTAGTTTTATTGTTATACCGAAGGAAAGGCAAAGCCGCCCAAAACAACCAGCCACTTGCGCCCCCCAGAACATACCAGAGCGCCCCAAGCTGACCACCACACCAACACCAACAGAACCAGACACAACCCTACAGCCGGGGTCACCTGCAGCAGGCGCACCAAAGGCCTAACCCCGTACGGCACCACAACAACCAGGTACACCACCGACCATTGGGGCCTCACAATATCAAAACCTACCCTCCAAGCATTCTCTCTCAAACAGAACGGGCTCGGTATAGAAAAGTCCCCCCGAGGACAGTTGTACCAACCACCCACCAACACAAATCAAACAAGCCGCAAAGAACTACTTTGCATACGAGAGAGTGGTACTGCGGCTCCACACCGCCTGATGACCCTCACAAGCTGACCCGGGGTTGGCCAACGGCCAGGTCAACCCAGCCAACCAGGATGATGCAGCGCCGCCCCCCATACACACACCTGGAGAGTGGACCTGGGAGGGGATACGAAAGTAAATATTGCGGGCCCTACCTTTGCTATCCTCCCTCCCCCCATCGCCGGAGCGACAAGGACCTATGTCAACGCTAGGAAAGGCCAAGGTTGCCCCTTTTCCGTGCAATCAATCAAGGCCTAGGAAGACCTAAGGAGTGAATAGGTACTCAGACCAGGTTAGAGAAAGTATTTCACCTTCCCTCCTGAGCTGAGTGTTCTAAAAAAAACTCCCTAGGTGCTCCAAGGCCCAAAGTCTCAGTGTGGTAGGAAATAGAGTATTCAATATCTCCTGGTCCCTCTGTCAGCCTCACTCCAGAAGCTATTTTGTTGTTGGATGCAAAGAGTATTTAATATCAATATTTTCTGTCAGCCTCACTGCAGAAGTATCCGTGGTCTGTCTGTCAGGCCCCCTTCTTAACGTAACTTTCACTCGATCAGTTGTCGTTAAAGTCAAACCCTCAACACCCTATCAGTAATTAATATTGTTATCTTATGAGTAGATTGTTACAAGCTAGTTAGACTACTCAGTCGCCTAACCACTTCCTACTCCTAGATAACCAGCTCTGCCTTACCTTACATCATACTCGAGTCCTGCCAGATTACCCCCCCCCCTTATATTCCAACCACACTCACGAGCATCATTCCTGATTATTGAATATATCATCCTTGCCTAACTCTGTGTACGTCGTGTATGTATTATATTTGTCCTATTCGTTGTTTCCTTGTTCTTGTACAGGTAAGGATAATAAAGTTCGTCTTCTTCGTCTTCTTTTGTCTTATGTATGTCTGATTTTTCTTCTTTTGTGTCTTCGTTTTTTTTTTTCTTATGCCTTCTATGTTTTTTTTTGTTTTTTTTCTATTTTTGTATTTTTGTCTGCTGTGGCTTTTTGTTATTTTTTTTACCTTTTGTCTTCTTCTTTTTGTCTTTTCTGTTTTCTTTTTCTGTCTTATTTTTTTCTTATTTTTTCTTTTTCTTTATGTTTTTGCTTTGTCTTTTTATATTTTGTCTTGTATTTTGTTTTGCCTGTTTAGTCTTGTTCATGTTTCTCGTTGTGTTCCTTGTGTTATTGTTGTTCTAGATAAATGTGTGCCTTTTTCAGTAAAAAAAATAAAAATAAATTAAAAAAAAATGCCACGGCCAAAGGCAGGTTCACTCACTATTCACACAATATTCTCGATTGCATTAATTGCTTTCAATATATTATGTTAAATTTTGTTCACATTCATTCAAGTATAAATTCTCCCAAGTTTATATATTTCCTGCTTTATTTCCTGTATACTATATCTACTTTCTTCCCATAAATTATTCACACACACACACACACACACACACACACACACACACACACACACACACATTACTCTCTCAAGTCTTAATCTTTCTCTTTCCACTGTTTTTTATCGCCTTCTCATTTTACGTTATATTTTTTCTACTGTGTGTGTTGAGTTATAGAGGAGTGAGAACCACCTATTGTTAATATTGTTATTTTAAATATTATTAGTTTAAGTGTTTTTATTATTATTGTGTTTTGTTATTATTATTATTATTATTAGTAATAGTAGTAGCAGTAGTAGAAGTTTTGTTTTTGTAGTCGTAGTAGTTTTAAATGTTGAAGTAGTATTCAAACGCAATTCATTTTTCCTTGTTTTGACATCTAGTCCTTCATTCTTTTATACACATTGTTCTTTTAATAATCTTCATCTCCCCATTATTGTCACTCAACCGGTTCTCATATAATTTTCATTCTCTTCATTATTCACACACATTATGCTGAACTGTCTCCCTTCGCCCCATCATTTTACGTCCTTTTTTCACGTCTGTTGAGTTATAGGAAGGGGTAGGTCGCCAAGGGTGGACCGATAGCAGGCTGGAGATTTATGGTGCGCGGGCGAGGCGGCGGGGGAGGGTTCTGGTATAACGGAAGAGAGATGGAGATGAGAGAGAGACGGGCGAGAGGAGAGGAGAGCAGAGGAGAGGAGAGGAGAGGAGATAAGGAGAGAGGAGACGAGAGGAGAGGAGTGGGCGAGGGTGGGGGGAGAGAAGAGAGATGAGTGAGGCAAGAGAGATAGAGAGAGGAGAGAGGGGAGGAGAGAGAGAGGAGAGAGGAGAGAGAGAGGGAGGAGAAGAGAGGAGAAGGAGAAGAGAGAGACGAGAGCAGGAGGACATGGAGAGGAGAGAGAGAGAGAGGGGGGAGTGGAGGATGAGACCGAGAAGAGAGAGAGAGAGAGGAGAGACGGAGCGGAGGAGCGAGGAGGAGCTGAGAGAGAGAGAGAGGAGAGGAGAGAGAGAGAGAGGAGAGAGAGAGAGGATGAGAGAGAGATGGAGGGAGGGAGAGAGAGAGAGAGGACGAGAGGAGAGAGGAGAGCGGAGAGAGAGAGAGACGAGAGAGAGCGTGAGAGGAGAGAGGAGAGAGGAGGAGAGGAGAGAGAGAGAGAGATGGAGAAGAGCGAGAAGAGGAGACGATGAGGAGAGAGAGAGAGAGAGAGAGAGAGAGAGAGAGAGAGAGAGAGAGAGAGAGAGAGCACACTGTATTGCCAACGTTTCGCAGATAGCTTCTTCAGGTCACTGAAGAGCTATCTGCGAAACGTTGTCAATAAAGTGCTCTTTCACAGATCGTGTTGTTTATCCATTCTGTCTGGTTTTCAAGTATTGCTCAACATGTGAGAGATGGGTGTGTGATTGAGAGAGAGCGAGAGGAATGAGATTACGAAGAGCATGCCTTAAACCGAATTAATGCCTGCCATATACTACCCGGTATTTAATTTCTTATTGAGATGCTTTATTTTAGACTTCGGCTTTGGCATTTCTGTAACGAAAAATGCACAAATGTATTTCGAAGGAGGGTCTAGGGAGGAAACCCCACTTCTATATAACAACCCATATTATATATATCCGCAACCACGACCCTGTATATACGGTATATTTATGTATGATTTTTTTTTTTTTAATAGTTTCCTCCCTAGACCCCATGAGACCCTCCTTCGATATACATTTGTGCATTTTTCGGTACAGAAATGCCACAGCCTAAGTCGGATTTTTGCATGCTTTTATAGTCAACATTCGATGATCACAATTTTTCTGGCAACATTTCTGGAATATTTCGCAACGGTATCGGACACTAGACTGATATATGAATTTCAGCAACCGAAAGATTTTATACGTTGACCACATAAGCTGCCAGACCGGTGTTGAGGATAAATGTTGAGTAAAAAAGCGCTCGTGTGATACCGGCGTTAAGGGGAGACTGACCGTGTGTTTGGTCTATTAATTAATGTATTCATATATTTTGTTAGTTCATCCCTAGACCTCCATCAAGCTTAGAAAAACACCCTAGACCCCCATTCAAGATAAATTTGTACATTTTACGGTAGAAAAATTTGCACCGGTTCCTCTTAAAATTACAGGGTCGCTATCGCTCGTCAGAAAATAATCGAGACCTAAATGGCACGAAAGGTCTTAAAATTGACGAAGAAATGGGGCAAAAGGTGTTAAAATCGCCAAACTAATGGGCCGACCGTCTTATAATCTCAAAACTAGTGGGGCTATACATGAGGGAGAAGGGGGTCCGGAAAACCGGGCCATGCCCCCTTAAGCTGGTTCGTGGTGTTATTCAGGGCTATATAGAGATCCGGCAGCAGTATATAGGAGAGGCGGAGCAACTTTGAATTTGACCGCCATTTTGGTTTCGTAATTGTCATGCAACGGTGTGTGTGTGTGTGAGTGAGAGATTGTGTGGTGGAGAGAGAGGTGTGTGTGGGTGTGTGTGTGTGTTGTGTGAGTGTGTCGTGTGTGTTGTGTGTGTGTGTGTGTGTGGGTGTGTTACTCAGTTACTCAGTTACTGGTTCTCCAGGGGGAATCCACGCAATGCGAGCTAAGCTCATTATTATCGCGCCTCCTTAACTGGGAATGTATTGCGTGAAATGCATGTTAAGTGTTTTATGTCCTGTGGGGATGGGAGTGGATGTGTGTGGTGACTGTATTTAGACATTTGACGACATCGGAAATGCACGGCTTAGGGTGGATCTGTATGGTACCATTCTCACTATAGACGGTACCGTCTCGCCCGAAGGCCTAGGTAGCCATCAGCTTAGGGTTGAACCATATGATGCCCAGCTGAGCTTGTACCATTTGGCCAACCCCAGATGGGACTGTCACAACGTCCGTTCAATTATTCCAGGTACCTATTTACAGCTAGGTGAACTGAGGGCTAAAACATGAAAGGAGACAAGCCAAATTTGTCTCCGCCGGCCGGGGATTGAACCCCGACCCCTCGTGTGTGAGACGAGAGCTTACC
>CM064513.1:17955334-18017834 GCA_032716605.1 Paralithodes platypus
GAGAGAGAGGGTAGGTCTTGGTGGTGGTAGAAGGGCAGTGGGCGTGAGGGAGTGGGTGTGTGGAGTTCGACCCCAACCACGATAATTAGGTCCTTCACGGTGCTCAAACTCCCCCAGTGTGGCCGTTTTTAGGGGCTTACACGGGTTTCAAGACTTTAGGCGGATGCACATAGAAAAAAAAAAAAAACAAAAAAAAAAATGAGGTACTTTCTAGCCATGTTTGTGTTTTATATACATTTTATATTTGGAATAATTTCAGAACTATTCTGTATTGTTGTCGGCGACTAAACGTTAATATATTTATTGTAGGTTATTCGTTAGACACAATACTTTTATTCCAATGATACCATACCAAAATTGCCCCCCCCCCCCCCCCCCCCCCAAAAAAAAAAAAAAAAAAAAAAAAAAAAATATATATATATATATATATATATATATATATATATATATATATATATATATATATATATATTATATATACGGTATATATATAATTATATACCGGTATAGATATATATATATATATATATATATATATATATATATATATATATATATATATATATATAAAAAATACAAAAATATATAAATTAAATAATTAATTGATAATAATAAATAAATATAAATAAATATAAAAATAAAATATAAGTAAAAAAAAATATAAGTAATACAAATAAAACATATACAGTAGATAAAGCAATCGTGTAAATCTTTCTTTTTACACATATTTTATTCCAATACATGTATTATTATATGAACAGTTTAGTCTCATATCTTTATCTATTATATATTTCCCTTTCATATATTTGGTTTAGCTTTACTGTACAATAGGTTTCTTCCCAGACAATAGGACGGTTAATTGGCATGTCCCCGTCTTGATTAATCGACTATCACGGAGCTATTGTAACTGATTGTGTTGTTAATTATGACAATTTGGTATTTATGTGATACAGATACATAGTAGTTTCTTATTTTCCATTAAGTATATATATATTATAGAACCATCAGTCGCTTAAGGGGAGGTCTCCACTTGAGGGATTTTTTTCTTGACCCCTTGCTCCCTCGTGTTTAGCCCCATTGCTTTTGATATTATAAAACGTTTGCCCCATTAGTTTAGCGATTTTAAGAACTTTCACCCCATATTAAGACCTTTCGTGCAATTCAGGTGTTGATTTTATCCTGGCGAGCGATAGTGAGCCTGTAATTTAAGAGGAACCGGCCTTCGGCCGGGAAATTTTTCTACCGAAAAATTTACAAATTAATCTTGAAAGGGACTCAAGGGGGTGTAATTTTAAGCTTGATGGAGGTATAGGGAACAAACTAAATACCTCCCCTTAAGAATATAATTTCCATCATATGAAATCAAGTCAACTATAAATACCGTACAATAACACCAATGTCCACCCTATTCTAAAGCCTCGATATGATGGAGGCATAATATTTTCGGATATTTGACTCCGCTACAGCGTATTACTAAACTCTGACCGAGATCATCTGCATTCAAGATTTATAACGCTTCAGCCATCTATGATATCCTACATTTAGCTTAGATGCCGACACACACACACACACACACACACACACACACACACACACACACACACACACACCTTGCTAAAAAATTTGCTAATGATAGATTAAAATCCTCACAAAATGACGAAGAACGGGTGAAATTTGTAGAGCTACGACGCAAAGCCAAAAAGTTAATTAAGCAAAGTAAAAAGACCTTAGAGTTACATATTGCGAATCAAAGTAAAACAAACCCGAAAGAATTCTATAGTTATATCAGAAAGAAAAAAGTAGTTACTTCAACTGTTGGACCGTTAGTCGATGAAAAAGGAGAATACACCAAAGACGAAGTACAAATGAGTAATGCCCTCAATACCTTCTTTGCATCAGTTTTTACAACAGAAGACCTCAGTGATATCCCTACACCATCGCCGATTCAGATTGATAATTCAGATGTTCTAAACAATATCACCGTTACAGAGAGAGAAGTATTGAATTGTTTAGATAAACTCAAGGTAAATAAAACGCCTGGACCTGATACAATCTCGCCTAGAGTTCTAAAGGAAGCTAAGGATGAGCTCTCCAAACCACTGACATTACTATTCAATAAATCCTTGCAGTCTGGAACTATGCCTGATCAGTGGAAGATAGCCATCGCAACACCGATATTCAAGAAAGGCAGCAAATCCCTACCCAGTAACAATCGTCCAATTAGCTTAACCTCAGTGTATGTAAAATGCTAGAAACGGTCATAAGAGACAGACTCGTAAATCACTTAGAGGAAAATAACATACTTAAAGATACTCAACACGGCTTTCGTAAAAAACGTTCCTGTTTAACAAACCTCTTAGACTTCTTCCACGATATCCTCAACCTCTACGATGAGAGTAAAGCTGTAGATATTATATACCTTGATTTTCAAAAGGCCTTTGACAAAGTTCCCCACAAACGTTTACTGCTAAAACTAAAAGCGCATGGAATACAAGACGGTGTGTTGAAATGGATAGAAAATTGGCTCAGCGAACAGAAAGCAAAGAGTAGTCATAAACGGTAAGGCATCTAAATGGACCAATGTAAGTAGCGGGGTACCCCAGGGATCGGTACTAGGACCAATTCTCTTTCTAATTTACATCAACGACATAGATGAGGGTCTCACCTGCACAATCTCAAAATTTGCTGACGATACAAAAATTGCAAATAGCGTACTCTCAAAAGAACAAGTTGACGATATGCAACACAATCTAGATAAATTGTCATGTTGGGCCCAAATTTGGCAAATGAGTTTCAATGCGGATAAATGTAAAGTACTACATGTCGGATACCTAAATGAGAAAGCAAACTATTCGATGAATGGCACTCAGCTTAAGAATGTAAACAGAGAAACCGATCTGGGAGTAACAATATCGAGTAACCTAAAACCGAGTCAACAATGTTCAGAAGTTGTTAAGAAGGCAAACAAAATAATTGGCTTTATAGGCAGGTCATTTGAGCATAAATCCAAAGAAGTTATCCTAACCCTTTACAATTCCTTAGTCCGCCCTCTTCTGAATACTGCGTTCAATCCTGGTGCCCTTATTACCAAAAAGATATAAACAAGCTAGAACGAGTTCAACGTAGAGTTACCAAAATGATACCTAGCCTAAAGAACAAACCATACGAAGAGCGTCTTAGAGAATTAAATCTATTTCCTTTAACCCAGCGCAGATTAAGAGGCGACTTAATTCAAGTGTTCAAAATCATCAAAGGCATCCATCGACAATATGAACTGTAGTAAGTACTTCACTATCGACCAATCTAATTACACGCGGGGGAAACGGTTGCAAAATTATTGGTAAATCTTTTAACTCGCACGAATCTAAGAATTTCTTCTTCAATCGAGTTGTCAACTTGTGGAATGGGCTTCCCCGAGACGTTATAGACTGCAGCACCGTTGATTCATTTAAATTCCGCCTAGACAAATATCTCGCATCAAACCCGCGACTGACTGCGTTTGTAAATGAATAACTTTATCCTCCCCTCAGTTACTAACCCATATGTCCCCTACTAACTTCCTAGTCCTGCCACGTTAGTGGCAGGGCAGTAGTTCCCTTTCCAATGTTCCCTTACCCACTCTAAACCACTGTTTGGACACTTGATCCTCAGTGTTTTGGAGGACAAGCAACCTAGAAGGGTCACTAGACCTGTTGTTGCTTGATTTCCTTTGTACTTTGTACCTTTCGCCCCATGTCTTTGTAATTATGAAGACCTTTCGTGCTATTGAGGTGTCGATTTTTCCAGGCGAACGAGAGTGAGCCAGTAATTTTGGAAGAACCGGTCTTTGGCCGGTACATTTTTCTACCGAAAAAATTACAAATTAATCTAGAAAGGTGATATAATGGATGTTTTTTTAAACTTTGATGGATATCTAGGGAGAAAACTAAAAAATAATAATATATATATGAAATAATAGACCAAAAAATAAAACCTTCCCCATTAATTAACGAAGGAAACGTGAAATGTGTACTTACACTGAGTGATTGCGAAATAACTCGAACAAATGGATTCATATTGGATAAGTGATGTTTAATTATTTAAAATATATAGATTCACCGTAAAAATTATGGGCATAAAAAGGGTATACTAGACCACTGAGCGAACTGACGGTGATTTACCTGACCATCCTTGTATTATATGGCTTTATTACTATCAATATACTAGCATTATACTATTATGGACGCTTCCTATATTCCCTTCATGCCCATCATTCTGGTTTGGTAGCGTGGAGTAAGCGAACGAGTGTTATAGTCAGGTCCAGCACGTTGGGGAACTTAGACCGTTCTGTACTGGTCATTGTATTGGATTTCAGCAACATTTAGACGATTTGATAAAGCTTAGAACAGATATATGGTAGCTGAAAGGATTAACTGAGATAGTCTGTAGCTTTTTATATGGATCGGCGTCCTTCTTAAGGGAAGGTATTTAGTTTGTTCCCTAGACCTCCATCAAGGTTAAAATTACACCGCTGTTGAAGGGGGTCCCTTTCAAGATTAAATTTGTACATTTTTCGGATAGAAAAAAAATTTGGCCCGTGCGAAGGCCGTTCCTCTTTCCATTACAGGCTCGCTAATCCGCTCGCCTGGCTATAAAATCGACACACTAAACTGGCACGAAAAGGTCTTTAAAATTTACAGAAATTGTGGTTGAAATTTCTTACCAATCTCAAACTAATGGGGCAAACGTCTTAAAATTAGAAACAACAATGCGGCTAAACATGAGGGAGTAAAGGCGTAGGGAGGGAGAGAAGCAAAGTACCCTCCATCATGTACCACAGTAAAATCAGTGGACAATCCGTGTCAAGGTGAAGGTATCCATAAGTTTTGGTTCCACCGGACGTGAAGCGGTGGTAGGCCGGTAAGTGATAATTCGAAAACCGAAAAATGTACACATTTATTTTGAAAGGGGGTCAAGGGAGTGTAATTTCAAGCTTGGTGGTAAGTCTAGGAAACTCACTAAAAACCTCCCCTTAATTCTCTCGCACCCCAACCCCCCCATCCCCTTTCTCTCCGTGCTGTCCTTTCTCCTCCTCCTCCCCTCCCTTTCCCACTCCTCCCTTGCCTACCTCTTTCCTCCCTGCTTTCCCTTACCCAATCCTCCCCCCAATGCCCTCCCTCCCATTTCATCCCACCTCCACCTCCCCCTCCTCCCTCTCTACCTCCCCCCCACCTCCTTTTTCCTTACCCTCTCCCCCGCTCCCTATTCCCTTTTTCGGTACAAATGTTCTCCCTTTTAGCCCTCCCCCTCCTCCCTCCCCCCCCCCCCCCATAACCTATGGGGGAGAAGCCTGGGAAAATTGGTAAAAAAGTGGTTAAATTGAGCTTCGGCCGGGACTAAATGGATGGAGGATTACAAGGATAACTTAGTATTAAAAGCCGTGCGCGGTGTAATGTTCCATCCCGAGGAGGTCTAGGAACCTCTCTAATAGACTCCCCTTGATAGAAGAAGAGCTAGAGATATATGAGATACTGAGATAAGCTGTATATGAATGAGAGCAAGAGAGAGCGAGAACTTTAGAGAGCGAGAGAGAGTAGCGCTAATGAGCACGTCTCCGACTATCCACACGACTCGCGCTCTATTATCACATGCTATCTCTCTCGCTCTCAATTAGGCCTGCTCGACGCCGGCAAATACATCTCGCTCTCGCTCTTCGCATCATCACCACACCACATTATCACATCAACACCACCACCACAATTCACATCAACACCACACAATCACATCAACCACCACCACCAATTCACATCAAACACCACCACCACAATAACATCAAACCACCACCACCACAATCTGATTTCCCCTCTCTCCCCTTGCCCCCCCCTCCTGTGCACTCCTCCTGCTCCGTGTCTTTTTCCTTCCTACCACCTTCAGCACAATACTCCCCCGCCCACTACTATCAAATAGCAACCATATGAGAAAGTGGAAGGAAAGGATAGTGAAGATGAAGACTCTCCCCACCCTCCGTTCCCTTTTGTAATTTGCCGTACATGAAAACAGTTAGAAGTTAATAACCTTGCAGGCCTTGGAAATCGCCTGCAGGAATGTATAGGATAGATTGAAATGGAAACTTTTGTTATGCATACCTTCACCTTTTTTCTGTTCTTCAATTAAAAACCTTGTTAATTTATTCCAGGTTTTCTTGTCCGTAATCATTTGAGAGAGAGCGAGAGAGAGAGAGAGAGAGAGAGGGAGAGGAGGGGGGGGGGGGGGGTATATACCGAAAGGCGGGACTTTTGGGGTGAACCTTCTGACGTTTTTCATCTTTTTATCCATTGTTGGACTCAGCTGCCAGATATTTCCAGGATTAACGCTATCTGGTCCGACGTATTGTGGGTTATTATGATCGTTTGTTCATTTATTGTGGAGGATTCTGCTTTCGTTTGCCTTTTTCGAGCGATGTAATTTATTAGTCCCCTAAGGTATCAAAAATGCCTTCCCAGACTTCCATTAAGGGGAGGTCTCCACTTGAGGGATTTTTTTCTTGACCCCTTTCTCCCTCATGTTTAGCCCCATTGCTTTTGGTATTATAAAACGTTTGCCCCATTAGTTTAGCGATTTTAAGAACTTTCACCCCATATTAAGACCTTTCGTGCAATTCAGGTGTCGATTTTATCCTGGCGAGCGATAGCGAGCCTGTAATTTAAGAGAAACCGGCCTTTGGCCGGGAAATTTTTCTACCGAAAAATGTACAAATTTATCTTGAAAGGGACTCAAGGGGGTGTAATGTTAAGCTTGATGGAGGTCTAGGGAACAAACTAAATACCTCCCCTTAAACCAACAAAAAAAATCCCACCTAAACCCCCTTCAAGCTAAATTTTTCCATTATTCTTTTGGTAAAAATTCCTGCCGAAGGCCAATTTTCTTTATTTAAGCTACAGGCTCGCTTGCGCTCGACCAGAGAAATATCGACGCCTGAATGGGGTAAAGCGTCTAATAATCGCCAAACAAAAGGAGTGAAGGGTCTTAAAATCTCCAAACTAATGGAACGAAACAAGTGAGGTCCAAAAAGATCACCCTCGAACCAAATAGGGTTAAGGGATATTCATACAGTATTTACAGCAGTTCAATGTACGAAAACCCTTCTTCGGTAACTTCTGAATGGATAATTGTATACATCAGTGATTGCATCGGTAATATTCCAACGTCAGTCTAATCGTTGAAGGGTATTAGAAAGGATAGGACGATAATATACAGTTTATACAGTTTATACAGTGTATACAGTTTAAACAGTTTATACAGTTTATACAGTGTATACAGTTTAAACAGTTTATACAGTGTATACAGTTTATACAGTGTATACAGTTTAAACAGTTTATACAGTTTATACAGTTTAACAGTTTATACAGTTTAACAGTGTATACAGTTTAAACAGTTTATACAGTTTATACAGTTTAACAGTTTATACAGTGTATACAGTTTAAACAGTTTATACAGTGTATACAGTTTAAACAGTTTAACAGTTTATACAGTTTAACAGTTTATACAGTTTATACAGTTTATACAGTTTAACAGTTTATACAGTGTATACAGTTTAAACAGTTTATACAGTTTATACAGTTTAACAGTTTATACAGTTTAACAGTGTATACAGTTTAAACAGTTTATACAGTTTAACAGTTTATACAGTTTATACAGTTTAAACAGTTTATACAGTGTATACAGTTTAAACAGTTTATACAGTGTATACAGTTTAAACAGTTTATACAGTTTAACAGTTTATACAGTTTAACAGTTTAAACAGTTTATACAGTTTAACAGTTTATACAGTTTATACAGTTTAACAGTTTATACAGTTTATACAGTTTATACAGTTTAAACAGTTTATCAGTTTATACAGTTTATCAGTTTATACAGTTTATCAGTTATACAGTTTATCAGTTTATACAGTTTATCAGTTTATACAGTTTAAACAGTTTATACAGTTTAAACAGTTTATACAGTTTATCAGTTTATACAGTTTATCAGTTTATACAGTTATACAGTTTAAACAGTATAGTTTATACAGTTTAAACAGTTTATACAGTGTATACAGTTATACAGTTTATACAGTTTAAACAGTATACAGTTTAAACAGTTTATACAGTTATAGAGTTTATACGGTTTATACAGTTTAAACAGTTTAAGATCATTCTGTATATTCATTAATTAGACAGTGGATATTTGTTTGGATCTATCTATCTATATAGGCATATATATTTTGGTTTCCTCGCTAGACCTTCATCAAGCTTAAATAAACACTCTCCCTAGACAAATCAAAGCATTTTTTTTTTACATTTGTCCATCGAAAAATGTCCCGGACAAAGGCCGATTTCTCTTAAAATTACAGGCTCGCTATCGCTCGCCAGGGAAAAATCAACACCTAAATGGCACAAAAGGTCTTGATATAAATAAAGAAATGGGACGAAAGGTCGTAAAATCGACAAACTAATGGGGCGAACGTCTTAAAATCTTAAAATTAATGGGGCTAGACATGGGAGAATGGGACCCAGACAAATCCACTACCCTTTAATGTCCGTGACTGGCTCAGCTGATCGTTACACTCGGTAGGTGTGCCATGGTCCTAGCTCTACATTATATCACACGAATTAGCATCAAGGTTATCGGAGAACTATTGATTTTGACTGTACTTCCAAGATTAATATAAATAGGGACTAGTGTGATGGTTGTTAGATTTTTTTTTTTTTTTTTTTTTTTTTTTTTTACTATCTGCGCTCCTTTTCGTAGTATTGCCCTTTGTAGTCCGTGGTAACTCGGGTGAGGTATCCAACCTGGTACACAGGGGCCACTACATAGTTTCCAGGTTACCGCAGCTTGCCTCTCCGGATGGGACGTCACAAATGTTCACGAACTCCAGTTTTCTATTAATGGTTAGGTGAACAGAGGCATCGGGTGTAATGAGACTGCCCATCCGTATCACCTTATACACATTGATCGAATCCAGAACTTTTTCTTGTGAATCGAACGTACGGTTGGCTAAGTAAGTCGTGTCTCTGCTGTCATAACGTTTTGCTCGCAGTATGTTGTAGGCCTATTAATGTCTATCAGATGTTGAATAGGGTGTATAAAGATAGGAACATGTTCGTATATCTCACTCGAAAGGATGAATTAATCCTTAGATAGTGCTGATACCAATTATTGGTCGAAATATACTTGGTACCGCGACATTACTTATTTGGCCGACTGTACTACCATTGAACCCAAGGTCAATGTGTCGGTTATTAATAAGCAAGCTCCAAAATGTGGTTATAATGATAAAACACCGAGAAGATGCCCCACAAGACAAACTTTGCTAGCCAGTACTGTAAATAACTCGAAAAATGATGTGTTGTTCATTCTCCCTGTCTACGGTTCCATGAGAGGGTAGAGTTACAGAGGGGGAGGGTGGGGGGGGGGGGGTCTCGTGTTCAGCTGTCTACGGTACAATCTCGTGGTCCAGTTTGTTTTACTCATATATATTTTTTTTTTTACTCGGCATGTACTGTATAGTGTAGATCTTTTCCGAGTTCAAGTTTATTAGATTTTAGCCAAGTAGGATAATCCCTCGGTAGTCTAGTTGCCGACGTCTACTGTATGTAAGAAAGTTCTGATGTGTGGCCCATGGTGGGTTGTGTACCCCCCCTCCCCCCCACCCCCTTTTCTAGCTTCTTTCTCTTTTCTCTCTCGCTGTTTTCTCCCTTTTCTCTCTCTCTTTTCTCTCTATCTTTTCTCTCTCTATTTACTCAAGCTTAAAATGACACCCCCAAAGACTCTCCTCCAATATAATTGTGTACATTTTTCGATAGATAAATGTCCCGGCCAAATGCCGGTTCCTCTTAAATTACAGGCTCGCTATCGCTCGCCAGAATAACATCGAGACCTAAATGACATGAACAGTCTTAATATTGACAAAGAATTGGGGCTAAAGGTCTTTAAATCGCCAAATAAATGGACCGAACGTCATAAGATTAAACATTAAGGAGAAGGGGGACCAGCAAAACGACCCATCTCCCCTTAGGGAGGTATTTAGTTTGTTCACTAGACCTCCATCAACCTTAAAATTACACCCCCTTGAGTCCCTTTCAAGATAAATTTGTACAGTTTTCGGTAGAAACATTTCCCGGCCGAAGGCCGGTTCCTCTTAAATTACAGGCTCGCTATCGCTCGCCAGGATAAAATTGACACCTAAATGGCACGAAAGGTCTTAATATGGGGTGAAAGTTCTAAAAATCGCTAAACTAATGGGGCAAACATTTTATAACATCAAAAGCAATGGGGCTAAACATGAGAGAGAAAGGGGTCAAGAAAAAAATCCCTCAAGTGGATATCTCCCCTTAACAACCACACTCAAATGACCTACTCAACACTAGCACCTTACACCCCAGCAGTTAACCCACCCACGTTCATTGTATAGCCTACAGTTAAGCTGAGGCAGACCGTTTTTCTGGACCCCTTTCTCCCTCATGTTTAGCCCCACTAGTTTTGAGATTATAAGACGTTCAGTCCATTAGTTTGGCGATTTTAACACCTTTCGCCCCATTTCGTTGTCAATTTTAAGACCTTTCGTCTCATTTAGGTGTCGATTTTTTCCTGGCGAGCGATAGCGAGCCTGCAATTTTAAGAGGAACCGGCCTTAGGCCGGGAAATTTTTCTACCGAAAAATTTACAAATTTATCTTGAAGGCGGGTCTAGGGGGTGTTTTTCTAAGCTTGATGGAGGTCTAGGGAGGAAACTAAAAAAATATATGAATAAATGAATTAATAGACCAAACAAACGGTCAGTCTCCCCTTAAGCTCAACGTCGTATATCCTGCCTAGATTGCTTCAACTTTGGTTATCTTGCTAGTAAAATATAGAAGTTCTTTAAGGGAAAATGGGTTGTTTTTCTAGACCCCCTACTCCCTCATGTTTAGCCCCATTAGTTTTCAGATTTTAAGATGTTTGCCCCATTAGTTTGTCGATTTTAAGACCTTTCGCCCCATTTCTTGGTCAATATTTAGACTTTTCGTGCTATTTAGGTGTCAATTTTTTTCCTGGCGAACGATAGTGAGCGTGTAATTTTGGAAGAACCGGCCGAAAAATGTACAAATGTATTTACTGGGGGGATCTAATGGATGTTTTAGTTTGTAAGTTTAATGAAATCTAGGGAGGAAACTAGAAAATTAATGAATTAATAAGAAAAAAAAAATCGACCATAAAGTGAGCCATCCCCCCCTTAATACACAATAACAAAGCTTTAGCATTCACTGTTTGTATAGATTTATTGCAGATGGTGTTATCATGTCTGACGAGGAAAATATAGTTGTTGTTTATAGATGGAACACGATATTGGGACGTGACTGTACAGTTCTTCTAATGCAATGAGCGGTCGCGCTAATAAGTCATGTTCCGGCTGTCATTACGTTTGGCTCGCTCTGTGCTGTATTAATGCCTGTCAGATGTTGAAAATAGGGTGGGTAAGTGTAGGAACATGTTTGTATATTTTACTCGATATGGAGAAGTGAAGCTTAGATATTGCTGATACCAATTATTGATCAAAACATACTTGGTGCCGAGACATCACTTATTAGCGCGACTGTACATAAAGCAATACTACTAAATCAAGACTTAAGGGGAGATCTCCACTTGAGGGATTTTTTTCTTGACCCCTTTCTCCCTCATGTTTAGCCCCATTGCTTTTGATATTATAAAACGTTTGCCCCATTAGTTTAGCGATTTTAATAACTTTCACCCCATATTAAGACCTTTCGCGCAATTCAGGTGTAGATTATATCCTGGCGAGCGATAGCGAGCCTGTAATTTAAGAGGAATCGGCCTTCGGCCGGGACATTTTTCTACCGAAAAATGTACAAATTTATCTTGAAAGGGACTCAAGGGGGTGTAATTTTAAGCTTGATGGAGGTCTAGGGAACAAACTAAATACCTCCCCTTAAAAGTTACACAAGTTTGTTTACAATTTCTAAGCAATATTAGTGAAAGTAATTGTATAGTCGTGTACAGGAATTTCTGAATATGTTTTAGAGGTTCAATTGTGATGTACCAGCGAACTATTTTGATATACTGCATGAAACTGGAGTTCCCTATTTGATATTCACCGACTTGCTAATATTTTGCTAATTGGCCACTTGCGAGTTGCAGGCTATAAGGAAGTTGGAACTGTAAACATAGAAAATAAACAGAAATGCAATAATAATTTAGGTTTCTGATGGTTATAAAGTATAGTGAATTTGATTGCATGTACCAATAGATGCACTACAACCGTATTTAAGGGGAGGTTTTTAGTGTGTTTCCTAGACTTCCATCAAGCTTGAAATGACACCCCCTTGACCCCCTTTCAAGATAAATTTGTACATTTTTCGGTAGAAAAAATTTCCGGCCGAAGGCCGGTTCCTCTTAAATTACAGGCTCGCTATCGCTCGCCAGGAAAAAATTGACACCTAAATGGGACGAACGGTTTTAAAAGTGACATAAATGGGGTGAAAGTTCTTAAAATCGCCAAACTAATGGGGTGAACGTCTTAAAATCTTAAAAGCAATGGGGCTAAACATGAGGGAGAAAGGGGTAAAGAAAAAAGTCCCTCAAGTGGAAATCTCCCCTTAAGCGAGTAATTCAGTTAAATATCGATGCCTATAGTTCCAACTTCCTTATAACCAGACACTCTTTAGTGGTCAATTAGGAGATGTTAAGGGGAGATTTCCACTGGAGGGATTTTTTTGTGGACCCCTTTCTCCCTCATGTTTAGCCCCATTGCTTTTGAGATTTTAAGACGTTCGCCCTAGTAGTTTGGAAATTTTAAGACATTTTGCCCCATTTCTGTCAATTTTAAGGCCTTTTGTGCCATTAAGGTGTCAATTTTTTCCTGGCGAGCGATAGCGAGCCTGTAATTTAAGAGCAACCGGCCTCCGGCCGGGAAATTCTTCTACCGAAAAATTTACAAATTTATCTTGAAAGGGGGTCTAGGGGGTGTAATTTTAAGCTTGATGAAAACGTAGGAAACAAACTAAATACCTCCCCTTGAAGTATTCCTGATCACGATTGCGCATGATCATTATACTCCCAGTCAGAAACAGTGCCTCCTACACACACACACACCACATTCTCTCTGTTCCTATTAAGGGGGGATGGTTGCTTTTTATGCCCCCCCCCCCCCCCCCTTCTCCTTCGTGTTTAGCCCTATTAGTTTACCGATTTTGAGATGTTCGGCCCATTAGTTTGGCGATTTTCATACCTTTCGCCCCATTTATTTGTCAATAATATGACTTATCGTGTCATTAAGGTATCTATTTTTTCCTGGCGAGCGATAGCGAGCATGTAATTTAAGAGGAAAGGCTGGAATTTTGTTCTATCGAAAACTGTACAAATTTATCTGGAAGAAGGGTCTTGAGGGGGGGGGGGGGTTAAGCCTGATGGAAGTATAGGGAGGAAAGTAAATAAGTAATAAAAAGATGAATATAAAATTAGCTAATGAATGCGCCCGTCCTCCCTTAATTAGCTAATGAATGCGCCCGTCCTCCCTTAATTAGCTAATGAATGCGCCGTCCTCGGTTAATTAGGTAATGAATGGGCCCGTCCTCCCTTAATTAGCTAATGAATGCGCGCCCGTCCTCCCTTAATTAGCTAATGAATGCGCCCGTCCTCCCTTAATTAGCTAATGAATGCGCCCGTCCTCCCTTAATTAGCTAATGAATGCGCCCGTCCCCCCTTAATTAGCTAATGAATGCGCCCGTCCTCCCTTAATTAGCTAATGTATGCGCCCCGTCCTCCCTTAATTAGCTAATGAATGCGCCGTCCCCCCTTAATTAGCTAATGAATGCGCCCGTCCCCCCTTAATTAGCTAATGAATGCGCCCGTCCCCCCTTAATTAGCTAATGAATGCGCCCGTCCCCCCTTAATTAGCTAATGAATGCGCCCGTCCTCCCTTAATTAGCTAATGAATGCGCCCCCGTCCTCCCTTAATTAGCTAATGAATGCGCCCGTCCCCCTTAATTAGCTAATGGAATGCGCCCGTCCTCCCTTAATTAGCTAATGAATGCGCCCGTCCTCCCTTAATTAGCTAATGAATGCGCCCGTCCTCCCTTAATTAGCTAATGAATGCGCCCGTCCTCCCTTAATTAGCTAATGAATGCGCCCGTCCCCCCTTAATTAGCTAATGAATGCGCCCGTCCCCCCTTAATTAGCTAATGAATGCGCCCGGCCCCCCTTAATTAGCTAATGAATGCGCCCGTCCTCCCTTAATTAGCTAATGAATGCGCCCGTCCCCCCTTAATTAGCTAATGAATGCGCCCGTCCTCCCTTAATTAGCTAATGAATGCGCCCGTCCTCCCTTAATTAGCTAATGAATGCGCCCGTCCTCCCTTAATTAGCTAATGAATGCGCCCGTCCTCCCTTAATTAGCTAATGAATGCGCCCGTCCCCCCTTAATTAGCTAATGAATGCGCCCGTCCTCCCTTAATTAGCTAATGAATGCGCCCGTCCTCCCTTAATTAGCTAATGAATGCGCCCGTCCTCCCCTTAATTAGCCACCCCTCGTACACTGCTCCAGATTTCCTTCCAAATTCCCTGGTTGTAAATATCTGGGTATGGCCGATAATGCCCACTCTATCGTCGGTAACCTCGGCAGAATTGGCAAAACACGGCTGGCCAAATCTGAACTACTTTGCCGATATAATTCATGGCTCGCTCAGCATTCTTCTCTTTTTTGCAACCGATGCCGGACAGGGTCAGGAAATCGTGGTATGGGTGTGGTGTCCCGAGTTCGAATCCCGGGAGGACCATATGCTTTCATTAGTCTATTAAAGTACAGTACATTGGGGTTTGTAATGGATGATTAATGTTAAGAACGGGGTGTTCCTTAAGGGAGGTTTCCACTTGAGGGATTTTTTTTTCTAACTTCCTTCTCCCTCATGTTTAGCCCCATTGTTTTTTGAGATTTTAAGACGTTTGCCCCATTAGTTTGACGATTTTAAGAACTTTCGACCCATTTATGTCACTTTTAAGACCTTTCGTGCCATTTAGGTGTCGATTTTTTCCTGGCGAGCTATAGCGAGCCTGTAATTTAAGAGGAACCGGCCTTTGGCCGGGACATTTTTCTACCGAAAAATGTACAAATTTATTTTGGAAGGGGGTCAAGGAGGTGTAATTTCAAGATTGATGGAAGTCTACGAAACGCACTAAAAACCTCCCCTTAATATGCTTTCTACCGAAGGAATCAGCCACGGAGCCGCGGTGTTTTGGAAGCATGTGGTGATCTTCATTATTTAGCGTATTCTTGTGTGCATCGTTTGGCAATGTACGGTTGGCCAAATAAGTCGTGTCGCCGCTGTCATTACGTTTTACTCGCTGTGTGCTGTATTAATGTCTGTCAGATGTTGAATAGGGTGTGAAAAGATAGAAACATGTTTGTATATCTCACTCGAAACGATGAAGTAATGCTTAGATAGTGCTGATACCAATTATTGATCGAAATATACTTGGTACCGCGAATTCACTTATTTGGCCGACTGTACAGTACCACGAATACCTGACAACGATGTACAGTCGCAGGCATTCATTCTGATGCATTTTGAAGCCTCGAAATTATTAAGGGGGATGTAGTCGCTTTTTCTGGACCTCCTCCTCCCTCATATTTCGCATATTAGTTTTGAGATTTTAAGATGTTCGTTCCATTAGTTTGTCGATTTTAAGACCTTTCACCCCATTTGTTTGTCAATATTAAGACCTTTCGTGCCATTTAGGTTGTAATTTTAGAAGTAACTGGCCTTCGGCCGGGACATTTTGCTACCGAAAAATGTACAAATGTATCATGAAAGGGGGTCTAGGGTGTGCTATTGTAAGCTTGATGGAGGTCTAGCGAGGAAACTAAAAAATAAGTATATTAATAAAATACATAGACCACAAAAGAAGCACTATCTCCCTAACGAACCTCCGCAATGAGTGGAGAATGCTTGTGAATAGATGAGTGATAACTAGGGAGTAGGCGTCGGGCGCCAGTTGGACTAAATTATAGTCCGTCAGGCGCCCAGCCCGGGGAGCCAGTGTATATAGGAAGGGCCCTGCCTGGAAGTATGTGGGCGGGCTTTGTGGTGTAGTTCTGCTGTGTGTCTGCCTGCTGTGACTGGAACCTCTTTGGGAGATCTAGGACCTGGGAATCTTTTGCTGGGGACCCCATGATGGTCCTTGGTCTATGGGTCTTCTCTTGGGCAACCTACTGTAGATGTGTATGAATGTTTTATTGTATATATTGTTGTATCTGTTCGGGCTCTGTCTCCAGTTGGCCACCCCCAACAATGGGCGTAGGTGCCTGAGTATATGTATCATCTAGGTTTTCGGCGAACTATTGATTTTGACTGTACTCGGTTGTATTTAGCAAATTGGTAGCCTAGGGCAGCCATCAGCCTCACCCCCCGAGGAGAAGCGCCGAAAGTAACACCCGCAGCTGTTATTGCTCTGATAGCCGTGAATTACGGCCGTATCCCGTGAGGCGGACCGATAGTTAGCCGTCATCCTCCGTTGCCCGCCCTCTAATTACCCCACTCCGGTACATCTTCATTGTTCAGGATAATTAACCCTTTCTGTATTGGAGGATCGGTTTTCACTTTATTCTGGAAAATATTAGACGATTGTATTCAGGTTTGAAAATCTCTCTACGAATCAATATGGTAAATTAATTTGACTCTCTGGCACCCCTTTGGCTTTGGGGGAGACACTCGTTACAGGCAACCTGCCTTTGTCTCCTTCATACACATAGATAAAAAAAACTCATCTGAGTTAAACAAAAAATAATAATCTGAGTTAACCCTCTGATTCCCAAAATTCCTTCCTTATCTTCATAAAATCGTCTACTAATAGCCAGAATTTAAAGAAGAAAGGCGTCCTTGTTTCTTGAAAGGGTTAACCACTTCCTAGTTTCGGGCTATGAGGAAGTTCGAGCTGTAGACATCGATAATATGATGGCTTCTAATGAATGGAAAGGGTATTGACTTGGTTCAATGTACAGTTGTGAGCATATATAAAGGTACACCCATATAAATCTTTGAACCTTCCAAGCTAAGCTCTAAACCGCCTGGGATATAATAAAGCATTGTATTGTCTCGTTGGGGTTCGATACAGATTAATATGGGAGCATCGCCATTTAAGCACTTGCCTGTACGCACCCTGCCTGTATATGTCTGTGTGAAATACAACCATATTTTACTTGTGTCAACGTAGGCAGTTTGACCTTCCTTGTACTCGTAAGCCGAAACTAGCTAGTGGTCAAATGATAAGGATCCTGGAATCACATTTGTATTGTGTATTTCTTTTAGTTTAAATTGGGTTCACACAGGTAGCTTTCCGGTATCATGTCCGGATATCACTTGTTTGATTGCCAGTGAATTCAAGATTAACTAGAGGGGCATTCGGTAGAGCGCATGACTCCACCTACGCTGGCTGTTTCTTTGCCATTAATATCGTAGACCTAAATTTTCTTCTGGATCTGGGTTCAAGGATATGATCCCGATCGCCTCCCAAATTGAATCACTTCTGCTTTAGCGCATACCATAACTGCCCACTAAATTTCGTAAAAATCTCTGGATCGCCTATTACATTGAATTACTTCTTCCTTGGAACATATCCTATCTGCCCACCAAATTTCGTGAAAATCGGTTCATAGCATTTTGAGATATCTTGCGGACAGACAGACAGAGACGAAAACATAACCCCCGTCCAACTTTGTTGGCGGAGGTAATGATAATATTACTATTAATAATGTTAATAGAAAACATCAGAACAGACGGAATGTTGCTAGGATAAAGTAGCCAAATGAAAGTTGCCGAAAACATTGCTCTTGCGAAACGGCCATGACTCTCTTGATGGAGTACCATTCATAAACAGCCATGACTCTCTTGATGGAGTACCATTCACAAACTGCCATTACTCTCTTGATGGAGTACCATTCACAAACTTTCTATTTTATACACCCAAAGGATTACATTAAGTAATTTGGGTATAGCAGGTATGAAACTCTGACTTTTGTTTTACCTTCATGTGGTTGTATTAAGTAATTAGACTTAATAGGTGGGAAGATGTAGGTGATATTGGTGTTTTGCAGGTTTCTTGTATTAGATATGAGCGTAAAACCTTCACAATTAATACGTTCACGCGTTTGATTATGTAATTAAGGTTAGCAGGTTATTGTGTATGTGTGTGTGTGTGTGTGTGTGTGTGTGTGTGTGTGTGTGTGTGTGTGTGTGTGTGTGTATGTGTGTGTGTGTGTGTGTGTGTGTGTGTGGAGAGAGAGAGAGAGAGAAATGAATCAAACTTGAGTATGATATCACAATGTCTCAATATGGTTTGGTAAAGATGGGTGCGTGTGGTGAGAAGTGCATGTGTTCTGCTGGGTTGTGTTTGGTTTGAATGCAACATGGCGTATACAGTATAAAGAAGGGTTGTTCAGAGTATTTTTAGCTAACATTTGATGATATTATTCTGCAGTCATTCTTATACAATGCGTTATTAATTATCACTGATAAACCCATACAAATGTTCCTGTTCTACTGTTTTTAGATCATTGTGTACAGTTTAGAAAATACCTATTAAAGTCAAGGGGTAAGTCAGTACTTTGGTGACCTATTATACATCAATGTAACACGTTATATATCTACGCCATGCTTAGCTTTCATTCAAAACTAAAGTTTAATGGTTACTGTATGGGTGCCAGATGAAGATACTGACTTAATTTATTTGAAATATATTCAAAGTGTTTTTCAGATATTCAGTTAAGAAGTTTTAGGATACAGGCACCCATCCCTGTTAAGTAAATCAGGCATCATCATATAAAATCAATTACTGCATATCTGAAACTCACTCAATATATTTACCAAGTTTCGTTTGATTTTGTGAATAAGTTTCGGAGATAACGCTATATAAAAAATTAGTGGGTCAAGAGACTTGCCTTCAAATGAGTGCATGCAACTATCACCAAATTATGTTATTGTTTTATTTATTAATTGGTGTATGTATTTTCTGGGCAAGCTTTTAAGTGTGCCCACCTTGTTGTTGTTTTTTTCTCTCTCTCTCTCTGGGTTGTATCCATTCGGCCCCATTCAGCCTACTGTTTTAGGACGTTTATCCCCATCCAGGTGTCGATTTTTTCTTGGCGAGCGGTAGCGAACCACCATATTTTGTAAAATGTGTTTAACAACAGGCTAAATTTGTACATTTTTCGATAGAAAAATGTCTCCGGCGAAGCCGGATTTCTCCATACAATGCTGGTTCGCTATCGCTCGCCAGGAAGAAATGGACATCTGGATCGGGATAAACGTCTTAAAACAGTAGGCTGAATGGGACCGAATAGATACAATCCAGAAAAAGAGAGAAAAGGAGAGAAAAAAGAGCAGGTCGCTCCCCCTTAACCCTTTCAGTATGCTATAACTCATGTCTTCCTTTCATGCTGGCTGTTAGTAGACGATTGTATGTATAGTTGGACAGATATTTTTGAGATTCAGAAGGTTAATTGAGAAAGTTAGTTTGTACTCTTTTGATGGCTAGAGGTCATTCTTAAGCTGTATAAAATAGCATATTGTAAGCCCCAATAAAGTGGAATAAGTGTAGCATAATATTAAAGGGGTTGAGTATCACTGTAAGTATTCTAAACTGTTTTCTTTTTTCTTTTTTCTTTTTGGTTGTGGGTTAGAGGAGAGAGAGGTTAATATCGGGCACTGCAAGAGGTGGGGGGAATCATCAAATGTCTTGATCAAAAGATAATAGTCTCTTTACTAGTAACACCATGAATATACTGGTCAGCTTTGGTCCAAATGTGTTAAGGAGATCAGATATCTTAATTACAAACAAACAAAGAGACCAGAACAAAGTGATACCGTAACCACTTGACCTCCACTAAACTCCTTACTAGCGAAGATGGAAAGTGTATTACGGCTAACACAAGATGGTATTACTCAGCTTAGAACAGATCTCTAGTGGTCAAAGGGCTAACAGCATGTAGCTTGGAGGAAGTCTTAAGGGAGCCCACCTCGCTTTTTTTCTCTTTCTCTCCCTCTCTCTTTGGCTTGTATCCATTCGGCCCCATTCAGCCTACTGTTCTAAGACGTTTACTCCCATCCAGGTGTTAATATTTTCCTGGCGAGCGGTAGCGAGCCAGTATATATATTTTTTTGTTTAGACAGCAAGCTAAATTTGTAAATTTTTCGATAGAAAAATTTCTCCGGCGAAGCCGGATTTCTCCATACAATGCTGGCTCGCTATCGCTCGCCAGGAAGAAATCGACACCTAGATGGGGGATAAACGTTTTAAAACAGTTGGCTGAATAGGGCCGAATGGATACAAGCCAGGGAAAGAGAAAAAAGGAGAAAAAGCTAAAAAAACAAATCCGGTGACCCCCCTTGACCATGAAACCTGATAGGGGTGTGAGCGTCCCTGCAATGGCCGAGTTATATAAACCCACCCATCATATGTTATATAAACCCACCCATCATATGTTTTTCATCTGTGAATTATCTCTATTCATATTTTTCCATTTTCCATGGGGGGTCGTTTTTTTATCTCCCTTGGGTCGCCCCAAAGGTTTATCGACTTTAAGACAGTTTACTCTATTAGTTTGGCGACTGGCCTGTAAAATAATATAACAGACCTTTCGCCCGAACACTTTTCTAGCGAAATATTTACTAATTTTGGTTGAAGGGGAGACAAGAAGTGTTTCTCTCTCTCTCTCTCTCTCTCTCTCTCTCTCTCTCTCTCTCTCTCTCTCTCTCTCTCTCTCTCTCTCTCTCTCTCTCTCTCTCTCTCTCTCTCTCTCTCTCTTTCTCTCTCTCTCTCTCTCTCTCTTTCTCTTTCTCTCTCTCTCTCTCTCTCTCTCTCTCTCTCTCTCTCTCTCTCTCTCTCTCTCTCTCTCTCTCTCTCTCTCTCTCTCTCTCTCTCTCTCTCTCTCTCTCTCTCTCTCTCCCTCTCCCTCTCCCTCTCCCTCTCTCCTTCCTTTGCACAATCTATCTTCAAGGAGTTCGGCAGTCTTTGCAAGGAAAGCTGACCGGGATCTTGTGAAATACCTTGTGTATATCAAAGCCAGCCATCCTATCCTATTGATAATATGCATTGTATCTCCGCTCTTCCGGGGTGGTTGTGGACATTCAGATTCTATATTTTATGTAATCAGGCTTTTTTTTCCCCTTTCTGTAAGATGATGTCATGTTCTTTCATTCTGGCTAGCATTAAATTAATTTACTCAGTTTAGGAAACAAATAAATACAAATAAAATACAAATAAATAGGAGAAGTGTGGATTGGGCCTGAATAGATAGATAGAAAACAAGTAGTTTAAGGGGAGGTATTTAGTTTGTTCCCTAGACCTCCATCAAGCTTAAAATTACACCCCCTAGAGTCCCTTTCAAGATAAATTTGTACATTTTTCGGTAGAAAAATGTGCCGGCCGAAGGCCGGTTCCTCTTAAATTACAGGCTCGCTATCGCTCGCCAGGATAAAATCGACACCTGAATTGCACGAAAGGTCTTAATATGGGGTGAAAGTTCTTAAAATCGCTAAACTAATGGGGCAAACGTTTTATAATATCAAAAGCAATGGGGCTAAACATGAGGGAGAAAGGGGTCAAGAAAAAAATCCCTCCAGTGGAGATCTCCCCTTATTAAACCTAACTCATTTAGTAGAGGGAGATTTCGTTTTCTTGCATGTTAGCTAGCACTAGATAATTTGATTAAGTTCGGGTACAATTAAGGCTTTCATGTGGAGAACGGGTTAACAGATTCAATGATCTTATCAATGTGCTTGTGGCTGGCATGATTTATAAAGGAAATATGATAAGAGTGTGAACTCCTTTGCAAGGTCATGCGTATTTCTAGGCTTCAACCTCATCCTCGTAAGGGAGTCCACCTCGCTTTTTTGTTTCTATTTCTCTTCCTCTCTCTCTCTCTTTGGCTTGTATCCAGTCGGCCCCATTCAGCCTACTGTTTTAAGACGTTTACCCCCATCCAGGTGTCAATATTTTCCTGGCGAGCGGTAGCGAGCCAGCATATATACAGTATATATATATTTTTTTTTTTTGACAGTAAGCACAATTTGTAAATTTTTCGATAGAAAAATCTCTCCGGCGAAGCCGGATTTCTCCATACAATGTTGGCTCGCTTTCGCTCGCCAGGAAGAAATCGACACCTGGATGGGGATAAACGTCTTAAAACAGTTGGCTGAATGGGGCCGAATGGATACAAGCCAGGGAAAGAGAGAAAAGGAGAGAAAGATAAAAAAAAAAAAAAAAAATGGTGACCCCCTTAACCCTTTCAACACCATGACGTAATTTTAGTCGTATTCTGGTTACCACTAGACAATTTTTTTTTAGCTGACTGAAAGGGGTAAATTCGGTCTCAATAAGCCCTCTGAATAGAACACTCCCTTCTTAGCCCCCTTCTGTACCGGCGACATCTTTTGTATTTTATTTTAGCTATATTTATATACTTTTGTGCAGTTTAAGGGGAGATTTCCACTTGAGGGATTATTGTCTGGACCCCTTTCTCCCTCATGTTTAGCCCCATTGCTTTTGAGATTTTAAGACGTTCGCCCCATTAGTTTGGCGATTTTAAAAACTTTCTCCCCATTTCCGTCAATTTTTAAGATTTAGGTGTCCATTTTTCCCTGGCGAGCGATAGCGTGCCTGAAATTTTAGACGAACTGGCCTTCGGCCGGGAAATTTTTCTACCGAAAAATGTACAAATTTACCTTGAAAGAGGGTTTAGAGGTTGTGATTTTAAGCTTTAAGGAGGTCTTGGAAACAAACTAAAAACCTCTCCTTAAGAAGAATCAGTGGTAGTGAAAGGAGGCCATTTTTAAACGGAATAGATCGTCACTCTAATAGTAGCCTGAATAAAGTTAAAAGAACGGCACCGGTACTGAAGGGGTTAATCCACACATCATGTCTGTTAATCCGTGACTTTCTGTGTATAATCCGTTTCTTTCCAACTGACGGTAATTTTGCAAAGGTCTCATCAAGATTGTTCAGTTATTTTGAAGATGTTGTAGTGAAATATGGTGCGAATTTGGTTTTAATATGAAGCAGAGACATAGTAGTTTCACATTTTTCCATTAGTATCGATAAATTAGCTCCTAAGGGCTTCAATTAATTTTATCGTCAGCTGAAAAGAAACCGAGTATAGTCAGAATAGCTCTATATTATACTGTATGATCGATTCAGAGAGATTCTTAGGGGGAGATTTCCACTTGGGGGATTTTGTTTCTTGACCCCTTTCTCTATCATGTTTAGCCCCATTGCTTTTGAGATTTTAAGACGTTTGCCCGATTAGTTTGACTATTTTAAAACATTTCGTCCCATTTCTGTCAATTTTAAGACCTTTCGTACCATTTAGGTGTCGATTTTTCCTGGCGAGCGATAGCGAGCCTGTAATTTAAGAGGAATCGGCCTTCGGCCGGGACATTTTTCTACCGAAAATTTATTTTGAAAGGAGGTCAAGGGGGTGCAATTCTAAGCTTAATGGAGGCCTAGGGAACAAACTAAATACCTCCCCTTAACTTGTTCGTGCTGCTTCTGCTAACGATAGACCATTTTAATGACCTTTAACCCGTTCATACCAGTGACACCCTTTTCAATATATTCTGGCAATGATTAGACGATTTTATTCAGCTTGTGATGAACCTCTGGCAATAATTAGGCTTCAAATCATCTCCACCGACCCTTTTAACTACCACAGATCCTTCCTAAACTGCATAATCTCGTCTAAATATAGCTAGAATAAAATACAGCACACGTTGCGGGTACTCAAAGGGTTAATACACTTTCCTTTCGTAATCAAAGGCACATCATACTGGTGGTCTGCAGCCAAGAGGTAACCAGGAAATATGAGAGGGGTGTGAACGTTCCTTGCAATGGGACAAGAGTATCAAAAGCAACCCCCCCCCCCCCACCCCCCTCTACCCACATACACATATGAGCCCCCCCCCCCCCCAATCACAACCTTTCTATCTGCCACTTATCTCTCTTCATCAGAGGGACGGTCCCTGTGTCCATTCACAACTATATAACTTTTGCCTTATTAGTTTGGTGATATTATTGATTTTTGCTCCATTCAAGTGTTGGATGGAACGAAAGTGAGCCTGCAAATTATGAAAACTAGCCTTCGGCCTGGAGATTTTTCTACCGAAAAATATACAAATTTAGTTTGAAGGAGGATCTGGGAGGATAAATGTCCCCCTCTCTAGATTTGACATACATTATCACCAAGTTTTTCGAAGTCTTGGCCAGGAAATATGATAGGGGTGTGAAGGTCCCTGCAAGGCCCCAAGAGCACCAAAAGCAACCCCCCATTCTACCCCCCCCCCCCCCCCGCCTCAATCCTATCCCTTCGATCTGCAACTTATCTCTGTTGATCTGGGGGGGTCTTTGTGTGCATTATGCCGAGCCCTCAACACGCAAGAGGCAAACATCTCTGCCCCCTTCTATTCAGGACTTTTTCACCCTTTCGTGGTGGTGGCGTTTGACTGGTGTGTTATTATATGCAGCCTAGTTCTGAGCTCTCCTATAGCCGTCGACAGCTCCGGATTATACAGAGCTACTTTTATATATCAAATGTTGGTGTATACTGTATATATGGTAATAACAGTGGCAAGCACTAAGCTAAACTTTAACTATTCTATCGACAAATTTACACATTTATCTTGAAGGAGGTTCTTGGGGAGTGTTTTTTTTTTTTTTTTTTAAAGCTTGATGCAGGTCTGGGGAGGAAACTTATATATATATATATATATATATATATATATATATATATATATATATATATATATATATATTATATAATGCAACACAATACGCCTATCTCCCCATAAACCACATGCCCGGGTTAGTGTTTTCCTTCATGTAATGTTCACCCTTTCTCCCTCGTATTTAGCCCCATTAGTTTTGAGATTCTATAATGTTCGGCCATTTAGTTTGGCGATTTTAACACCTTTAGCTCCATTTCGTTGTCAATTTTAAGACCTGTCGTGCCATTTAGGTGTCGATTTTTTCCTGGCGAGCGATTGCGATCATGTAATTATAAGAGGAACCGGCCTTCGGCCGGGAAATTTTTCTACCGAATAATGTACAAATTTATCTTAAGGGGGGGCCTAGGGGGTGTTTTTCTAAGTTTAACGGTGGTCTCGCGAGGAAACTAAACAAATCTATTAAGTATTAGACCAAAACAAAAAAACGCCACTACCCCCTTAACCCCTTCAGCACGATGACGTAGTTTTCACTTTATTCTGGTCACCATTAGACGATATTCTATAGTTTAGAATCTACCTCTAGGACTCAAATGGTAAATACGATCTCAACCAACCCACTGAACACCGTAAGTCCTTCTTAAGCTGTTAAAATTCGAAACAAAAAAACGATAAGAAGACGTCATCGTGCCAAAAGGGTTAATCATATTGCAGTGTTCCAGCTACTTCCGGATGCGATTGTGCGAAGAGTTTGAACGAACTAGGTTGTATAAAACTAGGTGGTGTTCTGCCTTAGGTGTGTGGCGGAGACTGCCTTTTGAAACCCGTGGACCTCTCTCTCCTGCCTTTGATATTATAAACCACTATACTGTATTCACGGTTACTGGGGGGGGGGGGGGTAATTTCGCCGACGGGTCAGTTTGCCTTTTTGTTTCGTCCTCAAGTCGTCCTCAAGTTACCTCGCCCACGCTTAGATGGCGGTTATAGGTGAGGTTTTCTTATAGCTAGTAAATTAAGGGGGTAGTGCTTGTTTTGTTTTTGGCCTTTATATTCATCTATTTATATATATTTTGAGTTTTCTCGCTAGACCTCAATCAAGCTTTTAAAAAACACCCTCTAGACCCCCTTTCGAGTTAAATTTTTACATTTTCGGTAGAAATAATGTCCCAGCCGAAGGCCGGTTCACTCTAAAATTACAGGCTCGCTATCGCTCGCCAGGAAAAAAATCAACACCTAAATGGCACGAAAGGTCTTAATATTGACAAAGAAATGGGGCGAAAGGTCTCAAAATTGCCAAACTAACGGAAATAACTTCTTAAAATTTCAAAACGAATATGCTAAACATGAGGGAGAAGCGGGTCCATAAAAAGCGAGTAGTACCCCCTTAATAGAACACTCGGATGCCGTTATCGTAAGCATCCATGGATCCCCTCTGTTTTTTCTATATTTAATTATAAATATCTGGATTAATTTTTGGATGGAACTTGCTTTTCAATTAATATTATACAATTATAGTGTTGTAGTTGATCTATAGAAAATCAGTCTTTCCCTCTTCCTATGACTTATATTGCTTCAAACTCCGTGTGTCCAGGCATTTTGGCTCGAACGTCCCTTGATTTTGGCCCTGTCACTCCTTCAACTCTGGGGAAGGCACTCGCTACAGGCAGTTCTAACTTTCGTCTCAGTCACTCACATAGCAAACAAAATAAAGCTGATTGGACTGTTTATACTACTGGCAATCTATTAAGCTCTAAATAACACTTACTTCAGTTGTTTCTGCTAATATTGGATACTGCCTTCAATACACGAAACATACCTGCAAGAGAAAACAATAAATGTAAGGACAACATGTTGAATTAAGAACGCGGTCGGCGTAGTTTTAATTCAGTTCAGGTCGGCACTGGACATTATATTCAGTTCAGGTCGGCACTGGATATTATATTCAGTTTATTAAACAAAGAAAAAAACGTTTGGTATCAATAGGGATATAGAACTATCACGTGTATCAATAGGGATATAGAACTATCACGTGTATCAATAGGGATATAGAACTATCACGTGTATCAATAGGGATATAGAACTATCACGTGTATCAATAGGGATATAGAACTATCACGTGTATCAATAGGGATATAGAACTATCACGTGTATCTATAAATATCATAAAAGTCCTTCTTAAATTGCATGCATACATAATTACATATGTACAGTATATACGTACATACACTACTGTACAGTGTAAAATCGCCGACACAAACAGCTGAGCTACGTTCAACCACAACTTGCTATGCGATACGTAAGGTAACATATTGTTGTGTGCCAGCATACAAGACAATAATATATATGTATAGATATAAGGAAGCAATATACAAATTTGACTGCATCCAAAAGTGAATGCAACCAACTATTCAATTAGCAAGAGCTTATTGCATTATTATCTTTCTTTAGTGTGCTAATCAATAGCGTATTGTGGCTGGCAGTATACGCCAGTTGGTACACAACAATACGCTGCCTTACATACCGTACTACATAGCGACTGAACGCAGCTGTGGTACGGTACACTTCTAAATGATAAACTGGAAACAGTGAACATCGTGGGACAACAAAGACTCGGGCATGTGATGAAAAGGAATGTCATAAAATATTTTGTCAGCGTGTCATAACTGTTCAAAAATATTTGTATCACTTTTATAAGTAGGATAACCATTTAATTAGAAGCTTAGGATAAAATCGCATATTCATAGCCCAGAAAAGTGTATAACCCAAAATGATGTCTTCGCGCTGAATGGCTAGATGAAAATCAATGTCATTTCAAAACCCGTGAGAAATTCATGAATCAGTTTCACAGGGAACCATTTTCCACTTGTCCTTATCCCTTACTTTTAACCCTTTTTGGTCCAATGGCAGCGTCGCACAGGCAATATCCCGGCTTATTTACTACCGGTATCCCAGAAACGGCGCAAATCGCATTTTTGTGCACGAAAGGGTTAAAAAGGACATATGTTAATCAGAGGGAGTATTTGTATGCTAGAAGTAGATTATTAGCAAAAGGAAATTGCTTAATGGTAACCAGAATAAGAGGAAAATTACGCATCATGCTGAAGGGGAGGTATTTAGTTTGTTCCCTAGACCTCCATCAAGCTTAAAATTACACCCCCTTGAGTCCCTTTCAAGATAAATCTGTACATTTTTCGGTAGAAAAATTTCCCGGCCGAAGGCCGGTTCCTCTTAAATTACAGGCTCACTATCGCTCGCCAGGATAAAATCGACACCTGAATTGCGCGAAAGGTCTTAATATGGGATGAACGTTCTTAAAATCGCTAAACTAATGGGGCAAACGTTTTATAATATCAAAAGCAATGGGGCTAAACATGAGGGAGAAAGGGGTCAAGAAAAAAATCCCTCAAGTGGAGATCTCCCCTTAAGGGGGTAGTACTCGCTTTTTCTGGACCTCCTTCTCCCTCATGTTTAGTATATTAGTTTTGAGGTTTTAAGACGTTCGGTCCGTTAGTTTGGCTATTTTGAGACCTTTCGCCTCATTTGTTTATCAATATGAAGACCTTTCGTGCCCTTTATGGGTGTCGATGTTTTCCTGGCGAGCGATAGCGAGCCTCTAATTTTAGAAGGAACCGGCTTTCGGCCGGTACATTTCTCTACCGAAAAATGTACAAATTTATCTTGAAAGGGTGTCTAGGGGGTGTTTTTCGAAGCTTAATGGAGGTCTAGCGAGGAAACTCAAAAATAAATTAATAACAAAATATATACAATAATTCAAAAACAAAATCACTACCCCCTAAATGATGGTGTTCTATTGTTCACGGTAATATCCTTGTATGTGTGTGTGTGTGTGTGTGTGGGTGTGGGTGTGTGTGTGGGTGGAGTAGTGTAATATCATCGAGAGTCAAATAGAAATGTCTTGGATTAACTTCAAGTGTGTTCAGAGGTAAATCAACAGACTCCAGTTGGATCACTTTATGCCGTCCTGTTGAAATCACCGCAACCAGGCTAATACGGGATGGTTTGTTTTTTTCTGGACTCCCTTCTCACTCATGTTTAGCCCCAAAAGTGTTGAGATTTTAAGACATTCGCCCAATTTAGTTTGTCAATGTTAAGACCTTTCATCCCATGTCTTTACCAATATCAAGACCTTTTGTGCCATTTAGGTGTCGATGTTTTTTTTTTGTTATCCTCGTGAGCGATAGCGAGCCTGTAATGTAGGAGGAACCGGACCTTGTTCTACCGAAAAATGTACACATTTATCTCGAAGGGGGGTCTTGGGGTATATTTTTAAGGTTGATGGAGGTCTTGGGAGGAAACTAAAAACAAGAAATATATAAATGAATAAATTAAAGAAATATATGCAAATTTCCCCTTAATGTAGATCACTAATGATATGTTTACCAGTGGCGGAGCGTTGAAGGTGTATTAATGATATGTTTACCTGTGGCGGAGCGTTGAAGGTGTATTAATGATATGTTTACCTGTGGCGGAGCGTTGAAGGTGTATTAATGATATGTTTACCTGTGGCGGAGCGTTGAAGGTGTATTAATGATATGTTTACCTGTGGCGGAGCGTTGAAGGTGTATTAATGATATGTTTACCTGTGGCGGAGCGTTGAAGGTGTATTAATGATATGTTTACCTGTGGCGGAGCGTTGAAGGTGTATTAATGATATGTTTACCTGTGGCAGAGCGTTGATGGTGTATTAATGATATGTTTACCTGTGGCGGAGCGTTGAAGGTGTATTAATGATATGTTTACCTGTGGCGGAGCGTTGAAGGTGTATTAATGATATGTTTACCTGTGGCGGAGCGTTGAAGGTGTATTAATGATATGTTTACCTGTGGCGGAGCGTTGAAGGTGTATTAATGATATGTTTACCTGTGGCGGAGCGTTGAAGGTGTATTAATGATATGTTTACCTGTGGCGGAGCGTTGAAGGTGTATTAATGATATGTTTACCTGTGGCGGAGCGTTGAAGGTGTATTAATGATATGTTTACCTGTGGCGGAGCGTTGAAGGTGTATTAATGATATGTTTACCTGTGGCGGAGCGTTGAAGGTGTATTAATGATATGTTTACCTGTGGCGGAGCGTTGAAGGTGTATTAATGATATGTTTACCTGTGGCGGAGCGTTGAGGTGTATTAATGATATGTTTACCTGTGGCGGAGCGTTGAAGGTGTATTAATGATATGTTTACCTGTGGCGGAGCGTTGAAGGTGTATTAATGATATGTTTACCTGTGGCGGAGCGTTGAAGGTGTATTAATGATATGTTTACCTGTGGCGGAGCGTTGAAGGTGTATTAATGATATGTTTACCTGTGGCGGAGCGTTGAAGGTGTATTAATGATATGTTTACCTGTGGCGGAGCGTTGAAGGTGTATTAATGATATGTTTACCTGTGGCGGAGCGTTGAAGGTGTATTAATGATATGTTTACCTGTGGCGGAGCGTTGAAGGTGTATTAATGATATGTTTACCTGTGGCGGAGCGTTGAAGGTGTATTAATGATCGACCTTGTTGTTATTGTCAAGGGGATATGGGCCGTTTTTCTGGTTCCCTTTCTTCCTCATATTTTAAGCCAACTACTGGTTCCCGAATCTGAATTGAGCCCAGACTAGATAAAGCCACTGTAATTCATAGTCCAAAAGCATGACTGTATACAGCAGGTGATATACACACTGCTATTATACTCGACTTAAGAGGGGTCACCGGCTTTTTTTTATCTTTCTCTCCTTTTCTCTATTTCTCTGACTTGTATCCATTTGGCTCCATTCAGCCAACTGTTTTAAGACGTTTATCCCCATCCAGGTGTCGATTTTTTTCCTGGCGAGCGATAGCGAGCCAGCATTGTATGGAGAAATCCGGCTTCGCCGGAGATATTTTTCTATCGAAACATGTATAAATTTAGCTTACTGTAAAACAAAAATATATATATATGCTGGCTCGCTACCGCTCGCCAGGAAAATATTGACACCTGGATGGGGGTAAACGTCTTAAAACAGTAGGCTGAATGGGACCAAATGGATACAAACCAAAGAGAGGGAGAGAAGGAGAAAAAAAGCGAGGTGGGCTCCCTTAATATTGGGAATGCAAAGGTATCTTCGTGTTGCGTCAAATCGTAATAACGGTATCACTATTATGGTCATAGCTCGTACGGAGGAGGTTAAGAAGAGTGTTGAAGGGATAATATTTATGTAGTTATTATATATTTATTTTTGTTTTCTTATTTTCCTAGTTTCCTCCCTAGGCCTCCATCAAGCTTAAAAAAATACCCCCGAAGCACCTTTTCAAGATTTATTTGTGATTTGTTTTTCGATAGCTAAATGCTCTGGTTAAAGGCCGATTCATCCTATATTGCAGGTTCGCTATCGCTTGCAAAAAAAACAAAAAAAACAAAAAAAACAAAAAATAATAATAATAATAATGACACCTAAATGGCATGACATGTCTGAAGATCGCCAAACAAATAGGGCGAATAACGGAAAATTTCAAAACTGATGGGGCTAAATACGAGGGAGCAAGGGGTCCATAATCCACCCCACCTCCCTCCTTTCATATTTCATAATACAAAGTATAAAAGCTAGTCATGCTTAGAGTATAGTCACAAAACGAAGAACAGAGAACATAATATACTGAACAAGGAATTAAGATTAATAAATATATCAGTGCAACTAGTATCATGCTTTAATAAATATGTATATCTAATATAATAAATTGAATAATAAAATTAAATGTAAACGCATTATGGGAATGACAAAAACATAATAAAAAAAATATATTTTTGGGAGTAAACCATTGAAAGAACACCTGCGGGTTCTCAGTATTTCTTCGTAAATAGACGCGTAAGTACCTCTCTCAAGACCTGTCAAATTATGGCCTCTCTGTACAGGAACACCCAAAAATGTACATCCCACCCTGATAACCTCTATTATATTATTGTCTTCATGAACGATATAATACTCACTGACAAGAATAATAATTGGGTTTGAATATAATGAATTTATGCAAGGGTATTTTGATCCTTGTTTTCTTATTACTAGAGAGGAAATGTTCTTTCTTATGTTCTTATGTTAATTGAATATGTGGAGGAGGACACGATCTTTGAGCATGACTGTATGGCAGGAAGCTCTATGGAGGACGCTTTAGTGTGTGTGTGTGTGTGTGTGTGAAGGTGGGTGATTGTGAGCGAATCAAAAGCACAAGTATCGATATATCATATAGTGACTGCATGTGTTTGTCGTTGTGTTTTTGCATGTATACAATGAAAATATACTAGCATGTTATAATATCTAAGAGCTAATACGTGTGTGTGTTTGAGAGGAAGTCTATGTGTGTGTAAGTGAAGCTGGATGCAGTGAGAGAGAGAGAGAGTATGTGTGTATAGTATGAACGTATGCGTGAGTGTGTGTGTATGTGTGTGTGCGTGTAGAGGAGGATGCAGTGGGGTAGCTGGAGAGATAAATTCTTAAGTGCCTCCCTGAACCTGTCATTCTCTGCGTCTTCTTTACACCAGGATGCCTAAAAGAGGAGCTGAGAGTGTTACAAGGAGTTACAAGGAATAGTTAGTATCTCATAGATCTTGTGGTCCATTCCGGGGAGATACTCGAAGTAGAAAGAGAGAGATTGTTTAGCACACTACACTCATTACAGAGTGTACAATAAACTATATACGCTCTTTTTCAACTGCTCTACTGAAATATACAACTTCTTACTTTTGTTCCAAGTAGAACAGATCTTATATGTGAAAAAGTTTCCACAAGTACTAGTGCTGAAATTTCCAATTCTAATTTCCAGCCATGGTTGCGTGTTGTATTCATACTGAAGGTAAACATTTTGAAATAATCCACATTGTCAAACCCATAATTATTTTTAGAGAGAGAGGGAGGGAGGGAGGGAGGGAGAGGGAGAGAGAGAGAGGCAAGTTTCTAGGTGACGAAATACAGAACATTGACAGTGAAGATGATAAAAACTGTTTGGGCACCAAAGAAGGAGGGGGAGGGGGGAAGGAGGACATATCAAAGAAAGGAGGTAGGAGGAGGAGGAGGAGAAGGGATAAACAGACAAGGCATACAGGACAAATAAAAGAAGGGAGACGAGAGGGAAGAGGGGGAGGAATAAGTAGAAAAAAAGAGGAAATAGGAGGGGGAGGAAAGGCCAGAAAGAATGAGGTGAAGGAGGAGACGAAGATAAAGAATAAAGAGGAGGAGGAGAAAGAAAGAAGAGGAGAAGGGGATGGCAGAAGAGAGGTAAGGACAAGACACAAAGCAGAAGAGTGGGAGGGAGAGGAGGAAGAGGACACAACAAAAAACTAAGGAGGGGGGAGAGTGTTAAGACGAGTTCCTCCTAATGGGTCCGACCAAAGAGTGAGACGAAGCCCAAAACTGATGCTTCCGGTCCGAGAGAGAGAGAGAGAGAGAGATTTGCAGGGAATGGTTTGCAACTTTAAAATATTGTGGTCCATTCCAGGTGAAACAGAAAGAGTGTTTGGGTAGTGCAATTTGTTCACTGCAACGTATGGTTAAAGCTATGTAAGCTATTATCTTAAGCAGCTCCACAATACACTTTATTGTAACTTCTGAGGGAAGTATATTCCAAGTATGATATATTTTTATTGGTGAGAAAGTTTCCATATAAAAAAAGTGTTAAATCTCTTTAGCTCTGCCTTCTGACTATGGATGAGTGTTATATTCGTATTGAGGCTAGGGGTCCTGTTATAGTCCATATCGTCAAACACAATAGTTTCCAAACGAAAAGATACTAAGAGTGTCCAAACCGGTCCTGATAGTTCAATCTCCTGATCTATGGAATACATTTTATAGTCCGACTTGGGCTCTTTTCAATCGCTTGGTATCTTGAGTTTCTCAAATCCCGTACCATTGTTCATATGTTCTCCAAGTTTAATATCATCTGCAAACTTGGATAAAACATTCAACAGGTCAACATCAGTGTCATTGATACACTGTATATAATGAACAACAGAGGGACAAAGACAGATCCCTGTGGAACTCCAGCAGTGACTGGAGTCCATTCAGAAAACGTAACTATTGATTACAACTCGAACTAGTTGTGATTGGTTTTCTACCGGCATTATATCCAAATAATTGTCTATCTCATGATGCCCAGTGAACTCATGTTTGACATTAGCCTATAATGAGGCACTATAAAACAACACTTTTGATAATATAAACCAGAGAGAGAGGAAGATAATTATTGAAGCTCTGGAAATTAGAGTATAAGTAGGAGTATTTTGCGGGCCATTATAATACGTGTAGTTTAGTAACAGCGTGTATGCGGTTATCCTTATCTGTGACGCACAGGTATCGGCGGCGCACCCATGTTCCGACGCGGCAGGGTCAGGTATAGCCCTCTTCTATGCACCTCTGAGGGCATCGTGTATTGCAACAACGACAAACGCACAAACTGTCGAATTTCCGTGAGCCATATCCTCCCCACTCGGTGTTTTGTCTGCCTCCGTTGTTTGTGTCGTGTGACCGTTTGTGATGTTTGTACAGTCACTCATAAAAGTTCGTGGACCTCACCTATTTTTAATTATGGATGTATGTCTCTGGAAACGAATGTATGCCTTTGATTTTCTATACATCACTTACAAAACTATTATATACTATTTATTGAAAAGCAAGTTCCATCCAAACAATATCCCAGACAGTTATAATTACATACAGAAAATGATAAGGGGGTCCACTCATTTTTATAAGTGACTGTACATTTGTCGGACAATCCTATCTCTGTTATTCGTCTTTTTTCTGTCGTTATTATGTCCTTCTGCCATCCTACATCATTAAAAATCCTGGTAAATCGACCCTGACGCGATTGTTTACCAAAATCGTGGCCAACCACGGCAAAAATCCTCTATGTGTGACCCAGGCTTTATGCTACCTCTTCTTATTTAAACCTTAACTAAAATATAATCATTACTACCTGTCATAACCACAGCTGTCTCCACTACCCAACAACCACAAAACTACCACTTCTACTACCCTCTGTTTGCTCTTTTTTACTACCTCTATCCAATCCCTAACTCCACCACAACCATTACTGCTTGTCCAAACCACCACCGCCCCCACTACAGACACTACCTTATTTCACCACAACCATAATACTACCTGTCATAACCACAACTGTCTCTCCCACAACCACCAAACTACCACTTTCACTACCCTCATATCTACAATGTTTACTACCACCTCTACCCAAACCCTAACTACACCTCAACAATCACTACCTATCAAAACCACCACCGCCATCCCCAGTACAATAACTACTGTCTTTCACTACGTATTTTTGCTACCTCTACTCAAACCCTACCTACACCACCTATCAAATCTACCCCCACCCCTCCCCCCTCAACCCCCACTACAATCGCGAGCATCTTCACCACGTATTTTGTACTACCTCTACTAAAACTCCGCCATCATTACCTGGTATACCCACAATTGTCTCAACTGCATCCATTCCCGACCACAAAACTACCACTTTCACTATCCTCCCTTTTTTGTTATTCAACTGTGCCGCTCCTACCCAAACGCTGACCACACCACAACCATTACTACCTGTCCAAAACCACAGCTGCCCCCACTGCAACCACTACCCCCTATCACCACAATGTGTGCTACTTCTACCACAATTAGGTGTCTTTCCTTTCACTTGAACATTACGCTATCCAGTGTGCAGTTGGGTCTGAGTAAGTGATTAGATTGATATCCAGTAATCGATAACTGGATACAAAATCGTAGTCATGTACTTAACCTTTAACTGTCTTGATGGTGTAATGGTTAGAGTGTTTAAAATCTGTATGTGGTAACCCAGGTTTGAATCCCGGGAGGATCACATGCTTTCGTTAATTTCATTGAGAATTGTTTGGTGTCGGGAGTTAAATTAATAACTTAAATAAACATTGGTTAGTGCGTTTAGTTCACGACTGAAAGGCTAGGGGTTGGATTCCCGGCAGTAAAAGACATTGGAGCAAGTCTGGTAACCCCCTCCAGTGCCCCTGTTCATCTAGTAAGTCTGGTAACCCCCTCCAGTGCCCCTGTTCATCTAGTAATATAAATAGAACCTGGAGTTAGTGGACATTTGCAGCATACCATCCGGGGAAGGGAACTGTTTTAAGGGGACCGACCTGCTTTTTATCTCTGGGTTTTATCCATTCGACCCCATTCAGACTACTGTTTTATGACATTTCTCCCCATTCAGGTATCATTTTTTCCCTGGCGAGCGAGAGCGAGCCATCATTGTATGGAGAAATCCGGTTTCGCCGGAGAAATTTTTCTACCGAAAAGTGTACAAATTAAGTCAGCTGTCTAAATCATAATCCAAAATATGCTGGCTCGCTATCGCTTGCCAGGTGTAAATCGACACCTGGATGAGGATAATAGTCTTAAAACAGTAGGCTGAATGGGGTCGAATGGCTACTACCCAGAAAGGAAAAAAGCGGGTCGGGCCCTTTAAAACAACAGAAGGTAGAGGAAGTTGTGGTTATAACAGTAGCAATGGTTGTCAACATGTTAGGTAGGGTAGAGGTAACACTGTGGTAAAAAGAGAAGGTAGTGAACGTGGTAGGGGTTATGGTAGTGGGTGATTGTTTGGGAAGGTAGTTGTGGTCTTGACAGGTAATAATGGTTGTCCTTTGGAACCCCTGGTGGTGGGTGGCTAGGGTGTATTCAACCTGGTACACAGGGACCACTGTATATACAGTCATCCAGCGGGGACCGACAACTGGATGGGGATACATTTCTTAAAACAGTATGCTGAATGGGGCCGAATGGATACAACCAAGAAAGAGAATAAAGCAGGTCACCCCCCTTAAACCACCACAAACACCCCTAACCAGCACACCCAAAACCACATTAACCTCGCCAACTACAACCACTCTAACCACGACAACACAACCACAGCAACTACAACAACTCTAACCAAGACAACCACAACATCTCCAATTACAACCACTCTAGCCATACTAACTCTATCCACAACACCAGTAATTCTAACCGCCACATCTAGGATCACAGAAACGCTAACCACCACAATCACTCTAACCATCACAAGCACAACCTCAATAACACTAACCACGACAACCACTCTAACCACAACCACTCACAACCACACTAACCACGCTAGCTACAACCATTCTAACCACATCACAACCACATCAACTCTAACCACTAAAACCAGCTCACCCCATCACACTAACCACGCCAACTACAACCATCCATTATAACCACGACACCACAACCTCAGGAACTCTAACCACCACAACCACTCTACCAGCACACCCACAACCCCACTAGCCACGCCAACTACAGCCATTCTAACCACGACAGCCCCTCCTAATCAGCACACCCACAGCTATTGTAACCACATCAACCACAACCACCCCCACCCACCCTTAACAACGGCAACCCCATTACTACCTACAACCACAGCCATTGTAACCACACCAACGACTACAATATCCACAATCACCCCAACTGGTACTTACAAGCACAATCCTTCCTTACCAATACACCCCCAATAACTCTAACCATACAACCACAACGGCAATCCAACTACATTTACAAACACAACCCCTCTTAACCAGTACACCTTCAATTATTCCTAACCACCACAACCCCCATAACACCTACTTACAACCACAACCCCTCTTAACCAGATACCTACAATCACTGCTAATCACCACAACCACCTCCACAACCCCTCCAACACCCCTCCAACAACTACTCCCAACCAAAACCCCTCCTTACCATCACAACCACAGTCACTCTAACCACACCAACCACAACCCCTCGTAACCACCACAACTAGCCCAACAACTACAACCCTTTCTAACGACCACAACTACAACCACAATCACTCCCAACCACAGCAACTACCAACAACCACGACACCAGTCACTCTAATCACACCAACTACAACCCCTCATAACCACCACAACTACAACCACAACCACAGCAACTACCAACAACCACGACACCAGTCACTCTAATCACACCAACTACAACCCCTCATAACCACCACAACTACAACCATAACCACAGCAACTACCAACAACCACGACACCAGTCACTCTAATCACACCAACTACAACCCCTCATAACCACCACAACTACAACCACAGCAACTACCAACAACCACGACACCAGTCACTCTAAGCACACCAACTACAACCCCTCATAACCACCACAACCACAGCAACTACCAGCAACCACAACCACAAGCATTCTAACCCTCACAATCACAACTACACAAACCACCGTAACCCGAACAACTACGACTTAAGGGGGTACTACTCGCTTTTTATGGACCCCCTTCTCCCTCATGTTTAGCATATTAGTTTTGAGGTTTTAAGACGTTCGTTTCGTTAGTTTGACGATTTTGAGACCTTTTGCCTCATTTTGTTGTCAATGTTAAGACCTTTCTTGCCCTTTAGGTGTCGATATTTTCCTGGCGAGCGACAGCGAGCCTCTAATTTTAGAAGGTGACGGCCTTCGGCCGGGACATTTTTCTACCGAAAAATGTACACATTTATCTTGAAAGGGGGTCTAAGGGGTATTTTTCTAAGTTTGATGGAGGTCTAGCGAGGAAACTCAAAAATAAATTAATAAATATATATATACAGTATATTGACCAAAAACCAAGCACTACCCCCTTAAAACCAGAGCCACTCTAACCCCCCACCCCCACCCCCACCCCCACCCTAAACAGCGGCAGGGCTTCAAAGTGGTCATAAAAATCGTCTTCCCGCGGCCTTCTTTAACACTCCGAGGCCGAGATCTGTCTGTGGTCACCTTTCTGTATTTCCGGGAACACGGCTTTAAATATGGTTTTAGGGGCTTATGTATCCGTATGTACAGTCGGTCAAAATAGTTCGGTACTCTGTAATGCTTTTCTGTATTTAATATGCAATAACTTAATTGGTTAGTTTATGGACTGATCCATGCTAGGTCGTGTTAGTTTAAGCCATTAGGTTCTACTAAGCGAAATTCTGGTACCCAGTTAATACTATTTTTGATCAGGTATATAGGCTAAATGTAAACAAATCATGTTGTGCACACGATATTATCTGATACATGCCATGGCATTCAAAACTATTTTTAATCTTAAATTGTTTAATCAACCAGATTTGCAGAGCTGTGTATGCAGTTTTCATATTCAGTGTAATGTAAACTTGTACCTTCCTGTAGGTTTGCCAATAAATAATTACAAATCACATTTTTGTTAATCACAGCACACCCTGGGTTAATAAGTTTAGAGCCTACAATTGTAGCATACAAGGTTCACATGGTCAAATATATCTGTATGTCGAATATACACAATATACAAACATCAATATTGTCTGTATGTCGAATATACATAATATACAAACATCAATATTGTCTGTATGTCGAATATACACAATATACCAACATCAATATTGTCTGTATGTCGAATATACATAATATACAAACATCAATATTGTCTGTATGTCGAATATACACAATATACAAACATCAATATTGTCTGTATGTCGAATATACATAATATACAAACATCAATATTGTCTGTATGTCGAATATACACAATATACAAACATCAATATTGTCTGTATGTCGAATATACATAATATACAAACATCAATATTGTCTGTATGTCGAATATACACAATATACAAACATCAATATTGTCTGTATGTCGAATATACATAATATACAAACATCAATATTGTCTGTATGTCGAATATACACCAATATACAAACATCAATATTGTCTGTATGTCGAATATACATAATATACAAACATCAATATTGTCTGTATGTCGAATATACACAATATACAAACATCAATATTGTCTGTATGTCGAATATACATAATATACAAACATCAATATTGTCTGTATGTCGAATATACATAATATACAAACATCAATATTGTCTGTATGTCGAATATACACAATATACAAACATCAATATTGTCTGTATGTCGAATATACATAATATACAACCATCAATATTGTCTGTATGTCGAATATACACAATATACAAACATCAATATTGTCTGTATGTCGAATATACACAATATACAAACATCAATATTGTCTTATCCAAAAGTAGTTATTTACAAGGTTTCGTCTTTGACTCAGGCCTAAATATATAAAGGTTAGGGAGAACTTGATAACGAAAATTAGTTCAAGAAATAAATAATTTTAAACATTGAATATGATTAAAATGTAATCCATTTTTTACATCTATACCCAAGAATAAAAATTAACTGGTTAATGCCATGATGCAATGCATAATCTACCATAATTCCCTCTGTGACCAAACAGGTATTGGAGGATATGCTGCTAAAACAAATCTCCAACAAGAATTATAGCCTTCCTCCGCATTTCTGTAACTACGGCAATAAAGATGTGAGTAGCGGAAATATGCTTGGTTACGGTAGCGGCGTGGTCAAAGGTAGCGGGCGAGAGCAGTAGTGTATCCAGTAGTTTTCAGATTTTAAGATGTTTGCCCCATTAGTTTGTCAATTTTAAGACCTTCCACCCCATTTCCTTGTCAATATTAAGACCCTTCGTGCTATTTATGAGTCTATTTTTTTTCCTGGCGAACGACAGTGAGCCTGTAATTTTGGAAGAAACGGCCTTCGGCCGGGACATTTTGCTACCGAAAAATTTAAAAATTAGTCTAAAAGGGAGATCTAATGAATGTTTTCTTTTAAGTTTGATGGAGGTCTAGGGAGGAAACTAGAACAATAATTAATAAATTAAAAACAAAAAACAAATCAACCAAAAAGTGAACCAACCCCTTAATATAAATCCCCAACAAGAATAGCCTTCCTCGGCATTTCTGTGACTACGGCAATAAACATCTGAGTAGCGGAGATATGCTTGGTTACGGTAGCGGCGTGGTCAAAGGTAGCGGGCAAGAGCAGTATTATATTGAACATTACGCTACCAGTGAAACGTTTATTTTAAATTGACGCCATATTGCATACCTCGCGCTGTCTTAGCTATGATTTATAGTGCTGTATATACAATTCATTATTTAGCTCATAATGTATACACAGCCAGTTGAACGCACTGTCTTGTATACAAATAATGAACAGCGCCAGTTATATATTTGTATTCCAGCAGACACCTGGTTTGATATTGATGCTGTCACTACTAATGATGTAGCTATGGGATAAAGACAAACACGTATTATGATAACAATAACTATTTAAGGGGGTAGTGCTTGGTTTTGGGTCTATATATGTATTTAAGGGGGTAGTGCTTGGTTTTGGGTCTATATATGTATTTAAGGGGGTAGTGCTTCGTTTTGGGTCTATATATGTATTTAAGGGGGTAGTGCTTGGTTTTGGGTCTATATATGTATTTAAGGGGGTAGTGCTTGGTTTTTGGGTCTATATATGTATTTAAGGGGGTAGTGCTTGGTTTTAGGTCTATATATGTATTTAAGGGGGTAGTGCTTGGGTTTGGGTCTATATATGTATTTAAGGGGGTAGTGCTTGGTTTTTGGGTCTATATATGTATTTAAGGGGGTAGTGCTTGGTTTTGGGTCTATATATGTATTTAAGGGGGTAGTGCTTGGTTTTGGGTCTATAAGGGTATTTAAGTAGGGGGTAGTGCTTGGTTTTTTGGGTCTATATGTATTTAAAGGGGGTATGGCTTGGTTTTTGGGTCAGCTATAATAATGTATTTAACGGGGTAGTGCTTGGTGTTTGGGTCTATATATAGCCATTAACGGGGTAGTGCTTGGTGTTTGGGTCTATATATGTATTTAATAATACATTTTTGGTTTCCTCGCTAGACCTCCATCAAGCTTAGAGAAAAACACCCCTTTCAAGATACATTTGTTAATTTTTCGGTAGAAAAATGTCCCGCGCCTTCTAAACTTAGAGGATCGCTATCGCTCGCCAGGAAAAAAATCGACACCTAAAGGGCCCTAAAGGTCTTAATATTGACAAAGAAAATGAGATCAAAACTAACGAAACGAACGTTTTAAAACCTAAAAAACTAATATGCTAAACATGAGGGAGAAGGGGGGTCCATAAAAAGCGAGTACTACCCCCTAAAAGACGTAAAACACGAATATCTGAAAACACACTGTCTACCCACTATTTGAAATCCAAGACTGCTATAAAAAATGTAAGGCTCTCCCTATAGATGATACGGTAGGCAGTAGGCGGCGGCGTTGGCGGTGGCGGTTCGGTACTACAAAAGCGAACCTTAGAGCGGGGGGGGGAGGGGGGAGCATAATTGTTAAAAAACTAGCTACCCGCACTGGATTATGGACCTTAGAGCGAGGGGGCATAAGGGTGCGTGGTGGGAACGTGATTATTGGGTAATGGTCATATGTTGGTGGGGCTGGGATGAGAGGTTACCGTCTCTTACATACATACACGGAAAGATACACATACGAGTACATAGGCAGACACACATACACACACACACACACACACACACACATTTAGATCTCGCTTCACTGAATTGCGCAATGTTCCATACTTGTATTTAAATTAGTTTGTATATATATAGTGTGTGTGTGTGTGTGTGTGTGTGTGTGTGTGTGTGTGTGTGTGTGTGTGTGTGTGTGTGATATTGTGTCTTAATTAGCGTTTCCTGATCCAGCGGCGATGTATCCTAATTATTCCGTCAGATATTAACCCTTTCAATACCATGACCTTTGATTCTGGCTAAAATTAGGTGATTTTATGTAGTTTAAGACGGACTTACGTTACTAAGAGTGTTTATTACATTTTTGTTTACCCATTTGAGTCGAACCATGGGTAGATATTTGAGTCGTATGGGTAGATATTTGAGTCGTAACCATGGGTAGATATTTGAGTCGTAACCATGGGTAGATATTTGAGTCGTATGGGTAGATATTTGAGTCGTATGGGTAGATATTTGAGTCGTAACCATGGGTAGATATTTGAGTCGTATGGGTAGATATTTGAGTCGTAACCATGGGTAGATATTTGAGTCGTATGGGTAGATATTTGAGTCGTAACCATGGGTAGATATTTGAGTCGTATGGGTAGATATTTGAGTCGTAAGGGTAGATATTTTAGTCGTATGGGTAGATATTTGAGTCGTATGGGTAGATATTTAAGTCGTAGGGGTAGATATTTGAGGCGTATGGGTAGATATTTGAGTCGTATGGGTAGATATTTAAGTCGTATGGGTAGATATTTGAGTCGTATGGGTAGATATTTGAGTCGTATGGGTAGATATTTGAGTCGTATGGGTAGATATTTGAGTCGTATGGGTAGATATTTGAGTCGTATTGGTAGATATTTGAGTCATAACCATGGGTAGATATTTGAGTCGTATGGGTAGATATTTGAGTCGTAACCAGGGGTAGATATTTGAGTCGTAAGGGTAGATATTTTAGTCGTATGGGTAGATATTTGAGTCGTATGGGTAGATATTTGAGTTGTATGGGTAGATATTTAAGTCGTAAGGGTAGATATTTGAGTCGTATGGGTAGATATTTGAGTCGTATGGGTAGATATTTGAGTCGTATGGGTAGATATTTGAGTCGTATGGGTAGATATTTGAGTCGTAACCATGGGTAGATATTTAAGTCGTATGGGTAGATATTTAAGTCGTATGGGTAGATATTTGAGTCGTATGGGTAGATATTTGAGTCGTAACCAAGGGTAGATATTTAAGTCGTAGGGGTAGATATTTGAGTCGTATGGGTAGATATTTGAGTCGTATGGGTAGATATTTGAGTCATAACCAGGGGTAGATATTTGAGTCGTATGGGTAGATATTTGAGTCGTATGGGTAGATATTTGAGTCGTATGGGTAGATATTTGAGTCATAACCATGGGTAGATATTTGAGTCGCATGGGTAGATATTTGAGTCGTATGGGTAGATATTTGAGTCGTAACCATGGGTAGATATTTAAGTCGTATGGGTAGATATTTGAGTCGTATGGGTAGATATTTGAGTCGTATGGGTAGATATTTGAGTCGTAACCATGGGTAGATATTTAAGTAGTATGGGTAGATATTTGAGTCGTATGGGTAGATATTTGAGTCGCATGGGTAGATATTTGAGTCGTAACCATGGGTAGATATTTAAGTCGTAGGGGTAGATATTTGAGTCGTAGGGGTAGATATTTGAGTCGTAGGGGTAGATATTTGAGTCGTATGGGTAGATATTTGAGTCGTAACCATTGGTAGATATTTAAGTCGTAGGGGTAGATATTTGAGTCGTATGGGTAGATATTTGAGTCGAACCATGGGTAGATATTTGAGTCGTAACCAGGGGTAGATATTTAAGTCGTATGGGTAGATATTTGAGTCGTAACCATGGGTAGATATTTTATGTCGTAGGGGTAGATATTTGAGTCGTAGGGGTAGATATTTGAGTCGTATGGGTAGATATTTGAGTCGTATGGGTAGATATTTGAGTCGTAACCAAGGGTAGATATTTGAGTCGTATGGGTAGATATTTGAGTCGTATGGGTAGATATTTGAGTCGTATGGGTAGATATTTGAGTCGTATGGGTAGATATTTGAGTCGTATGGGTAGATATTTGAGTCGCATGGGTAGATATTTGAGTCGCATGGGTAGATATTTGAGTCGTATGGGTAGATATTTGATTCGTATGGGTAGATATTTGAGTCGTAACCATGGGTAGATTACAACCTATTTATTTTGTTCGTGCAGTATATTACACCAAATGTTTCTACGATCACATTAATGTTGCAGTATTTACCTTCACGAACACGAATATTTGCTTAAGGGGAGGTCTCCACTTGAGGGATTTTTTTCTTGACCCCTTTCTCCCTCATGGTTAGCCCCATTGCTTTTGAGATTTTAAGACGTTTGCCCCATTAGTTTGGTGATTTTAAGAATTTCCGACCCATTCTGTCAATTTTAAGATCTTTCGTGCAATTTAGGTGTCGATTTTATCCTGGCGAGCGATAGCGAGCCTGTAATTTAAGAGTAACCGGCCTTCGGCCGGGACATTTTTCTACCGAAAAATGTACAAATTTATCTTGAAAGGGGGTCAAGGGACATTTTAAGATTGCTGGAGGAGTAGGAAACAAACTAGAAACCTCCCCTTAACCCATTCACCACCATTACGTAATTGTCGTCATATTCTGGTTATCATTAGACGATTTTCTTTATATATTTAGTTTTCAGATTTTAAGACGTTCGGTCCCTTAGTTTGGCGATTTTAAGACCTTTCCCTTCATTGCTTTGTCAATTTTAGGACCTTTCGTGTCATTTAGGTGTCGATCTTTTTCCTGGTGAGCGATAGCGAGCCTGGAATTTTAGAAGGAATCGGCCTTCGGACGGGACATTTTTCTACCGAAGAATTTGCAAATTTATCTTGAAAGGGGGTCTAGGGGGTGTTTCATTTAAGCTTGATGGAGGTCTAGCAAGGAAAAACATTAAATAATCTATAAATACATAGACCATAAAACAAGCACTATCCCCTTAAGCTTACGGTATTATGTTGGCAATAGGGCTGCCTGTCCCGTGAACGTAAAAGCAATTGAACGCTTTTTACTTTTGATTCTAGCCAAATGTAGACGATTTTATGCAGTTTAAAAAGGACTCGTGTTATTAAGAGCGTTTATTTAGATCGTATTTACTTATTTGAGTCGTAGAGATGGATTACAAATTAAAGAAAATTGTCTAATGGTCACTAGAATATAATGCTAATTTCGTAATGGGTGTGGTGTCCCGAGTTCGAATCCCAGGAGGACCATATGCTTTCATTAGTTTATTCAAGTGCATTGGGGTTTGTATTTGAAGATTAATGTTAAGAACAGGGGTGTTACTTAAAACTAAAAAAAAAAGGAATAACAAGAAAATGATACCCGTGTAATTTAGTTGGCTGCGGAAAGGAAGGGAAAATAAATGGAAGCCTCGATAATGAACGTTGGAAGGACCGAACAAAATGGGGAAAAGGATATTGTAGGGAGAGATTAGAGTTTGACAGTGTAGGAAGGAAGGGATAAGACGAGAAAAAAGCAGATAAAGGGGGGAGAGGGGGGGGGGGAGAGAGGGAGGGATACAAAGAAGGGGAGGCAACGAGGGGGAGGGGAGAAGGAAGAGGAGAGGAAGAGAAGAATGGAAAGAGGACAGGAGGAAGGGTCAAGGAAGCAGAGGAAGGAAAGAAAGAATCGAAAGGAAGGGAGCAAGACGACTAGATAATGAAGCAAGAAGAGAGGAAGAGAAGAATGGAAAGAGGACAGGAGGAAGGGTCAAGGAAACAGGAATGAAGGAACGAAGATAAAGGGAGGGAAAAGGGAGCAAGATGACTAGATAAAGAAGTAAGAGCGAGGGAAGGGGGAAAAGGAGGGAGGGTGAAGACTGAAGTGGGTGGGAGGAAAATAAGGGGAGGGGGGAAGAAGGAAGAGACAAGAAGGGTAGGAGAGAAAGGAGGGAGGGTAGGAGGAGGGAACCAGAGAAAGGGAGGGAACAGAAGGAAGGGAGGGCGTGGACATGGAGGAAGGAGGGAGGGTAAGAAGGATGGGAGGAAAGAGGAGGGAGAAGAGAGCAAAAAGGAATGAAGTAAGGAACGGTGAGAGGGGAAGAGAAGTGAGGCGGAGGTGAGCAGAGAAAAGGAGAAGAGAGCAAAAAGGAATGAAGTAAGGGGGTAAGGAAGTGTGTGGGGGGGGGGGGGGGGTGAGAGCAAGAGAAAGGGAGAAGAGAGCAAAAAAGGAATGAAGTAAGGAGTACAAAGGAGTACAAAGGAAATCAAGCAACAACATATCTGGTGACCCTTCTAGGCTGCTTGTCCTCCAAAACACTGAGGATCAATTGTCCAAACAGTGGTTTAGAGTGGGTAAGGGAACATTGGAAAGGGAACTACTGCCCAGGAACTAATGTCCGTGGCAAGAGGGTAAATGGGGAGGAGAAGTGGGGGGGGTGAGAGCAGAGAAAGGGAGAAAGACAAGAGCAAAAAAGGAATGAAGTAAGGGAGGGTAAGGGGGAGAAGAAGGGAGGGTAAGGAGGGTGGGAGAGCAAAAGAAGGGGGGAGTGGGAGAGGGGGAAACATATAAAGGGAGGGGGGTAGGGGGAGGGGGGGAGTGTATTGTAAGGACTTGGGCAATGATGGTCCTAAAAAAGTGTAAAAAGTGTCTACTCTTGTCGGTGACCAGACACCCTTCCTCAGCAGTCTCCCCCTCCCACCCCTACCCCCACACTCAATACTCGCTCATACTCTCTATCTATCTATCTATCTATATATACTGTATATATCTACCTATCGAATCTATCTATCTCCATCTATCTATCTCCATCTATCTATCTATCTATCTATTTATCTATCTATATTGATTTATCTATCTATCTATCTTAGTAATTCTGTGCCATATACAGTAGGTGTCGATTTTGTTTTGCCTTTCCTGTTTCATTCCATTTGTTTGGAGATTTTAAGACGCTTCGCTCTATTAGTTCGGCATTTATGAGATGCCTCACCTCCTTCAACCCCTTCAATACCACGATATTTTGTTTTACTTGATTATGGCTATCATTAGAGGATTTTGCTTAGTTTTAAAAGAATATCTGGGAATCATTTGGGGTCAAGTGAACTCACGAACTCTCTCCCTCAATCTATCTTTCCCTCATCTTACGACTTAGACTGTTTCCATCTCCGTATTTCCAGAAATGTTTACTCTACCGTATCTTACTTTGGCTCTCTATCAGTCTTTCGTTTTGTAAGGGAAGGGGGTGGGGAGTGGTGGCAATCGCTACAGGCAGGGTTGCCTTTTGTTACCTGCTTACTCGTAGAAACAGAAACTATATAACAACTATCTTACGTACTTCCCACATGTCCTTCCTAAACTGAATACAGTCGTCCAATTGTGGTCAGAATTTGGTGAAAAAGTCGTCATCGTGATGAAGTGGCTGATTATAATAACTCATCGCAAGTACTCAATTTGCATAATATGTGGTTATATCGCGAATGTAAACGAAGGTGATATACAGATAGTTATGTTATTCACTATTCAAAACCTTAGCTTTATTGTTTACATCTCTATACACACCTTCATTTATTCACAGCTTTAACTACTTATTCATTTATCCCTTTCAGCATACCATGGTGCACTCTTATTGCTGTTATTTTATCGATTATATTCCACTTAGGAAGAAATTTTGGAAGTCAAGGGTTAACTGAGATAGACAGTACAATTTTGGTTTTGCTATAAAGAATTCCAACCGGAGTATTGCTTAAAATGAAGCTTAAAATAACATCATAAGATCCTCTTTCGAGATAAATTTGTACATTTTTGAGGAGATAAATACAGCCCCTTTAAAATTACAGGGTCGCTATTGCTCGCCAGGAAAAAATCGACACCAAAATGGCACGAAAGGTCTTAATATTGATAAATGGTGCCAAATGGATACAAGCTAGAGAAAGAGAGGGAGAGAGAGAAAAAAAAAAGTAAAACGAGGTGGGGCCCCTTAATTTCAGTATAATGTTGACTCCGATACCGCGACTCTGATACACCCGTCGCTATAGTGTTAGTCTGACGCTGGGTGGAGTGCCCTGGAAAGGGATCTGCCGTGACCATAGTGGTTCGTGAAGGGTATTTCGATCGGTGAGTGGGAGAGAGAAGGCATTTATGTTGATGTTTGATGGCACCGTAATGTAGCGAGAGAGAGAGAGAGAGAGAGAGAGAGAGAGAGAGAGAGAGAGAGAGAGAGAGAGAGAGAGAGAGAGTGAGAGAGAGAGAAAAGATACTTATAAATTGTGTAAGAGAGAGAGAGAGAGAGAGGGGTGGGGTGGGGGGGGGGGGGGGGGGGGGGGGGGTGGGGGGGGGGGGGGGGGGGGGGGGGGGGGTGGGGGGGGAGCGAGAGCGAGAGATTCAGAAAGGGAGAGACCATTTACATATAAAAAAGTGTGAAAGACAAGAAAGAGAGGAGTGGGGGAATGAGGAAGTTACATAGCTACACTGACCACACGGAACTTACGGTCCAAGGGGGATGGTCGGAACTGTTCTTTTTAGTAGAGATGATACGTGAAAATACTAATAAGGGAAAGTGGAAGGACAGTATAGGCAAGCAGACGCCTCTTTCCACCCTCCATTCCTTTCGACAATGGAGAAAGTTACATATGATGATCTTTGGAGAGTTAAATAGATAGATATATGTTTTTGAGAGAGAGAGAGAGAGAGAGAGAGAGAGAGGAGAGAGAGAGAGAGAGAGAGAGAGAGAGAGAGAGAGAGAGAGAGAGAGAGAGAGAGAGAGAGAGAGAGAGAGAGAGAGAGAGAGAACGAGAGCGAGCGAGCGCAGCAAAAGAAACCAGAAGATACATAAAAAAGTGTGAAAGAAGGATCCAACCCCCTCTCCCCCTCCAACCAACTGACCCACGACAGACAGACAGACAGACAGACAGACGGCAGACAGGCCGACACGGTGATAGACAGCTGCCCCTTGAAATAGATACGCTGGTTTACTGATAGATGGCTCTTGAAATAATAGATGCAACGGGATCTACGTTTGGCGCGGTTGGTGGGAAGTTGATGGGTGGTCTTTCTACTCAATCTACCTCCCCCATCCTGGTCAATTCAATCTCCCCTTTCAAATTCAATATCCCCCTTCAATTCAATCTCCCCCTTCAATTTAATATACCCCCTTCAATTTAATATCTCATTTCAATTCAATCTCCCCCTTCAATTTAATTTCCCCCTTCAATTTAATTTCCCCCTTCAATTTAATTCCCCCCTTCAATTCAATATCCTCCTTCAATTCAATCTCCTTCAATTCAACCTCCGACTTCAATTCAATCTCCTCCTTCAATTTCACCCCACCATGTCAATTCCACCCCACCATACCAATTCCACCTGACCATGTCAATTCCACCCCAGCGTGTCAATTCCACCCCAGCGAGTCAATTCCACCCCAGCGAGTCAATTCCACCCACCATATAAATTCTACCCCACCATATCAATTCCACCCCACCATATCAATTCCACCCCACCATGTTAATTCCACCCCACCATGTCAATTCCACCCCACCGTGTCAATTCCACCCCACTGTGTCAATTCCACCCACCATATAAATTCTACCCCACCATATCAATTCCACCCCACCATGTCAATTCTACCCCACCATGTTAATTCCACCCCACCATGTCAATTCCACCCCACTGTGTCAATTCCACCCACCATATAAATTCTACCCCACCATATCAATTCCACCCCACCATATAAATTCTACCCCACCATATCAATTCCACCCCACCATGTCAATTCTACCCTACCATGTTAATTCCACCCCACCATGTCAATTCCACCCCACCGTGTCAATTCTACCCCACCATATCAATTCCACCCCACCATGTCAATTCTACCCCACCATGTTAATTCCACCCCACCATGTCAATTCCACCCCACCGTGTCAATTCTACCCTATCATATCAATTCCACCCACTACTCAACTCTAAACCTCTGTCAACTCAAATTCTACGTCAATTCCACCCCACTATGTCAATTCAATTGCCCTGTTAACTCTATGTATTACTGTCAATTCAATCATCCTGTCATCTCAACCTGTCAATTCAAGCTTTCTGTCAACTTTATCTTCCTGTCAACTCAACCTCCCTGTCAACTCAACCTCCCTGTCAACTCAACCTCCCTGTCAACTCAACCTACCTGTTAACTCAACCTCCCTGTCAACTCAACCTACCTGTCAACTCAACCTCCCTGTCAACTCAACCTCCCTGTCAACTCAATCTACCTGTCAACTCAACTTACCTGTCAACTCAACTTCCCTGTCAGCTCAACCTACCTGTTATCTCGACTCCCGTCAATCCCCCCCCCCCCCCACCCCCTCACGCTCCATATCAGAATTGAAAGCCGAGTTTATTTATACGTCCTAGCCCCTTCTTTCCTTGAGCATCTTCGTAAGGTGAGTAAAATCCTCTGGCTTTAGCATTAAGGGCAGATATCCACTTGAGGGACTTTTTTCTTGACCCCTTTCTCTCTCATGTCTAGCCCCATTGCTTTTGAGATTTTAAGATGTTTGCCCCGTTAGTTTGGCGATTTTAAGAACTTTCACCCCATTTTAAGACCTTTCGTGCCATTCAGGTGTCTATTTTATCCTGGCGAGCGATAGCGAGCCTGTAACTTAAGAGGAAACGGCCTTTGGCCGGCACATTTTTCTACCGAAAAATATACACATTAATCTTGAAAGGGACTCAAGGGGGTGTAATTTTAAGCTTAATGGAGGTCTAGGGAACAAACTAAATACCTCCCCTTAAGGAAGATAGTTTGAAGTCTGTTTATTGCTGGAGGCTCTTTTGAAACGGAATACAAGTTTGTCTAATAGTAGCCAGAATGATATTAAAAGGACGGTACCGGTACTGAAAGGGTTAATTATCACCGTGTCTTTGATCTATAGAATCTGTATTACAATAAGTGAGTTGCTCAGCCTGGTACACAGGGGCGTCATATAGGTCCACTTTCTCCAGGGATTATGACCTAGAGTTATTTTGGTTTCGAGCCTAACGCAGAAACCAAACACCCCACAGACTATCTGTATCGAAGACTGAACATTGTGAAAAAGATAAGCTTGAGCCGATTAACACACTCTGATCGGACGTCTTGTGGAAGTTATGATATTTTGTTTATTTTGGTATGGAGGATTGAGCACACCCAAACCCCCTTCGAGCTAAAGTTGTACATTTGTCGATAGATAAAATGAGATGTAAGAAATAAAGATAGCAGTTATATCTGAGACTGTAACACACACACACACACAAACAAACACACACACACGCACACGCACACGCACACGCACACTTTATGCATACCAGTTTTGTTAGAGTCTTTTGTGTTCTAAATTGCATACGTTTTTTACAGTAGGAGTAAAATCGAGTACTGGTAGCTACCAACAAATTAAAAATCTTCATCGCCTTATTAAGGGGGGATGGGATGTTTTTTCTGGTCCCTCTCTCCCTCGTGTTTAGCCCCATTGTTTTTTTAGATTTTAGGATGTTAGGCCCATTAGTTTGGCGACCATTTCTTTGTCAATATTAAGACCTTTCGTGCCATTTAGGTGTCGATTTTTTTCCTGGCGATCGATAGCAAGCATGTAATTTTATGAGTAACCAGCCTTCGGCCGGGACATTTTTCTATCGAAAAATTTACACATTTATCTTGAGGGGTCTAGGTGAGAAACAACATAATAATAAATAGATAACACAATAAGCAAATAATAGGCCCATCTCCCCTTAAAACAATAAGCAAATAATACGCCCATCTCCCCTTAAAACAATAAGCAAATAATAGGCCCATCTCCCCTTAAAACAATAAGCAAATAATACGCCCATCTCCCCTTAAAACAATAAGCAAATAATAGGCCCATCTCCCCTTAAAACAATAAGCAAATAATACGCCCATCTCCCCTTAAAACAATAAGCAAATAATACGCCCATCTCCCCTTAAAACAATAAGCAAATAATACGCCCATCTCCCCTTAAAACAATAAGCAAATAATAGGCCCATCTCCCCTTAAAACAATAAGCAAATAATACGCCCATCTCCCCTTAAAACAATAAGCAAATAATACGCCCATCTCCCCTTAAAACAATAAGCAAATAATACGCCCATCTCCCCTTAAAACAATAAGCAAATAATACGAAACAATAAGCGCCCATCTCCCCTTAAAACAATAAGCAAATAATACGCATCTCCCCTTAAAACAATAAGCAAATAATACGCCCATCTCCCCTTAAAACAATAAGCAAATAATACGCCCATCTCCCCTTAAAACAGTAAGAAAATAATACGCCCATCTCCCCTTAAAACAATAAGCAAATAATACGCCCATCTCCCCTTAAAACAATTAAGGACTTGAAAGGAAAGCGCCCTCTCTTGCCAAAACAACGTGACTTCTTTTCCTAGTGCAACAAAGCAGGAAGAGGGAACAGCAAAATATGAACATAGTAACCCCGGAAAGTAGGGTGCCTCTGATGAACCGAAAAAAAAGAAGAGAGGAATATTATTAAAAGGACCCCCCAAAAATATGAACATAGCAAACCCGGAAAGTAGGGATGCCTCTGATGAACCGAAAAAAAGAAAAAAGGAATTACTATTAAAAGGACCCCCCAAAAAATAATGTATAAAAAACCAGAAGGCGGTACGTGAATGAAAGCTAAAGGGAAGGCAGACAAAGACACCGTGTATGAAAGATCGACGGAGCTATGAAAACATGAAAGAGAGAGAGAGAGAGAGAGACGATTGTATTTAATCTTAGCAAACAAAAATAAAACTATAGTATCTAATACACAAGTTGATGATAAATGTTGATATAATTTGCTTGTTAATAAATAGTAAAATATATAGTTTTGTAGTTGATTTATAGAAAATTATATTAATAAATTCGGTTCCAGAGATATGCTTCCATAATCCGAAATATGTGAAGTACACGGATTTGTAAGAGTGGGCTAGAGACTATGGTATCCGAGTGTACATATAGCATCTGTTGTTGCTTGATTTCCTTTGTACTCCTTTGTATCCGAGTGTACATATAGCATCAAATGGAGTGTATGGTTTTATATTTACTTCCATGGCGATTATTTCACATATTTCTATAGCAGTTTTCATTATTTCAAGGATTAATAGATTTTAGTAAACCATCTTGCTTTGGTATCCCTTCCTTCTGTCAAAGATGTTAGATAGATGATCGACAAATTACCTTATAAGGATAATTTTATCTATCTATCCGGTAGCTGCAAGTAGCATCATGAATGTCTATATAGTTTGTTTATTGTATATATTTGTGCATGTGCCTTCGCTAAAACTACACCATTAAGGGGAGGTTTTTAGTTAGTTCGCTAGACCTCCATCAAGCTTAACATTACAGCCCCTAGACCCCCTTTCAAGATAAATTTGTACATTTTTCGGTAGAAAAATTTCCCGGCCGAAGGCCGTTTCCTCCTAAATGACAGGCTCGCTATCGCTCGCCAGGAAAAAATCGACAACTAAATGGCACGAAAAGTCTTAAAATTGACAGAAATGGGGCAAAAGTTCTTAAAATCGCCAAAATAATGGGGCGAACGTCTTAAAATATCAAGAGCAATGGGGGCTAACCATGAGGGAGAAAGGGGTCAAGAAAAATATCCCTCAAATGTAAATCTCCCCTTAATTCAACCAACGTGACTTCTTTGTATTGATATTAATTTGGTCTATATCTTATTCCTACCCACCTGTGACTCAACACCTGGAGGGCCTCACTGTAACAGGTCCTAAGGGCAGGGACCAACACAGTCTTTTATTATCACATACACAACACCTCTACCAGCAACAGACATTTTGCACACCTTAAGTCGTAAACAAATGAGAACTACAAGACATTAGTACATATCTGGTAACTATTGTATGTGTACGTGATCCGCGGTATTGTGTGGATCGTAAAGAAACTGTAACGAAAACACTAGGAGAGAAAGTAAACACAGAAGAACATAGTGAAGTATGCACAATGGCGTCTATACATTAAAGAGATGTTAGGATTCCTGCCATAGAGGGGAGGAAGAAGCCACTCTACCCACCTACACAAAAGACCCAGAGCCTGACAATGTGGGGATTACTGGATGTGGGAGGGGGTGGGGGTGGGAGGTGTACACTCGCTCCAAGAAGTATCTGCACCCCTATGCTGATCATCTGGTGTGTACAGCTCAACAGGGTTGGTACCTCTGCCTGCAACTATATCCATGTGTCAGAGAGGATCGTCTCTGACACATAGATATAGTTGCAGGCAGAGGTACCAACCCTATTTAGCTGTACACACCAGATGATCAGCGTAGGGGTGCAGATACTTTTTGGACCGAGTGTACATGGGAGAGAGAGAGTTCAAATTCACTATTTTTTACCTACAATATGTGATTATTCTTTACAATACATATACTCTGTATATATATATATATATATATATATATATATATATATATATATATATATATTTATATACAGTATATATATATTTTTATTTTTATTATTATTTATTTTTGTTGGGGGGGGGGGGATTAGTAAGACGAGATGAATTTATATGATAACATGTTTTTTACCCTACCCTTTCGAAATGTGCGGTATAGGTTGAAACTCTACCCACACACGAAAAATACTCATCATATGAATTTTGTAGTAATTGAATGGTGGATCGTTGTGGAAAACTAGTTGAATAGTGTAAGGTAGAGTCGTCAGCATATGAGAGGATAGGACTAGAGGTACAGTCGAAAAGATATTTAATGCATATTCGAGAGAGAACTGGAGACAGAACAGAACCCTGAGGAACAGCAGAGTTAATACGTTAAGGGGAGATGGGCGGATATATTTGATTTGTGTATCTTTATATTATTTTATTTGTTTCCTCCCTAACCTCCATCAAGCTTAAAAACACATCCATTAGATCCCCTTCTAGATAAATTTGTACATTTTTAGGTAGAACAATGTCCCGGCCGGAGGCCGATTCTTACAAAATTACAGGCTCACTATCAGTCGCCAGGAAAAAAAGAAACACATAAATAGCACGAAAGGTCTTAATATTGACAACGAAATGGGGCGAAAGGTCTTAAAATCGTCAAACTAATGGGCCGAACGTCATAAAATCTGAAAACTAAAGGGGCTAAACACGAGGGAGAAAGGGGTCCAGAAATCCGGCCCATCTCCCCTTAAGGTGGGTGTCCACTAAAATTCACGGTGTTCATGTTTACCCATGAATAATACGTTATATATTGAAAAATCACCATTCATCATTCCTCTTCACGGCCCTGAAGTATTTTAGCTAAATTCCGCTTACAAATATATATCAATAGTTTATCTTTAAGGGGGGTCACAGGCTTTAAGGGGGGTCACAGGCTTTTTTTTCTCTCCTTTTCTCTCTTCCTCTGGCTTTTATCTATTTGGCCGCATTCAGCCAACTGTTTTAAGACGTTTACTCCCATCCAGGTATCGATTTTTCCTGGTAAGCGGTAGCGAACCAGCATATTTGGTTTAAAAAATTTGACAGCAGGCTAAATTTGAACATTTTTCGATAGAAATATTTCTCCGGCGAAGCCGGATTTCTCCATACAATGCTGGTTTGCTATCGCTCACCAGGAAGAAATTGACACATGGATGGGAGTAAACGTTTTACAACAGTAGGCTGAATAGAGCCGAATGAATACAAGCCAGAGAAAGAAGGAAAAGGAGAGAAACAAAAGCCTGTCAGCGCGGTGCCACTCGATATTTGTTAACAAATATATACTCATAGAAAAAAAGCATAATTTTTGAAATTTTTGCTATATACTCTTTATATTGCAATGTCTGTACAATTATTCATATGCCAGTGAACAGAGCTTGGAAAGTTCTATAAACTCCATTAAATATTTGTTGTAACTCCTCCACACCAACACCACATATACACCATCACAACACATACAACACCACACCAACACCACATATACACCATCACAACACATACAACACCACACCAACACCACATATACACCATCACAACACATACAACACCACACCAACACCACATATACAAGACCACACCAATATATTACGTACACCATCATACCAAAGGCACACATATGACACCATATACATAATACCACATCAACACCTCACATACAACATCACACACATTACATCGTTAACACAACACCACACATACCCATACAATAAATCTACACCACCTACACACTACACCCACACCACACCATTCTACACCACCTCCATGCTCTCTGGTGATGCGTGGTGGTGATGAATGGTGATGAGCGGTGTGCTGAAGTGAACGAACCAACCCACAGCGAGTCCAACCGTATCTCAATCCACTTTACGAGCAGTCATACATATTTTAACGTGTCATTATGCAAATCTATGGTGGGGTGGTGTTTAAATCTCTCATAAAAAGACAAGCAAATGTATATCTTTATGTTCAAACGCTAATGAGATGACTATAGCTATGAATACAGAGTGTGATGTATGTGGTGGGGGCAGAATAAGTTATACATCACTGGTAATACACGGTAAGACATTTCTGTGATTTATGCGGAGGGCAGAGATTTATTAATATTGTATATTCTGTTATATTCTAAGCAAAGATATATATGCTGTAAAATAATATTCAAATAATTATATAAACACACGCACACACACGCACACACACACACACACACGTGTATATATATACCGGTATATATATATATATATATATATTGTAATCCAAAACAAGTGTCTGCTAGGCATGGTTTGATTGCATTGTTATTAATATAATCTGTTACGTGTTCATATTCTTATATTCTTATCTATTTGTATAACAATATGCAATCAGGTTTAACTTCACTAATGCCTCAAAAGTCATATTTATGAATAAAACATGATAGTGAATGAACATTATGTAGGCAGCTATAATATTACATCTACATTATAGGCGAGTATTATTATCATGAGGTTTGCTAAGGGAGCCCACCTCGCTTTGTTTCTCTTTCTCTCACTCTCTCTTTGGCTTGTATCCATTCGGCCCCATTCAGCCTACTGTTTTAAGACGTTTACCCCTATCCTCCAGGTGTCAATATTTTCCTGGCGAGCGGTAGCGAGCCAGTATATATATATATATATATATTTGTTTTGACAGCAAGCTAAATTTGTACATTTTTCGCCGGATTTCTCCATACAATGCTGGCTCGCTATCGCTCACTAGGAAGAAATCGACACCTTTATGGGGATAAACGTCTTAAAACAGTTGGCTGAATAGGGCCGAATGGATACAAGCCAGGGAAAGAGATAAAAGGAGAGAAAGATAAAATAAAAGTCGGTGCCCCCCCTTAAATGTGGATGGCACTACACTAAATCATAAGCTCTAGACCGTAAACACACACACACACACACACACACAGGACGTAAACACACACACAGGACGTAAACAAATATGTAATTGCGAAAGTACCGGTAATCATAATTTTTTTAAATATTGTTGTAATGGCTTGCAATTACAGATAATTTCACCGTATGTCACTATTATAGTTTGACATAGCAAGAGTCAACTGCAGATTATTATTATATTTTATTTGAAGCAATATGGATATAGTATTCAATTATTATTCTCTAGTTTAGATATTGTAAATACATGGATACTATTATATGGTGTAGCTCAATCCCATTAATGGCCATGTATATGTTTAATATCAGTTTTAAATACAGTATTCAGAATATTAAACCTAAACAATTCAAGACCAAACACAGACATAAATCAATACCGCGAATTTGGGCTGCCAAGTTGAGTGTGTGCAAGCATTCTCAAGTCGTCAAACTGTCAACATTCATCATAATCTTCAACATTAGAGAGAACGCTAACACCCGGGTTAATACATCAGTTGACGCTCGTAACACTTTTATATAGTCAAAGATTAATATTAAACCCACTCACTCACTCACTCACTCACTCACTCACTCACTCACTCACTCACTCACTCACTCACTCACTCACTCACTCACTCACTCTCACTCTCTATGCATACACATAACTCAGTATGTATTCATCTCTCTCTCTCTCTCTCTCTCTCTCTCTCTCTCTCTCTCTCTCTCTCTCTCTCTCTCTCTCTCTCTCTCTCTCTCTCTCTCTCTCTCTCTCTCTCTCTCTCTCTCTCTTTATTTCCAGGCCCTGCATGTGCCTTTGTATTGTATTATTGATGCATATACACATGTCTAACCAAATTAAAGTATACAAAATTAAGATTAATGCTATATATGTGATGGATAAGGTATGATGTTGTATGAGTGGTGTTATATATGTGGTGTATAAATCAGGTGGTGTTATTGAGTAGCTTTGGTGTTAGGTGTGTTATTATTGCAGTCGTGATCAGGAATTTTTGAAGGTGTTTCGTATTATATTTTATTTATTTATGTATTTATTATTATTATTATTATTATTTATTTATTTATTTTTTGGTGGGGGCACAATTTTGATATTTTGGCGAAATATTTTGATAGATTGGTTCAAATTCAAGGGTGAAGTTATTGCGATATGACAGTTAATGTTTACTTCTCGTTATATTCAATAGGAATGTTCAGGTGTTCATGGCTGTGACTGCCCATGGTGTGTAAGGGTAGTCGAGATGTCTGTATTATGTTGTTTAATTCGTATTGTTTTACTGTAGATTCTGACAGTGAATAAGAGATAGGCAAAACAAACTGAAATGATTACTGAAATATTTTGACCAGTCCAACTATAGAATGTAAGGTATCTTAATATAACCCCCTAGACATACTTTTTCTAAAGTATCTACTAATCATATTCATTTACATTTGTTATTCTCCCCCTTTTCCCCAGCTAACTTAATCTCACAAGGACCCCAATGGAAATACGCCTAACGGCCTTATGGGGCTATCCTTAGTTGGAATTATGCAAAGCTGGTACATGTCATATTTGTTACATATTATGTGGTACCATCACTGTAAAATGCTAACTGAATAAATATTATTATTATTATTATTATTATTATTATTATTATTATTATTATTAAAGTGAAGGTAGTTATGGCCGCGACTGTACTTGGGGTGTAAGGGTTTTCCACAGTATCTTTTTATATTGTTATTATTATATATTATTATACTGTAGATAGTGAAAGTGAAGGTGGTTATGAAGGTGGTGGTGCTAACATTAATTTTATTTTTGTTTATTTATTTTTTATGTTTACCTTTTTTACCTTCACCTTTTGTTGTCTATCCTCCCACCCCCACCCACCCACCCACCCACCCACCCACCCACCCCACCCACCCACCCACCCACCCACCCTACCTACCCACCCACCCACCCACCCACCGTACCTGGTCTACCTTTTCTACCTTTTTTCTACCTGCCCAAAAATTCGAAACAGGTGCATCAATCCGCCACGCAACCGAACCACCACCAGTGTACAGTCGTGCCCATGAATACCAGAACACGCTCGAATGATTAAAACAAGACCGCTCGCATTAACTAGTGAATCTCAGTAATTTGATAGTTGTAGTTCATGCAGTTTATCATAATAGTTCACCAGTTTATCATAATGGTTCCCCCAATAATTGTTTAGAAATTCCTGTCCACAAGTCTACAGTCCCGGTCAACCTAAAGGAAAACAAAGGTATCATTATTATTTAATTATTATTAATATTACATTCGGCCATATGGAACGTATGGAAAGCGAGAGAATGACTAAGAGGGTGTACCCCCTAGACAGAGGGGGGAGAGGGTTCCCTCAATATGAGGGAAGGATGGAGTGAGGAACTACATGAACGAAGGCGGTGCTGGTTTGGGGGGGAGGGGCGTCGACTGACTTAAGGGAGGTGCATTTGGGGGCGGTTCGTTCCCTAGACCTCCATCAAGCGTCAGGCAATAGATAGATAGATAGAATATTACATTATTAGTATTACTTATGTTTATAGTTTCCCCCCTAGACCTCCATCAAGCTTAAGGGGAGGTATTTAGTTTGTTCCCTAGACCTCCATCAAGCTTAAAATTACACCCCCTGGAGTCCCTTTCAAGATAAATTTGTACATTTTTCGGTAGAAAAATGTCTCGGCCGAAGGCCGGTTCCTCTTAAATTACAGGCTCGCTATCGCTCGCCAGGATAAAATTGACACCTGAATGGCACGAAAGGTCTTAATATGGGGTGAAAGTTCTTAAAATCGCTAAACTAATGGGGCAAACTTTTTATAATATCAAAAGCAATGGGGCTAAACATGAGGGAGAAATGGGGTCAAGAAAAAAATCCCTCGAGTAGAGATCTCCCCTTAAGAAATGCCGCCCCCCCCCGCCCCCCCGTACCCTCCTTAGAGATAGATTTGTGCATTTTTTCGTGAGAAAAATTATCTCTTAAATCGCTTGCCCTAAAAAAATCGAACCTCTTATGTTTCTATGTATGAAGCAGACAATAGGTAATGTTATATGTAACAATTCCCCCCCCCCCACACCCACACACACACACACACACACACCAAGTTAAAAGAATTACAGGGACCCAAATGCAAGGTACGTTAAGGGGGGTGACCCGCTTTTTGTTATTTCTGTCCTTTTCTCTCTTTCTCTGGCTTGTATCCATTCGGCCCCATTCAGCCAACTATTTTAAGGCGTTTATCCCCATCTAGGTGTTGATTTTTTCCTGGCGAGCGATAGCGAGCCAGCATTATATGAAGAAATCCGGCTTCGCCGGAGACATTTTTCTATCAAAAAATGTACAAATTTAGCCTGCTGTCTAACAAAAATAAAAAATATGCTGGCTCGCTACCGCTCACCAGTAAGAAATTGACACCTGCATGGGGATAAACGTCTTAAAACAGTAGGCTGAATGGGGTCAAATGGATACAAGCTAGAGAAAGATAGAAAAGGACAGAACAAAAACAGGTCACCCCCCTTAAGAGCCAAAATGTCTGGTACGAAAGGTCCTAAAATTGACAAAGAAATCGGGCGAAAGGTTTAAAAAGTGCCAAACAAATGGGGGCGAACATCTTAAAATCTCAAAACTAATGCGTCTAAACATGAGGGAGGAGGGGATTCCGATAAAAACACCCCCTTAAATTATCGAAGATATCTGTAACTAAATGGAATCTTCTCATTAATTGATTCCCAACTCGACAAAAGTTATGTATGATGTTCTAGGGCTTGTGTTTTAGAGTGTAGAATCGCGGCCATTAATACTGATACATTAGTAAGAAGAGTCCATTCAATCCGAAACAGTTGGCATATGTATTTATCCGCAACTGTGCCTGCCTTAATATCTCTTGGCGATAACAAGTAAATGGCGTGCAAAAGTCAGTGAGTGTGTGTGGAGAGAGAGAGAGAGAGGAGAGAAAGAGGCTGGCTAAAAACCCGATTCCCAGGAAAACGGAGAGCAGGTGCGCCCTCCGTTTTCCCCATTTTCTTTAACCTTCGACAAATATAAAGAAGCTGGAAAAAAGGAGGATGGAACCGGAGATCGTTTTTCAAAATCATCCTGACGGAATATCACATGGCCAGGATTTTCACACACACACACACACACACACACACACACACACGTACAGTTGTGGTTATTAATGCTCATACTTATATTTTCGAAGCTGTACACAAATACATACACACGCACATTATTACAAACACGCATATACAGTATAGCCTACTCAAGCATTTACAGTATGTGTACACCCGGACATTCACATACAACACACACACATACATATATATGCACACACGCATGCACATATACACACATGCTAAAATTCAGAGAGAACTATATTATAAATTGCGAGTATTTATTGTTAATAAAACTAGATATACAACAGAAAGTAAGACTGGACAGTGTAGAACAGACGAAGGTATTATTAATGCTTATCACACTAGGGTGCCTCAATACTGCTTGGTCATGATAGTTTTAGCAGGCTTAGTATGGTCATGCAGCTGCTAAGAGAGAGAGAGAGAGGTGGGTGGGTGGGTGGGTTATGTTTGTGTGTATGTGAGTATGATGATGGAGTCTATGTTAATTTGCACGGTATGTTTGTGTGTTTAATTTTGTCCAGTATGGTGTGTGTCTGTGTGTGTGTTTATTAATGTCCAGTATGGTGTGTGTCTGTGTGTGTGTTTAGTAATGTCCAGTATGGTGTGTGTCTGTGTGTGTGTTTAGTAATGTCCAGTATTGTGTATGTCTGTGTGTGTGTGTGTCTGTGTGTGTGTTTAAGTATGTCCAGTAGTGTGTGTGTCTGTATGTGTGTTTAGGTATGTCAAGTATTGTGTCTGTGTGTGTGTTTATATATGTCCAGTATTGTGTCTGTGTGTGTGTGTGTTTATATATGT
>CM064513.1:18022130-18029630 GCA_032716605.1 Paralithodes platypus
CTTCCCCACACTCAGAACCTCAACCCACACCCCTTTTTCGGGTTCTTTGAGTTTTTGCCCACACCCCCATACATCATTCTCAGTTCCTTCTCAGTACTTTTCCACAGTCACATCCCACACACCCCACACCCACACCCATATTCTCGATTTCTTTGAGTCCTTTCCCACAGTCACCCCCCCCCCCCCCCCACCCCACACCCTCCCCCCCCCCTCACCGCACCACCCCCCCCCCGCCCCCACCCCACTTCCCTTACTCGGTTACCTTACTTTACCCACAGCCACACAACCCCATCCCACACCTTTTCCACAGTTTTCTGTTGTAAAGGATCCTTCTCCCGACCAGCTCAACCTCCACACATCTCCAGAGACCACCAAACCCACACCCCCACCACCTAATACTGGTTCCTTTGAACGAGATCCGTCCCCACTCCTAGATCCGCCATGTATCCCCCCATCGCCCAAAACTCTTCTTCCTAGGTTCTATTCAGCCTTTATTTCCAACACCAAGACATTCTCTATGAACACGCAGGATTTATTCACCACCCCACACTATACCTCCTTCATTTTGTCTATCTCACAAATACATGTGAGCTACATGAATAAATGTGTTTACTTTCAACAGGGATTCCAACCACGGACAGGCAGGATGAGAGTCCATGCTTTAATGTACTACACCACGGCATGATAAAGAATAGTTAATCATATCCTATTTATATTAAGGAGATGGACAAATCCTACTTGAAGAAACTATTCCAATCTATACCAAGTAAAAATGGCACATCATGCCACCGAGGTCTATGGGACATCCCATACGATCCTTGGTATATGCGAATGAAACACTTTCTCCAAGTAGGATTTCTCCATCTACTTAATATAAATAGGAAATTGTTAAGTATTCTTTATCATGTCGTGGTGTAGTACATTACTATATATATATATACTGTATATGAAAAAATTAGAATATTAATTTTTCTTTAACCATTTGAGTCCTAGAAATAATTTGAAAGCTGCATATAATCACCTAATGGCCAAAGGTTGTATGTATGTATATACTCAGGCACATACCCCATAGCTATGGGTGGCTGACTTGAGACAGAGCTCGAACAGAAGCAACACAATAAAATCAAAATACAAATTCACACACATATAGGTCGTCCAGGAGAAGACCCAGAACCCAGAGTACAGACAATTAAAACCGAGATAAATGGCTCGAGATAAATCTTAATAATTTCTCCATACAATGCTGGCTCGCTATCGCTCGCCAGGAAGAAATCAACACCTGGATGGGGATAAGCGTCTGCTCAAAACAGTAGGATGAATGGGACCAAATGGATACAAGCCAGATAAAGAGAGAATAGGAGAGTAAAAAAGCAGGTGACCCCCCCTTACTGCCATCCATTACTCAAGCCGCTCATCCACTCAGCCACTCCCTTACTCCACTCAGATACTGAAGCCAACCACTAACTCAATTCATCCACTCACCCATAAGCTCCACTCATTCAATCCAGCCAACCACCAGCCACCAGCTTCACTCACTGTATCCACTCATCCAATATCTCACTCCACCCAACCACCAACCCAACCCACTTCCGCCCACATCCCGCCAACATTCACCCATCAACCTCACTCATTTAATCCAGCCAGACACCAGCTCAACCCACTCTATCCACTCATCCAATAGCTCACTCCACCCAACCACCAACCCCACCCACTCCCACCCACATCCCGCCCACACTCCCTCAGCCCAAGCAACCACCAACCCCACCCATTCATTCTCACAGCCACCCACATCCCCGCCCACACTCCCTCAGCCCTCCCAACCACCAACCCCACCCACTCCCGCCCACACTCCCTCACTCCACCCAACCACCATCCCCACCCACTCCCTCTCACAGCCACCCACACCCCGCCCACACTCCCTCCCAACCACCAACCGCACCCACTCCCTCTCACGGCCACCCACATCCCGCCCACATTCCCTCCCAACTACCAACCTCACCCACACCCACCCACATCCCGCCCACACTCCCTCCGCCCCCTCTCTGTTTATCTTTGTTTCATTCATTAATCCACTCGGGTTAACACTCGCTGCATTTGAAATGTTTACTCTGCTCTCTCTCTCTCTCTCTCTCTCTCTCTCTCTCTCTCTCTCTCTCTCTCTCTCTCTCTCTCTCTCTCTCGCTCTCTCTATCTCTCTCTCTCTCTCTTTCTCTCTCTCTCTCTCTCTCTCTCTCTCTCTCTACCATTGTTTAAGTTACATCTCCCTTTCTCTCTTTTAACATATTTATTCATAGGATTCTCTCTCTCTCTCTCTCTCTCTCTCTCTCTCTCTCTCTTTCTTCTCTCTCTCTCTCTCTCTCTCTCTCTCTCTCTCTCTCTCTCTCTCTTTCTTTCTCTACCATTGTTTAAGTTACATCTCCCTTTCTCTCTCTAATTTATTTATTCATAGGATTCTCTCTCTCTCTCTCTCTCTCTCTCTCTCTCTCTCTCTCTCTCTCTCTCTCTCTCTCTCTCTACCATTGCTTAAGTTCCATCTCTCTTTCTCTCTCTAAAATCTGTATTCATAGCTAGTAGACTCCCTCACTCTCTCTCTCTCTCTCTCTCTGCCTGCAAACTGCCTGCTTGCTAAAAAATTTGCTAATGATAGATTAAAATCCTCACAAAATGACGAAGAACGGGTGAAATTTGTAAAGCTACGACGCAAAGCCAAAAAGTTAATTAAGCAAAGTAAAAAGACCCTAGAGTTACATATTGCGAAGCAAAGTAAAACAAACCCGAAAGAATTTTATAGATATATCAGAAAGAAAAAAGTAGTTACTTCAACTGTTGGACCGTTAGTCGATGAAAATGGAGAATACACCAAAGACGAAGTACAAATGAGTAATGCCCTCAATACCTTCTTTGCATCAGTTTTTACAACAGAAGACCTCAGTGATATCCCTACACCATCGCCGATTCAGATTGATAATTCAGATGTTCTAAGCAATATCACCGTTACAGAGAGAGAAGTATTGAATTGTTTAGATAAACTCAAGGTAAATAAAACGCCTGGACCTGATACAATCTCGCCTAGAGTTCTAAAGGAAGCTAAGGATGAGCTCTCCAAACCATTGACATTACTATTCAATAAATCCTTGCAGTCTGGAACTATGCCTGATCAGTGGAAGATAGCCAACGTAACACCGATATTAAAAAAAAAGGCAGCGCAAATCCCTAACCAGTAAACTATCGTCCAATTAGCTTAACCTCAGTTGTATTGTAAAAAATGCTAGAAACGGTCATAAGAGACAGACTCGTAAATCACTTAGAGGAAAAATAACATACTTAAAGATACTCAACACGGCTTTCGTAAAAAACGTTCCTGTTTAACAAACCTCTTAGACTTCTTCTAGGATATCCTCAACCTCTACGATGAGAGTAAAGCTGTAGATATTATATACCTTGATTTTCAAAAGGCCTTTGACAAAGTTCCCCACAAACGTTTACTGCTAAAACTAAAAGGGCATGGAATACAAGACGGTGTGTTGAAATGGATAGAAAATTGGCTCAGCGACAGAAAGCAAAGAGTAGTCATAAACGGTAAGGCATCTAAATGGACCAATGTAAGTAGCGGGGTACCCCAGGGATCGGTACTAGGACCAATTCTCTTTCTAATTTACATCAACGACATAGATGAGGGTCTCACTGTACAATCTCAAAATTTGCTGACGATACAAAAATTGCAAATAGCGTACTCTCAAAAGATCAAGTTGACGATATGCAACACAATCTAGATAAATTGTCACATTGGGCCCAAATTTGGCAAATGAGTTTCAATGCGGATAAATGTAAAGCACTACATATCGGATACCTAAATGAGAAAGCAAACTATTCGATGAATGGCACTCAGCTTAAGAATGTAAACAGAGAAACCGATCTGGGAGTAACAATATCGAGTAACCTAAAATCGAGTCAACAATGTTCAGAAGTTGTTAAGAAGGCAAACAAAATAATTGGCTTTATAGGAAGATCATTTGAGCATAAATCCAAAGACGTAATCCTAACCCTTTACAATTCCTTAGTCCGCCCTCTTCTGGAATACTGCGTTCAATGCTGGTGCCCTTATTACCAAAAAGACATAAACAAGCTAGAACGAGTTCAAAGTAGAGTTACCAAAATGATACCTAGCCTAAAGAACAAAACCTACGAAGAGCGTCTTAGAGAATTAAATCTATTTCCTTTAACCCAGCGCAGATTAAGAGGTGACTTAATTCAAGTGTTCAAAATCATCAAAGGCATCGACAATATGAACTGTAGTAAGTACTTCACTATCGACCAATCTAATTACACGCGGGGAAACGGTTGCAAAATTATTGGTAAATCTTTTAACTCACACGAATCTAAGAATTTCTTCTTCAATCGAGTTGTCAACTTGTGGAATGGGCTTCCCCGAGACGTTATAGACTGCAGCACCGTTGATTCATTTAAATTCCGCCTAGACAAATATCTCGCATCAAACCCGCGTCTGACTACGTTTGTAAATGAATAACTTTATTTTATCCTCCCCTCAGTTACTAACCCATATGTCCCCTACTAACTTCCTAGTCCTGCCACGTTAGTGGCAGCGCAGTAGTTCCCTTTCCAATGTTCCCTTACCCACTCTAAACCACTGTTTGGACACTTGATCCTCAGTGTTTTGGAGGACAAGCAGCCTAGAAGGGTCACTAGATCTGTTGTTGCTTGATTTCCTTTGTACTCCTTTGTACTCCTTTGTACTCTCGCTGTATGTGTGTGTGCGCGTAACATCCTATCATATGTTTATATATATATATATATATATATATATATATATATATATATATATTATATCGAGAGAGAGAGAGAGAGAGAGAGAGAGAGAGAGAATAAATGAAGCGATTATGCTGGCCAGAGTAATAAAGAAACAACCAAACGAGCACCAGAAGACCCATGTACACAAAGGAGAACGTTAACGGGGAATGAGAGGAACGAAACGGAATGAAACGGGGAATGATCGGAATGAAACGGGGAATGAGTGGGATGAAACCGGTAATTAATGGAATGAAACGGGGAATGAGTGGGATGAAACAGGGAATGAGCGGAATGAAACTGGAATATACAGGGAGCGGGAGGAATTAAATGGGATTAAACGAGGAATGAGCGGAATGAAACTGGAATATACAGGGAGCGGGAGGAATTAAATGGGATTAAACGAGGAATGAGCGGAATGAAGCAGGAATTAATGGGGAACAAGAGTAATGTAACGAGTATGCACGAGAAATGAACAGGAAATAAGGGGAAATTAATGGAATGAAAAGGGAATACACGAGAGGAATGAAAGGAATGACACAGGAAATAAGGGGAAATGAGAGGAATGAAACGGAAATAAACGAGGAATGAGATGAATGAAACAGGAATACACGGGGAATGAGATGAATGAAACGGTAGTAAACAAGAAAGGAGTGAAAATAAAGCGTACAGTGAATGCGGAATGAATATATTGAAACGAGCATAAAACAATGAAGGCGATAAATAAAACGGGAATAAACGGGCAATCGGAGGAACGAAACGCGGAATGGGAGAAACGAAACGGGGAATGGGAGAAACGAAACGGGGAATGGGAGAAACGAAACGTGAATACGCTGGGAATTAGATAAACGAAACGGGAAATCAGAGAAACGAAACGGGAAGAACCGGGATATGGGAGAAACGAAACTGATAAACGGAGGAATAAAACGGGAATAACGGGGAATGGGAGAACTACAACGAGGATAAACGGGGCATGGGATAAACTAAACTTGTATATACAGATAATGAGAGAAATGAACGAAGGTATAGATGGCTAATGAGATATAATTATGAAACAGGCAAACACTGACAATGAGAAGAATGAAACAGACATAAACGGGAAACAAAACAAAATAAATAAGTATAAGCGAAGAATAAGAAACATTATTAAGAAAATATAAAAAGAAAACAAGACGATTCAACGTGTATAAACAGGGAATGAACGAAATATATCGTTCATAGATACGTCATGAGAGGAATGAAACAGGAATAAATGTACAATGCGTGATCAAATAATCCTTGACTATTTATTATATATATTTTTTTTTCTTTTATGTACATATTATATAAGCAGAATAACCACTGGCTGTGGAAATAAATTGTATTAGTATTAGTAGTAGTATTATATGAAACATGTATCCTCGGAAATTGAGTGAATGACACGGGAATGCATGGAAATTGATAGAAAGAAACAGTATGTATAGAAACCGACGGAAATGTAAGGAGAATGAATGAATTGTGTGATGAATGAGATGCGAATTAAATGTGCAATACGTGAAATTAAACAAGCGGAACCAGGGAATGAATAAAAATAAACTGGGGAAAAAGAACACTGAAAGGAAAACAAAGGGAAACAGGCAACATCAAGAGAATGAAGAGAAATATCGGCGGCCAAAAATAGGGGTGAAAAATAGCGTTGATGAGAAGACATTACTCGCGGGGTAATATGGGAGGAGAGAGGAGGAGGGGAAGAATATATATATATATATATATATATATATATATATATATATATATATATATATATGTATTAGTATTATTCCTTATTCTTTTTATACCTCTCCCCCTCTTTCTCCCACTTATAATCTTTCTCTTCCTCCATCTCCTCCTCCTCCCCCTTCTTCTCCTGTTCCTCCTCTTTATCATTCCCTCCTCCTCCTCTTCCTCTTTCTCCAATATCTTATCCTTTCCTTGCAATGCTGTTCTTCCCACACCTTCAACCCTCGACATTACGTGTGTATGTAGAGAGAGAGAGAGAGAGAGAGAGAGAGAGAGAGAGAGAGAGAGAGAGAGAGAGAGAGAGAGAGAGAGAGAGAGAGAGAGCAAAAATGACCATGAGTGACTATATCTGCTGCAGATCCTAGTGGTCCTCTCTTTTTACCAATTCTCTGTAACTCATCCCTGATTTCTTGTTTCGCTGATGGCTCTTTTTCTTCCCTTGCCTCTCTCTCTCTCTCTCTCTCTCTCTCTCTCTCTCTCTCTCTCTCTCTCTCTCTCTCTCTCTCTCTCTCTCATTAGTAGCTTTGTAAACTTCAAATTATAGTAATCGTAAATATATATCATATATTTTGCACATACACACGCACACGTATTTTTTTTTTTTTTTTTTTTGTACCAAATAAATTATACCTCCGAACATGAACATTACGTAATAGCTTATTGATTAGAATGCTCAACATGAAGTCAGGTCTTATTCCAGATACCAGGAACAACATAACAGAAGAGTATTGTTACCATATCCTTGTCTACACAAACCTACGGCACTCCTATATTGTCTGGCACATTACTATATTAACTCGAAATCGCTTCACCAATGTCTCGCTGTCTCCTCTCGCAATCTCGAACGACTCTCTCTCTCACGCTACCTATTGAGCTTCTCACTCACTAGCCACTGCCACCCATTGCACATACCGGTATTGAATATGGGAATATGCA
>CM064513.1:18032130-18074630 GCA_032716605.1 Paralithodes platypus
TAATATTATGATATATTCTGTCTTCATAAAACTGTTTGGCTCCACGATCACAATTGCCTCTAATTAACTAACTACATCTGTCCATCAAATATATATTGTTTTCACCCAACGGTTAATTATATTTCAAGATTTACTTAATAATTATTATCCTAGGTCTACTTTATCAATCAGGTTTTTTCGGTCTTGCTCCAAAAAAAAAAATAATAATAAAATTAATAATGCTGGTGTTCTGTATATTACTATGTTTACTGTATTACTTATGTATAGATTCATATACCACTACTTGATTTGTGGTAAAGTAATCATTCGCATTATCTATAAACTTTCCAAATCAAGAAATTGCTTGCTAATAAATACGTCTCTGTAAATGCTAATACGAAAATATGTTTGAGAAAATATGTTTGAGAAAATATGTTTGAGAAAATATGTTTTGAGAAAATATGTTTGAGAAAAGGCCACATTGTATAAATGTTGTTCTATGTCTATAAGAGATTCCTCAGCTTAACCCTTTGCGAGTACCAGCGACGTGTGTTATCTTTCATTCTAGCGAATATTTAGACTATATTATGCAGCTTAGGAAGGGTCTGCGGTAGTTAAAAGGGTTAGATGAAAATTTTCCCGGCCGAAGACCGATTCTTCCAAAATTACAGGCAGGGGTGCATTACTTCCCAAATACACTCCTTTTTCGCCATCTCATAATATTCGTTTTCCAATTCTGCCTAAAAATTATGTAAATTTTCACCCTTAATGACATTCACTTCATCCGCCGCCTCTCCCAAATATTTCGAATATATCTCTCTCTCTCTCTCTCTCTCTCTCTCTCTTATTTGATGAAAGGAACAGTGAACAAAATACCGTTATATATGCAATTATACTGTCTTAAGATCAGCTAATAGTTCGTTTTCTTCTCTATTATACAGCATCTATTTACTCCAATTTACATAGCATCACCCTTCCCCTCTCTCTCTCTCTCTCTCTCTGTCTCTCTCTCTCTCTCTGATCGATCTGACTGCATTATCCTGGCCAAGTTTTTCGCCGTGTTTTTCTGTGTGCGTAATTTGTCTGACGCGCAGTTTAACTTAGTTACCCCTTGAAATAGTCCCCTCCCTCCCCCCCCCCCCCCCTGGTGATCAGTTGTGGGCCATTATGGTAACATAGTGTGTAGCCTTTCTTAATATATGTTTGTTTGTTATCCCCCTTTCCGTTAGTTTATGGTTGTGTTATATATACAGTATATACTGTATATATATATATATATATATATATATATATATATATATATATATATATATATATATATATACAGATATATATACTATATATATATATATATATATATATATATATATATATATATATATATAAACACTATATTAACAAGACCTCTCATGTGGGTTTCAACCTGGGACAACAACGTGAATGGTTTAACCCTCCAACCACTATTGTACACTCCAGAACATAAGTCATGGATCTTTCAGGCTTCTCAAAGGTGAAAACAGTAAAAGGTAAGATTCGATTCAATCCGATATTACCTTGAAAAGTTAAGACCATAATCTATGTCCCAGTGGGTACGCTGTGATACAGAAATGATTGCCTTAAATTTTCGAAGCTATTTCAGATTTAATCGAATATTATTTTTTTGTATAATTCTTCACCTCGTATATGCAGATTCGGGGGATCATTTAAGCAGTTTGAGGAACCAGAAAGAGCTATGATTTATGTCCTAGAGTGTACAAAAAGTGTGGCCTTAATTAGTTATCGACGCTGTTTTGAACTTATTCGTATGTCTCGTTATATGCTTGCATATTTATATTTCGGAGGTTCGTGTTGCTCTTCGATGGTTCATATTGGGCCAGGATTATGTCTTGTGGACTTGATAAATGCATTTCAATAAACGATCGTGGCTTTCTAATAAGAGATGGCGCCACTGTAGTTGAACGATCTACGTGATATTTAACCCATTCTTCTTTCATTCCACATCACTAGTTAGCTTTTCAAATAATGGGGTCATGTATACCAAATAATTTCCTTTCTTTTATTTGTGGTTTTCGAGCTTTAAGGTATTTTAAACTTAAAGGATGGTTTTGTGAATCTGGGTCATGGCCGACAGAGAATTATAGGTTCGTTATCTCGACAAATATTTCGAACTATTCTGAACCAGTAGCCACAATAAAACCAACATGAGCTGGTTATATTATATATTAATTATTGTGAATATAATGGAGTGTAGCCATTAAATGTATAGCTTTATTAGTTTATTCATAATATGTGGTGTATGCATAAAGTATATTGTTACAGGGACACTAAAAAGGTATTCGACTACCATCAACAAATTGTTGGTACTACTTTATTGTATTGCTCCGACCTTAACAATGACGCCGGCGGAGGAAAATCAGTGTTTGAGGCAGTTCGTAATAGACTAGAACCGTCAAGTGAAGTCGTGCAACGAAAATATCAATTTAATTACATCTACGGTACCCTGGCAATCTTATAAATTGAAGATACTAAGCTTGTCTTGAACATAATCTATATACACACAGTAGTACCATAATAATAATAATAATCTATTTATTTCAAGCCGACAGCCAATGGGGCTGAAAATACACAGACTTAACCTAGATCTTATCCTAAGGGATCAACGGACTGATCCTGGCTGCTAACGAGAGCGCCTACATACTCCCAAGGGAGTAGGACGTGGGCAGGAGACTTTGTGGGCCCCCCGAGGCGGTCCGTCCAGACCTTGCCTTCACGGCCAGGGAAAGTTTATGAGAGAACTTCCCCTGCCGGCGCGTGGGATCGAACCTCCGACACCAGAGCTAGCGCTCCCAATACACTGTACTAAGCGCGCTCGGCCACCGTGACCGTTATGTGTGTGTGTTTGTCTGTGACCGCCTATCCCCCAAATTTGGCCAGGGTACTCAGGGTGTCCTAGAATAATTTTGTAGTGACATGTTTTTGGGAAAATAAATTGCATCAACGCTACAGGGGGTAGTGATGCTCGTAGATGTTATATTATCATAGTGCAGCCCTCTGGATACTACTCATTAACCGAAACTACTCATTAACCCATACTGGGTGCGGGTACATCCGCTTGTGAGTGATATAACTATTGACTGAATTATTTTGTGACTTATAATAAAATTAATCAACGACTAATGGTCATGCCGCCTTCTGGACTTTTGGGACCGACCACCAGACAAGCGCTACTTACAACAATAATGTAAGTATAGTTGAATTTCTACACAATTCTCGGAGGAACAATATTATGATACACAGGCGAACTATTTAGAGAAATTGCTTGCACAGCAATCATCATGGTAAAATTCCAGTTTTACACCGGGGACGATATTTACCAGTATTGTATGTGTTTTGTCGGTATTTATTACCGAAACTACCACTAATTATTTATCAATATTTGAAGGCTATTATAGAATAAGGATGTTGCAAAGATCATATTAAAATTTGTCTCAACCTCCGGAGATACATTTTATGTGTACTATATAAAGCACTGTAAAAACAAAAAACAAATCTCCTTACAACATCTCCCTATTGACGGCAGTGAAACTCTTATTAAGCCCCTTACTGGCAAAATAGATGCTGATTTTAATAAGTCATGGGGGGCAAAGACCCCTTCAACCCCCTCCTGTATCCCAAGGCAAACAATTTTTTTTTATTTAGGCCTACTCTGAAAATTACTTGCATCCGAGTTTTTTAAAATAGTTGGATAATGGGAGAAAACAAAATCTGGGCATTGTAACTAATTTCAACTATAATGATGAAAACTACCTAAAACTAAAAATAAAAACCATGGAAAAATTAGTGGTAGTTTCGGTAATATTTTCCGAATAACATGAACAAGACGCCAAGTTACTGAAATGGTTATCACTATCCAACGTCTGAGTGTTAATTGTAATGTTTTTGTTTAATTGTAATTGATGGCTTAGCTTTCTTTGTTTAGCCATTTAGCGGTTTGTATTTACCTTTTTTATGCCTTAATTTGTTACAGGGCATGGATCATTAATTAAAACAGAAGGTATTAGAAGGTTCGGGAGGCAGTCTTCCTATTTACATTTGTATATATTTGTTTTCCTATATACCCATTTTTATTTAGGTTACCCTTTGTATACCAATATTTTCTTAAGTTTAGGGTATACATAATTAAAACAGGATGGATTGGAAAACCGGACAGTCTTCCAGATCTTTATTTTATTATTTTTTTTAAAATTAAAACAGGACGGATTGATAGATTTAGGGACAGTATCTGGAAACGAAAAAGAATAGGTAAGGATTTGAAACTCGAATAGGATAAATAGAAATGGAATGGTTTGGGATGAGAGAGAGAGAGAGAGAGAGAGAGAGCGCGGGGGGATCTATATCTATGTGTGTGCTTGTTCGTGTTAAGTTTATGTGAGTGGAGTGTGTGTGTGTTCGCTTGTGTGTATGTGTGTGTTTGCATATGCGAGTGTCTATGTATGTTTATGAGATAGATAGATAGACAGATAGATACATACAGAGAGAGAGAGAGAGAGAGAGAGAGACCCAGACTCCACTGCCAACAAACCTCGTCTGCTAAATCCTCTATACTGGCCCCTTATTGGCTGACACATCATGACGTCACCTCACATTGTGGACCCTCATTGGATGCAACATTATGACGTCACCACCCATTCTATCCTCTCATTGGTTAACACATTACTACTTCACCACACTTCTATCCTTTCATTGGTAGACACATTATTACATCACCACACATTCAGAACCTTCATTGGTTGAGACATTATGACGTCACCACACATTCTATCCTCTCATTGGTTGACACTATGACCTCACTACACATTATGGCTTCTCATTGGTTGACACTATGACGTCACTACACATTATGGCCTCTATATTTGACACTGACGTCACTAGCTACACATTATGGCCTCCCATTGGTTGACACTATGACGTCACTACACATTATGGCCTCTATATTTGACACTGACGTCACTAGCTACACATTATGGCCTCCCATTGGTTGACACTCTATGACGTCACTACACATTATGGCCTCTCATTGTTTACTACTGTATAATGTCACTAAACATTAAGGCATCTCATTGGTTGCAACATAATGACGTCAACAAACATAATGGGCTCTCATTGGTTGACACATTTTACTGTGCTAAGTGCTCTCATTGGTTGTCACATTCCACCTCGCATTCTGGGCTCTCATTGGTTAACACATATGTCACACATTTGTGGTGTTTTTTCTTAATTATTTTACTTTTTGAATTGTTTTTTAGTCGTTTCGAAGCAATTCATTGCTTGTTTGTTTCCCAAGTTAAAAAATAAACGTCTCCCCAGACCCCCTTGAAGCTATACAAATATTAACTACCCCTCAGACTCCCCTTTAAGAATAAATATATACATTAATCGGCAGAAAAATTTCTTGGTTGAAGGCCGTTGCCCCTAAACTGCAGGCTCGCAATTGCTCGTGCAGAACAAAAATCGGCACCTGCATGGGGTGAAATGTCTTTTTATTGCCAAACTAATTAGGCGAATCGTGATCAAATCGACAAACTAATAGGTAGGTCGAAACAGGGGTATTAAAAAAAGACCACCCCCAGTTTGGATAAGTTAAGAGGTCACCACACATTCTGGGCTGTCATTGGTTCTCTGCAGTATGACGTCACCACACATTCTGGGCTGTCATTGGTTCTCTGCAGTATGACGTCACTACATATTCTGGGATCTCATTGGTTCTCTGCAGTATGATGTCACCACACATTCTGAGATGTCATTGGTTCTCTGCAGTATGACGTCACCACACATTCTGGGCTGTCATTGGTTCTCTGCATTATGACGTCACTACATATTCTGGGCTCTCATTGGTTTTCTGCAGTATAACATCACCACAAATTTTGGGCTCTCATCGGTCCTCTGCAACATGACGTCACCGATTACTAAAAAAAATCAAGGGTTTAGAAAGAGTATGAAAAACGTATATAAACGCAATGAGTATGATTTTAAGGGGAGATGGGTCGTTTTTCTGGTCCCCCTTCTTCCTCATGTTTAGCCCCATTAGTTTTCGTTAGTCTTCTCCCTTCTCGTAGGAAATGGAATGGAATATACAGCTGGAGGAAAAAGGAGAAGAATAAGAGAGATATTAAGAAAGGAATAAAGTAGGATGGACAAGTAGGAAGAGGAATATTGAGGAGAATAAGGGCAATTATACTGTATATATATATATATATATATATATATATATATATATATATAATGTGTGTGTGTGTGTGTGTGTGTGTGTGTGTGTGTGTGTGTGTGTGTGTGTGTGTTCTCCTTCCTCATCCCCCCCCCCTTTATATTACCCCAAGAGTAACGCCTGCTCATCAACGTTATTTTTCTCACATATTTTTGCCCCATTGTTTGTTGTCTATTCTCTCGACGCCCCCTAGTACCTCCTTCATGTTCGTTTACTCTCCCTCATTCCTCGTTTATTCAGGTTTCGTTGATTACTCTTCTGTGTATGGTTTGTTTATATATGCTACTATTGTTTATGTAGACTACACTCTATATATATATATATCGTTCCCTCATTATCCGTGTAGCCTATTCCTGATTTCCTTCAAAACGTTTTTTCAGTGTATTGCTTTTTTTGTTGGACTCCCTTCTCCCTCATCTATAGCCCCATTAGGTTTGGGATTGTAATACCTTTTCCTCAATATTTTGCCGATTTTAAAACCTTTCGTGCCATTTAGGTATTGATTTTCCTCCTGGTGAGCGATAGCAAGCCTGCAATTTATGAGGAACTGGCCTTCAACGGAGGCATTTTTGCAGCGAAATTTACACAAATTTATCTAGATGTATTATTTGTCTCTTGTTTTTCAGCCCGATGTTCTAGGGAGAGACCTAAAAATATGTAAATATATAATTAAATAATGAAAAATAAATAGTAATCTCCCCTAAATTTATCTCAGTTCGATTTCATTTCACTTAAGGGGAGATTTCCGCTTGAGGGATTTTTTTCTTGACCCCCTTTTCTCTCACGGTTAGCCCCATTGCTTTTGATATTTTACGACGTTCGCCCCATTAGTTTGGCGATTTTAAAAGCTTTCACCCCATTTCTGTCAATTTTAAGACTTTTCGTGCCATTTAGGAGTCGATTTTTTCCTGGCGAGCGATAGCGAGCCTGTAATTTAAGCGAAACCGGCCTTCGGCCGGGACATTTTTCTACCGAAAAATGTACAAATTTATCTTCAAAGGGGGTCTAGGGGGTGTAATATTAAGCTTGATGGAGTTCTAGGGAAGAAACTAAATACCTCCCCTTAAATCTCTAAACATTCCCAGTTTATTCCAGTTTAATTGTCCTTATTCCCAGTTTTTGTTTTCACTTTTATTTCCCTTCGTCTTCATTTGTATCCGAATCATTCTTCTCATATTTCCTGTGTAGGTTTCATCCTTTACATTTATTTTCATACCCTTATAATTTATATAATTTACCGTATTTATAAGTTTCATTCACTGTTTCTTCGTATATACACGATTAATTTCCTTCATTCACCGTTTATACAAGTTTCGCTTCATCATTACCCGTTTATAAGTTTCATTTCATCGATTCTTCGTATGAACACGTTTTATTTCCTTTATTCACCGTTCATACCCGTTTCAATTCATCAGTACCCATGTATATATTTCATTTCACTGTTTCTTCGTTTGTACAAGTTTCATTTCCTTCATTCACCGTTTATACTCGTTTCACTTCATCAATTACCCGTTTACAAGCGTCGTGCATCTCAGTTTTATTTCCGACAATCCCCGTTTTCACTCGTTTCATTTATCCCCACTCTCCGTTTATTTACGTTCGTTCATTTTTATACCAGTTTCATGCCACTCATCCCCCGTTTCATGTTCCTCTTTCTCTACTTATGACCGTTTCATTTCTCGTCACTTCCTTTCAAGGGGAGGTTTGTTTTTTCTGGACCGCCTTCTCCCTCATGTTTACCTCCATTAGTTTTAAAATGTTAAGACGTTCGTTCCATTAGTTTGGCGATTTAAAGAACTTGTGTGTAATTTAAGTGTCCATTATTCCTGGCGAGCAATAGCAAGCCTGTAATTTAGGAGGAACTGGCCTTGGGCCTGGACAATTGTTGTACCGAAAAATAAACAAATTTACTATTATAGGAAAGAGGATTGAGTGGAGATGGAAGGGGGATTGAGTGGAGGTGGAAGAGGGATTGAGTGGAGATGGAAGGGGGAATGAGTGGGGATGGAAGGGGGATTGAGTGGGGAATGAGTGGGGATGGAAGGGGGAATGAGTGGGGATGGAAGGGGGATTGAGTGGAGATAGAAGGGGGATTGATTGGAGATGGAAGGTGAAATGAGTGGAGATGGAAGGGGGATTGAGTGGAGATGGAAGGGGGATTGAGTGGTGATGGAAAGAGGATTGAGTGGAGATGGAAGGGGGATTGAGTGGGGATGGAAGGGGGATTGAGTGGGGATGGAAGGGGGATTGAGTGGAGATGGAAGGGGGATGGAAGGGGGATTGAGTGGGGATGGAAGGGGAATTGAGTGGAGATGGAAGGGGGATTGAGTGGTGATGGAAGGGGGATTGCGTGGAGATGGAAGGGGGATTGAGTGGAGATGGAAGGGGGATTGAGTGGAGATGGAAGGGGTATTGAGTGGGGATGGAAGGGGGATTGAGTGGAGATGGAAGAAGGATTAAGTGGAGATGGAAGGGGGATTGAGTGGGGATGGAAGGAGGATTGAGTGGAGATGGAAGGGGGATTGAGTGGTGATGGAAGAAGGATTGAGTGGAGATGGAAGGGGGATTGAGTGGGGAAGGAAGGAGGATTGAGTGGGGATGGAAGGGGGATTGAGTGGGGATAGAAGTGGGATTGAGTGGGGATGGAAGGAGGATTGAGTGGGGATGGAAGGGGGACTGAGTGGAGATGGAAGGGGGATTGAGTGGAGATGGAAGGGGGATTGAGAGGTGATGGAAGGGGGATTGCGTGGAGATGGAAGGGGGATTGAGTGGGGATGGAAGGGGGATTGAGTGGGGATGGAAGGGGGATTGAGTGGGGATGGAAGGAGGATTGAGTGGGGATGGAAGGGAGACTGAGTGGAGATGGAAGGGGGATTGAGTGGAGATGGAAGGGGGATTGAGTGGTGATGGAAGGGTGATTGCATGGAGATGGAAGGGGGATTGAGTGGAGATGGAAGGGGGATTGAGTGGTGATGGAAGAAGGATTGAGCGGAGATGGAAGGGGGATTGAGTGGAGATGGAAGGGGGATTGATTGGAGATGGAAGGGGGATTGAGGGGGGATGGAAGGGCGATTGAATGGAGATACAAGGGGGATTGAGTGGAGATGGAAGGGGGATTGAGTGGAGATGGAAGGGGGATTAAGTGGAGATAGAAGGGGAATTGAGTGGAGATGGAAGGGGGATTGAGTGGGGATGGAAGGGGGATTGAGTGGAGATGGAAGGGGTATTGAGTGGTGATGGAAGGGGGATTGCGTGGAGATGGAAGGGGGATTGATTGGGGATGGAAGGGGGATTGAGTGGAGATAGAAGGGGGATGGAAGGGGGATTGAGTGGAGATGGAAGGAGGATTGAGTGGAGATAGAAGGAAGATGGAAGGGGGATTGAGTGGAGGTGGAAGGGTGATTGAGTGGGGAGGGAAGGGGGATTGCGTGGTGATGGAATGGGGATTGAGTGGAGATGGAAGGGGGATTGAGTGGAGATAGAAGGGGGTGGAAGGGGGATTGAATGGAGGTGGAAGGGGGATTGAGTGGTGATGGAAGGGGGATTGAGTGGTGATGGAAGGGGGATTGAGTGGTGATGGAAGGGGGATTGAGTGGGGATGGAAGGGGGATTGAGTGGAGATGGAAGGGGGATTGAGTGGGGATGGAAGGAGGATTGAGTGGGGATAGAAGGGGGACTGAGTGGATATGGAAGGGGGACTGAGTGGAGATGGAAGGGGGATTGAGTGGAGATGGAAGGGGGATTGAGTGGTGATGGAAGGGTGATTGCGTGGAGATGGAAGGGGGATTGAGTGGGGATGGAAGGGGATTGAGTGGAGATGGAAGGGGGATTGAGTGGTGATGGAAGAAGGATTGAGTGGAGATGGAAGGGGGATTGAGTGGAGATGGAAGGGGGATTGATTGGAGATGGAAGGGGGATTGAGTGGGGATGGAAGGGGGATTGAGTGGAGATGGAAGGGGGATTGAGTGGAGATGGAAGGGGGATTGAGTGGAGATGGAAGGGGGATTGAGTGGTGATGGAAGGGGGATTGAGTGGGGATGGAAGGGGGATTGAGTGGAGATGGAAGGAGGATTGAGTGGAGATGGAAGGGGGATTGAGTGGAGGTGGAAGGGTGATTGAGTGGGGATGGAAGGGGGATTGAGTGGTGATGGAATGGGGATTGAGTGGAGATGGAAGGGGGATTGAGTGGAGATAGAAAGGGGTGGAAGGGGGATTGAATGGAGGTGGAAGGGGGATTGAGTGGTGATGGAAGGGGGATTGAGTGGGCATGGAAGGGGGATTGAGTGGTGATGGAAGGGGGATTGAGTGGTGATGGAAGGGGGATTGAGTGGAGGTGGAAGGAGGATTGAGTGGTGATGGAAGGGGGATTCAGTGGAGATGGAAGGGGGATTCAGTGGAGATGGAAGGGGGATTCAGTGGAGATGGAAGGGGAATTGAGTGGAGATGGAAGGGGAATTGAGTGGAGATGGAAGGGGGATTCAGTGGAGATAGAAGCGGAATTGAGTGGAGGTGGAAGGGGGATTCAGTGGTGATGGAAGGGGGATTGAGTGGTGATGGAAGGGGGATTGAGTGGGGATGGAAGAGGGATTAAGCAGAGAAGGAAGGGGGATTGAGTGGAGATGGAAGGGGAATTGAAAGAGGATTGAGGAAGGAAAGGGGACTGGGTGGAAATGGAAGGAGTGGATTTTGAATGATACAGTTTGGATAAAGTGGTGATTGATGAGGATTTAATGAAGTAGATATAGGACATGCAGATCGTTTAGCCTTTCAGTTTTAGAGGGAATTATGTTCGCTTTGGTCTGGCTAACATTAAACGATATTATTCCGTTTTGAAAGGTTCTCTAGGAATCAGAGGGGTAACGTACTGTACATAATAATCAACCCTCTAACTTCATAATTCTTTCCTAAACTGAATAAAATCGCCTACTGTTATCCAAAATAAAAGGAAGGAATGCGTTCTCAAATATTAAGGGGCTAGTGCTTGGTTTTTAGTCTATATATATATATATATATATATATAATTTTTTTTTTTTTTTTTTTTTTTTTTTTTTTTTTTAAGTTTCCTCGCTAGACATCAAGCTTAGCAAAACAAAAATAGACCCTATTTCAAAATAAATTTATACATTGTTCGGTAGAAAAAATTTCCGGTTCCTTCTTAAATTAGAGGCTCGCTATCGCTCGCCAGGAAAAAATCGACACCTAAAGGGCACGAAACGGAATTTATACAGTTTAGGAAGGATCTGTGGGAATTATAAGGGTAAAGACTATCTCAATTCCCCCTCTGACTTCCATATACCCTTCCTAAGCTGAATAAAATCATCTATTGATAGTCATAAAACAGAAAAGAAAGACTTAATCGGATCTTGAAAGGGTTAAGAAGGTGATAATGCAGAACTCCCTTTATTTTTCAAAGCTACGGTCAATGTAAATATTTCGTGAAAAAAACCCCAATAGGATAATTTGATGATCATTTGCAAGACATCCAAGGAGAGCGACATTAATTACCTCGCTATTTGAAGGACGGGCGTACAAAGTGTAATAGTCACTTTAAGGGGAAGTTCTTCTTTTTTTCTGGACCCCCTTCTCGTTTATGCTTAGCCCCATTAGTTTTGAGAGTTTAAGACGTTCGTTCCGTCTAATAGTTGCCAGAGTATGAGGTAAAGAACGTCACCGGTACGTTTGTGGAAAGTAATTATTTTCGATCTTCTACTCTTCAATGTACGGATATTTTGTTTACAGGATAGACGTCGATAGAAAAAAACTGATAGAGAGGAGAGGGGACGGCAAGAGCATCAACGAGCGCTCGGAAAGGCCACCTCTTTTGTTGTGAAATGTGGAGATAAAGTGGCTGAGATTAGGGAAGGTAAGAGTGGAAGAGAGAGAGAGGGAGAGGGTGGTGGGGAGGCGGCAGAGAGACAGATAGCGAGAGACAAAATGCGAGAACGAAAGAGAATGAGAAAACGAGAACGACAGACAACGAAAGATAAAGCGAAAGATACAGAAAGTTAGAGAAACGAAAAGTGAGACGGAAAGTGAAACAAAAATAAGACAAAGAGAGGCAAAGTGAGACAGACAGTAAGTGAAACAAACAAAGAGAAAGAAAGAAAGCAGGGGTGAACGAAGGCAAGCAAGAGATAGAGAAAGCGAAACCGAATATAGTGTGAAAGGGTGAAAGTGAGAGACAGTGCGTGTAAGAGGCAGAAAACGTGAGGCAAATAATGAGAGAGAGAGAGAGAGAGGGAGGGAGGGAGAGATAGAGAGATCAAACCAGCTTAACAAGACATAATGAGAGACTGAAGTTGAGATAAAAAGGAAGAAGAGTAGTTAGTATCAGAGAGAGAGAGAGAGAGAGAGAGAGAGAGAACAACAAATCAGACCAGCTCAAGCAGAAATAATGAGAGATAATAAAGTTGAGATAAGAAGAGGGAACTTATAAGTAGCAGGAGTCTTTTATAGGGAAATATGTTCATCCTGATTTACATTACAGGATATACCGGTAAACTAATAATACCTTGCTTGAAAATGGCACAGGAATCAAAACCCCAATAATAGTTAAGGGGAGGTTTTTAGTTTGTTCCCTACATCCTCCATCTAGCTTATAATTACGCCTCCTTGACCCCCTTTTAAGATAAGTTTGTACATTTTTCGGTAGAAAAATGTGCCGGCCGAAGGCCGGTTCCTCTTAAATTACAAGCTCGCTATTGCTTGCCAGGAAAATATCGACACCTAAATGACAGGAAACGTTTTAAAATAATGACATAAATGGGACGAAAGTTCTTAAAATTGCCAAACGAATGGGGTGCACGTCTTAAAATCTCAAAAGCAATGGGGCTAAACATGAGGGAGAAAGGGGTCAAGAAAAAAATCACTCGAGTGGAAATATCCCCTTAAACACACTACCCCAATAATAATAACCACCGCCTAAGACGTCGCCCCAGATAGTGTTAAGATGACCCACCAGCAGCATCCCCAACCAGTAATAGTTCGGGCCCCTCCACCGGCACTTGAAGGGGAGATATGGGTTCGTTTGGCTGGGCCCCCTTCTCCCTCATGTTTACCCCCATTATTTTTTAGATTTTAAGATGTTTGCCCCATTAGTTTGGTGATTTTAATACCTTTCGCCCCATTTCCTTGTCAATATTAAGACCTTTCGTGCCCTTTAAATGTAATTGTTTTCCTGACGAGCGATAGCGAGCCTGTAATTGTGGAGGAACCGGTCTTCGGCCGTGACATATTTCTATCGAAAAATGTATAAATTTATCTCGAATTGGGATCTAATGGATATTTTTTTAAAGTTTGATGGATGTCTAGGGATGAATCTAAAAAAATAGTAATTATATGACAAAATCGACCAAAAAAAATATACCCTTCCCCCTTGAATAAATATACCCTTCCCCCTTGAATAAATATAGGTATATAAAAGGCACATAAAGCGTCCATAATAGCATAGCCTTATCATTTAGGTATATTGACAGAAATATAGCCGTTTAATATATACAGTATACGCAATCATCTTAACCCCTTGAGGAATATGACGCATTTTAACAGTTTATTCTGGCTATCACTAAACGATTTGTATGCAACTTGGGAACCATCTGTAGGAATCAAAGGGGTAAAAACTATCTCGATGTACACTCGGCCAAATAAGTGATGGCTCGGTACCAAGTATATGTTGATCAATAATTGGTATCAGCAATATCTAAAACTTGTTGTATTCGTTTTGAGCGAGATATATAAACATGTTCCCACCCTATTCAACATCTGACAGACATTAATACAGCACAGAGCGAGCCAAACGTAATGATAGCCGAGTATGACTTATTACCGCGACCGTACACTCCAGCTTGCACAACTTCTCTTTAAGGGGGCCCACCTCGCCTTTGTTTTCTCTTTCTCTCCCTCTCTCTTTGGCTTTTATCCAGTCGGCCCCATTCAGCCTAATGATTTAAGACGTTTACCCTATCCAGGTGTCAATATTTTCCTGGCGAGCGGTAGCGAGTCAGCATTTGTATATTTTTGTTTTGACAGCAAGCTAAATTTGTACATTTTTCGATAGAAAAATGTGTCCGGCAAAGCCGGATTTCTCCATACAATGCTGGATCGCTATCGCTCGCCAGGAAGAAATCAACACCTGGATGGGTATAAACGTCTTAAAACAGTTGGCTGAATGGGGCCGAATGGATACAAGCCAGGGAAAGAGAGAAAAGGAGAGAAAGATAAAAAAAAAAACGGTGACCCCCCTTAACTAGATGGTATAGTATTGTAATCACCAGAACAACCTCTCCGAAGGCGTCCTAATCCTCAAGGGGTTATTACCTTTATTATACTTATTATTTACCCTGTGTATGTATTATATTATTATGTATTTATTTATTATTTATTTTTGTTTTATTTTCCCTATGTATTTATTTATTATGATGTATTATGTATTATTATGTATTATTTATTATTATGTATTATGTATTATGTATTATTATGTATTATGTATTATTATGTATTATGTATTATTATGTATTATGTATTATGTATTATTATGTATTATTTATTATTATGTATTATGTATTATGTATTATTATGTATTATGTATTATTATGTATTATGTATTATTATGTATTATGTAGTATTATGTATTATTATGTATTATGTATTATTTATTATTATGTATTATGTATTATTATGTATTATTTATTATTATGTATTATTTATTATGTATTATTTATTATTATGTATTATGTATTATTTATTATTATGTATTATTTATTATTATGTATTATTTATTATTATGTATTATTTATTCATTATTATTTATTTTCCCTATGTATTTATTTATTATTATGTATTATGTATTATTATGTATTATTATGTATTATGTATTATTATGTATTATTGTGTATTATTATGTATTATTGTGTATTATTATTTATTTTCCCTATGTATTTATTTATTATTATGTATTATGTATTATTATCTATTATTTCCCTATTATGCCATTTACGTGTCGATTTTTTCCTGGCGAGCGATAGCGAGCCTGTAATTTAAGGGGAACCGGCCTTCGGCCTGGATTTGTCTAGAAAGGGGATCTAGGGGGAGTAATTTTAAGCTTGATGGAAGTCTAGGGAATCAACTAAAAACCTCCCCTTAACCTCAGAGAAATGGTTATTCCCAAATATGTGTAAAAAGACAAACTTTTATATAAGCTACTGACACTATTCTATAGTTGTGAATGTCAGCCATATCAGGGTTTTTTTTTTTTTTTTTTTTTTTTTTTTTTTCTATGTGATTGAGGGAGGCAAAAGCCATAACTGCCTATAGCGAGTGCCTCCCCCATAGTTGAAAGAGTGACAGGGCCAACATCAAGGGACGTTCGAGCCAAAATACCTGGACACACGGAGTTTGAAGCAATTTAAGTCATTGGAAGCGGGAAAAACTGATTCTGGGAGAGAGTTCCAGAGCTCAGCTGTTGAGTAGAAGAAAGTTTGAGAGTAACGTTTCACTCTGTTGTATTCGCTCACTGTGTTGTATTCGGTTATAATATGTGATCATTATCTTAATATTGGCCACGTTATCAAACTCGGCATTCAGTATTCTTAAGGGGAGGTTTTTTAGTTTGTTTCCTACTCTCCAGCAATCTCAAAATGTCACCCCCTTGACCCCATTTCAAGATAAATTTGTACATTTTTCGGTAGAAAAATGTCCCGGCAGAAGGCCGGTTACTCTTAAATTACAGGCTCGCTATCGCTCGCCAGGATAAAATCGACACCTAAATGGCACGAAAGGTCTTAAAATTTACAGAATGGGGCGGAAATTCTTAAAATCACCAAACTAATGGGGCAAACGTCTTAAAATCTCAAAAACAATGGGGCTAGACATGAGGGAGAAAGGGGTCAAGAAAAAAAGTCCCTCAAGTGGAAATCTCCCCTTAATGCTTGAATGATTTGGTTTCACTATTACACTGAAATCATAGAACATGCAATTGTTTCTCATGGTACAATCTTCCTAGCCGATAGAACAAGAATGCAACCCTAGCTTGAACTCTCTGTAATCACACGTGCCTATTCTGCCCAACTCTCTAACCCAAGAGTAAATCGATTTTTCCAGTCTTTCTTCTACTCAGCAAGCAATCTTTAGAACTCTCTCTCTCTCTCAATCTGTCTTTCCCCCATCCTAAGACTTAAACTGTTTCAAGCTCCGTGTGTCCAGACATTTTGACTCTAACGTATTTGGCTCACTGTCACTCCTTCAACTTCGAGGGAGACACTTGTTACAGGCAGGTTTGCATTTCATCTCTTTCACTAACATACAAAAAAACAATAACACAGTGAATTGAAAAAGTGATTGCATTAGATATATAACGTACCGTAATAACTCTCCCTATCTATAGTTCAACCTGTCTTCGTGGCGCAATGCATAAGGTGTTGATTTTCGGTGTGAGCGTCCTGGGTTCGAATCCACGGACTGCCGCATGTGTTTGTAATATTTCATTAATCGATTTTAGGAGTAGAGTTGGTTGTTGGAGGGAGCATAATAAACAATGTAATATAGTCCAATATTTTCTAGGCGTTCTTCTTTACTCATATGCAATATTTGGAAAAATAGGATACTGTTTATCAAAACCTCTATGATTTTTTCCGACTCAATTCTGTATAGACTATGTGGTGGAAAATCCGAAATGGGAACGACTTTCAATGTTTATGAGCATTACATTACACGTCAAATCTTGTGGAATAAAAAGAGAGAGAGAGAGAGAGAGAGAGAGAGAGAGAGAGAGAGAGAACCAAAACTAAAAAATAAATAAAAAAAAGAGAGAGAGAGAGAGAGAGAGTTGCAGTGGATAATGCCGGAAAGTTAAGGCGAGATAGAGCAGATTTAGAGGCTAATTCTTGCAAGGTAAGGAGAGAGAGAGAGAGAGAGAGTGAGAGAGAAAACAAGAGAGGAAAAATAATATTCCGTAGAACCCCCCTTTGAGATCAAATTGTGTATTTTCCGGTCGAAAAATTCCCTGGCCAAAGCAATTGCAAGCTCACTATTGCTCGCCAGGAAAACAATGACACCTAAATGGGCATGCAAAGTCTTAAAATCGAGAAAATGATGGGGCTAAACATACAAGAGAAGGGGATCCAGAAACACCCCCCCCCCCCCCCCCCCTAACCCCTTCAATACCAGGGACGTAATTATCATGATATTCTGGTAACTATAAGACGCTTTTATACAGCTTAGAATGGACCTCTAGCAATAATAAGGCTTCAAATATCTCACCTATTCTAACTACCACAGATCCTTCCTAAGCTGCATAATATCGTTTACGTAATATAGCTAGACTAAAATATAACACACGTCGCTGGTACTCAAAGGGTTAAGGGGAGGTCTCCACTTGAGGGATTTTTTGCTTGACCTCTTTCTCCCTCATGTTTAGCCCCATTGCTTTTGATATTATAAAATGTTTGCCCCATTAGTTTAGCAATTTTAAGAACTTTCACCCCATATTAAGACCTTTCGTTCAATTCAGGTGTCGATTTTATCCTGGCGAGCGATAGCGAGCCTGTAATTTAGGAGGAACCGGCCTTTGGCCGGGACAAGTACAAGTTTATCTTGAAAGGGACTCAAGGGGGTGTAATTTTAAGCTTGATGGAGGTCTAGGGACCAAACTAAATATCTCCCCTTAAGTCGTGTATGATGAAGGAAAGTCAAACTGAGGAAGAGAATTAATATAAAGTAATAATTATATACGATAGAATGCATCATGGTGTACTGAAAAGGTTAGGTTGAATTAACTTCGTCTATAGTCGATTAATGGGGTGTTTTCTTTTGGACACCCTTCTCCCTCGTGCTTAGCCCCATTAGTTTCAACATTTTAAGACGTATCCCCACTATTTTGGCTATTTTCAGACCCTTCACCCCATTTCTTTGTCAATGTTAAGACCGTTTAAGCCATTTAGGTATTGATGTTTTCCTGGCGAGCGATAGCTAGCCTGTAATTAAGGAGGAACCGGCCTTTGGACAACTTTATCTCGAAGGATATGTATATAAGGTTTAGAGAGGAAACTAAAAAAGTAAAACTCTTAACATTTTCATACAAAAAAGGTGGTTATCCCTTTTATTATAACGTAAACCATAACGTAAACCATAACGTAAACCATAACGTAAACCATAACGCAAACCATAACGTAAACCATAACGTAAACCATAACGCAAACCATAACGTAAACCATAACGCAAACCATAACGTAAACCATAACGTAAACCATAACGTAAACCATAACGTAAACCATAACGTAAACCATAACGTAAACCATAACGCAAACCATAACGTAAACCATAACGCAAACCATAACGTAAACCATAACGTAAACCATAACGTAAACCATAACGTAAACCATAACGTAAACCATAACGCTGTCTTTCAGTTTATTCTGGCTATTGATAAGACGATTTTATTAAGCTGAAGGGCGTCTGTGATACTTGAAGAGTTAATTAAGATACACTTGAACCTTTTGTTGTTTTTGTTAGAGCATTTTCCTAAGCTGTATAATATAATCTGCTCAACAGGTGGCGTTGTGTGTGTGTAAGTGTGAGAGTCCGAGTGTAGGGGGTGAGACAGTGAAGCACGGGAACGAGGTGGCTTCAGAGATGGGGTCGTTTCGGGCCATGAGTGAGCACCGTGCCTCATGTGAAGGCAAGATGGCAGGTGCTCGTTGTACTCTACGTGCTTCACATGTCTCACTCCCTAGACTGGAACAAGACCTCACGGGCTTCACTGTTCATTGTAAAGCGGTGAATGTTAAGGCTCTCAGCCTATGCCCGAGAGGAAGTAAGTTGGAATATAGAAAAAAAAAAAAAAAAAAAAAAAAAAAAAATCTAGTGTTAGCCAGAACACAACGAAAGAGACGGTATATTACCTTAAGGGGAGGCAGACCGTTTTTCTGGACCCCCTTCTCCCTAATGTTTAGCCCCACTAGTTTTGAGATTATAAGACGTTCGTTCCGCTAATTTGGCGATTTTGAGACCATTCGCGTCCTTTCTTTGTCAATTCGTGCCATTTAGGTGTCGAGTTTTTCCTGGCGAGCGATAGCAAACCTGTAATACTAAAGTGCTCCTCCTCAAATGGCGTTTGTATTCTTGCTGAACCATGCTGACAAGACTAACATGCTGTCTTTGTTAGCAGATGTAGATTTAATAGACTTAAGAAATATTGCATCTCGTTTAGAAGAAAACAAAATAGTAGAGCGTTTTGATCTTTAGATGAGGGGGTGTGACGCCAACAGGTGAGGTTTGGGATCAACAGGTGAGGTTTTGGATCAACAGGTGAGGTTTTGGATCAACAGGTGAGGTTTCGGTTCAACAGGTGAGGTTTCGGTTCAACAGGTGAGGTTTCGGTTCAACAGGTGAGGTTTCGGTTCAATAGGTGAGGTTTTGGATCAACAGGTGAGGTTTTGGTTCAACAGGTGAGGTTTTGGTTCAACAGATGAGGTTTTGGCTCAACAGGTGAGGTTTCGGTTCAACAGGTGAGGTTTCGGTTCAACAGGTGAGGTTTTGGATCAACAGATGAGGTTTTGGATCAACAGGTGAGGTTTTGGCTCAACAGGTGAGGTTTTGGTTCAACAGGTGAGGTTTTGGTTCAACAGGTGAGGTTTTGGTTCAACAGGTGAGGTTTTGGTTCAACAGGTGAGGTTTTGGATCAACAGGTGAGGTTTCGGTTCAACAGGTGAGGTTTTGGATCAACAGGTGTGGTTTTGGTTCAACAGGTGAGGTTTTGGTTCAACAGATGAGGTTTTGGATCAACAGGTGTGGTTTTGGTTCAACAGATGAGGTTTTGGATCAACAGATGAGGTTTTGGATCAACAGGTGTGGTTTTGGATCAACAGGTGTGGTTTTGGTTCAACATATGAGGTTTTGGTTCAACAGGTGAGGTTTTGGTTCAACAGGTGAGGTTTTGGTTCAACAGGTGTGGTTTTGGATCAACAGGTGTGGTTTTGGTTCAACAGGTGAGGTTTTGGTTCAACAGATGAGGTTTTGGATCAACAGGTGTGGTTTTAGTTCAACAGATGAGATTTTGGATCAACAGATGAGGTTTTGGATCAACAGGTGTGGTTTTGGTTCAACAGGTGAGGTTTTGGATCAACAGGTGTGGTTTTAGTTCAACAGATGAGGTTTTGGATCAACAGATGAGGTTTTGGATCAACAGGTGTGGTTTTGGATCAACAGGTGTGGTTTTGGTTCAACAGGTGAGGTTTTGGATCAATAAATGAGGTTTTGAATCATAAGGTGAGGTTTTGGTTCAACATGTAAGGTTTTGGATCATCAAGTGAGGTTTTGGAATAAATTGTGAGGTTTTGGATCAACAGGTGTGGTTTTGGATCAATAAATGAGGTTTTGAATCAAAAGGTGAGGTTTCGGTTAAACAGGTAAGATTTTGGATCATCAAGTAAGGTTTTGGAATAAATTGTGAGGTTTTGGATCAACAGGTGAGGTTTTGGATCAAAAGGTGAGGTTTTGGATCAAAAGGTGAGGTTTTGGATCAATAGGTGAGGTTTTGGATCAATAGGTGAGGTTTGGGATCAACAGATGAGGTTTTGGATCAAAAGACAAGGTTTGGGATCAACAGGTGAGGTTTTGGATCAACAGACGAAGTTTTGGATCAGCAGATGATGTTCAGGATCAACAGGTGAGGTTTTGGACCAACAGGTGAGGTTTTGGATCAACAAGTGAGGTTTTGGATCAACAGACGATGTTTTGGATCAGTATACAAGGTTTTGGATCAACAAACTAGGTTTGGGATCAACAGACGAGGTTTTGGATTAGCAGATCAGGTTCAGGATCACAGGGGAGGTATCGAGTACCAGGTGATGTTTTGGATCATGAGGGGAGACCTTGGATCAACAGGTGAGGATATGAATCGCCAGGTGAAAGAGAGAGAGAGACCTGTTGTGTTGCTGACGTCAGGATGGCGTCACGTAGAGGCATTGATCCTTGCCACAGGGGAGAGAGAGATAGAGAGAGTGCTTGTGTGTGTGTAAGAGAGAGAAAGCGTGTGTGTGTGTAAGGGAGAGAAAGTATGTGTGTTTGTTTGTGTGTGTGCGTGTTGTGTGTGTGCGTGTGTGTATTCATAATTGTACTTAGACAGGAATTGAGTTTTTGGCTCGTATTGTCTCGCTTCCTAGACATTATCATCAATGACAATTACCCATCTCCTTGCTCAAGGGAGATGGTAACCGCCGGCTATGTCTCAGAAAACCTTCATCAACCTGAGCGAGATTTGAACCCCGGTCTGTTGGGTTGCAGGCAGGGACTGACCACTTTGTGTGTGTGTGTGTGTGTGTGAGAGAGAGAGAGAGAGAGAGAGAGAGAGAGAGAGAGAGAGAGAGAGAGAGAGAGAGAGAGAGAGAGAGAGAAAGAGAGAGAGAGAGAGCATACCAAGTGTTTCATATACCTCGCTATCCACTCCAGAGAGATAAAATACCAGTATATGTATATGCAAGCATTTCCTCATATTATACGAGTGATAAACCTCTTCACCTCTATACGTCACCCTTGCTTGCATATTTGTATTAAGGGGAGATGGTTCACTTTAGGGGGGATTTTTGCATGTATTCATTGTGTTTCTAGTTTCCTCCCTAGACCTCCATCAAATTTAAAAAAACATCCATTAGATCCCCCTTCTAGATTAATTTTTAAATTTTTCGGTAGAAAAATTTCCCGGCCGAAGGCCGATTCTTCCAACATTACAGGCTCACTATCGTTCGCCAGGGAAAAAATCGACACCTAAATAGCACGAAAGGTCTTCTATACTTCAAAACTCTATCTGCAAAACTCTTACTAACACTTAATGCCAACAACCAAATCTTTATGGGGAATTGCTTAGCCCACTCTGTACCGGTGACGTCCTTTTCATTATCGTCTGACATACTGTATATTAGACGTTTGTATTCAGCTTACGAAGGACGTCTACCTGTGAATAGGCTACAGAGAGAGAGAGAGAGAGAGAGAGAGAGAGAGAGAGAGAGAGAGAATAAAATGCCAGTAGGCCTAAGCAACTAGAAAATTACCCTAATCTAACTCCTCAATAGAAAACTAGACTATCAATAAAAAACGGGATATTAATCAACCAATCAGAAGCGTCGCTGGCCGATGACGTCACGACCCTGCACTAGGCGGGAAAAGTGAGACATTGGTCAGAGAGGTCCGCCATCTTTGTTCTCCATTAGTTTTCGTTATTATTAGTGAACTAGTGAATTTTAGTGATTTTCGAGACTCATTACATAGACATAGTAACATAGAGATATTGATGTTGGTAGAACTATTGTGTTTTCCGGAAAAGATAAGAAGATATGGGTGAAATAATATGCCCTGTGAAGAGCTCCCAATTTCGTTACTCAAATATTCGCTTTTATTAGTGAACTATTGACTATTAGCACTTCTCAAGCTTATTATAGATACATAGTGACATAGATACGTTGGATTTGATACAGATTTAGTGTTTGGCGATACAGAAAAGGAGAGATGGAAGATATTTATGGGGGGTCTTGCGTACTTAATTTGGTAAGTAGTAATTGCCTGTATTAGTGGTATATATTTTCGATTGTCGCATCACCCAACCTCGGTAACTCACAAAGGTCTGGAGCAAATGGGCTTTAAATCTCGCCACCCACTCCCCGGCCGACTCTTCCCAAACGGTAGAAAAATTGGCTCGACTACTATAGTAGTTTGGGAGTGATAGAGGTTAATGTTCAATAGTGTTGGCCTACTTATTCGGAACACGGTATAATATCAATGTAATAAATGCACTGATTGTCGGTGTGAGCGTCCTGGGTTCGAATCCCCGGACTGCCACATGGATTTGTTGATTTCATTAATTGAGTTTAGAAGTAAAGTTGGTTAGTGTAAAGAACATAAGAAAGATGTACAAGTTATATGAAATTTGAACAGATCAATATATACAATTGTACAGACAAATTCAATAATATTCCGTGATTATATGCCTATACCCTGGGCGTCAAACCGGAGCAATTTTGTTTAAAGATTTGAATGAATATGAAAAGGAATACAAGAAAATTAGCATGAAATAGCATCGTTTTGTTCATTTTATCACTTTCAAGAACATAATTTGAACTATAAAGCATGATCTTACTTATGCTTAAACAATGATCTATTTTTGTTATCAATTTCACCACACCACCAAAGAGAGAGAGACAGACAGACAGACAGACAGACAGACAGACAGACAGACAGAGAGAGAGAACCGGGGGAGGGGGGTGGGGGGAAGTAAGAAGGCTGGTAAAGAGAAACAGGGGAGAGGTAAAGGTTTATATAAAAATATAGAAGGCGGAACGGGATGTTAAGAGAGAGAGAGAGAGACTGAGACTGTCAACGCCTGGTTTGGAGGTCAGCACGAGGCACCACTCTCATAAATGTATACACATATTTTATTCGGGGCCTTATCCTGTCAAATTAAGGGGGAATGGCCGTATTTATTTCCTCATGTATATATGTTTTTATAAAAAAAAAATAGTTTCCTTCCTAGACCTCCATCAATCTTTAAAAAAAAAACATCCATTAGATACCCCTTCTATATTAATGTGTACATTTTTTGGTAGTAAAATGTCACGGCCAAAGGCCGGTTCTTCCAAAATGTGCAAGTTCACGGAAAAAATTTGACAGATGCATTAAATAAAACGTCTTAAACCGAACTAATGGAGCGTAACAGAGAAGAACTCTTATATTGATAGTTCAGCCTCTCATTAATAATAATATTATATGGTCAAACAGTACAATAATTATATCTATCTATCATATAATTTGCACTTGTCTATCAGTGGTGTTCCTTATCCCATAAATTGTTTATCCACCCGTGGCTTTGGTAAGGGATTCCTGGTATCATTAATTTGTAAGTCGTCATGGTTCGCGGAACACTTGTGCATGACACGTGTGTGTATAATAGTATTGTACATCATGGAGTGTTTGAAATGTTGTGTGTGTGAGTGTGTTTGTGTGCTGTGGGTGTGTGTGTTGTGGGTGTGTGTGTTGTGGGTGTAAGTGCTGTGTGTGTGCTGCGGGTGTGTGTGCTGTGTGTGTGCTGCGAGTGTGTGTGCTGTGTGTGTGTGTGCTGTGGGTGTGTGTGTTGTGGGTGTAAGTGTTGTGTGTGTGCTGTGGGTGGGTGGGTGGGTGTGGGTGTGTGTGTGTATGTGTGTAATATCATCGGGTAAATCTAGGAGTGTCAAACCTTTACTATACGATAATAGCGCAGTGTGAAGGGTTAATTCCACTCCCTATAGCCACAAAGATTGACCAACCTCCGCCATATTGCTGCCATTGGTGTCATTAAGGGGGTATTACTCGCTTCTTCTGGACCCCCTTCTCCCTCATGTTTAGCATATTAGGTTTGAGGTTTTAAGACGTTCGTTCCGTTAGTTTGGCGATTGTGAGACCTTTCGCCTCATTGTGTTATCAATATGAAGACCTTTCCAAAATCGTTTAATAGTTGCCAGAATATGATAAAAGGGACGTCCCTGGTACTGAACGGGTTAACCCTTTTATTACCGGTGATGTACTTTTCATTAAATTCTGGCAACTTATTTACGATTTTATTAAGTTTAGGAAGGATGTCTACCCATGAAAAGGCTACAGACTATCTCAATTAACCCTTTTAGCTACCATATATTCTTCCTAAGCTTCATAAAATCGTCTAAATGTAGCTGAAATCAAATACCAATGACGTCGGCGGTACAGAAAGGGTTAAGGGGAGATGGGCCGGTTTTCTGGACCACTTTCTCCCTCGTGTTTAGCCCCATTAGTTTTAAGGTTATAAGACGTTCGGTTCATTAGTTTGGCGATTTTAACACCTTTAGCTCCATTTCGTTTTCAATTTTATGACCTTGCGTGCCATTTAGGTGTCAATTTTTTCCTGGCGAGCGATAGCGAGCCTGAAAGTTTAAGAGGAACCGGCCTTCGGCCGGGAAATTATTCTACCGAAAAATGTACAAATATATATTGAAGGGGGTTCTATGGGGTGTTTTTCTAAGCTTGATGGAGGTCTAGCGAGGAAACTAAGAACTAAAGGAATACATGAATTTATGGACCAAAAAAACGGCCCATGTCTCCTTAAATATAGATCGAATACGCTGCATCATTGCCGGATCGGAATGCAACGTTAAAAGCGGGCCGATGCTCTCCCCACTTAATTCCAAGCACTCCAAGCCGATACCCCGACACCAAGACCCCGCGCCGATATCACCAAGGCCCGCGCCGATAACAAGGGCCTAGCGAGGGGCCTGTTATCGGGCACTTAGAGATACCTTTCATCTCTTATCACGCGCTTGTTCACAGATTACGGGGCCCTCCTTGTGTGCACGCGTTGTCTCCCTGCTGTGTGTGTGTGTGTGTTTGTATGTGTGTAAGTGTGTGTGTTTGTATACGTGTAAGTATGTGTGTGCAGATTACGGTGTTCTCCTGGTGTGCACGCGTTATCTCCCTGGTGTGGTATATTTGTGTAAGTGTGTGTGTATGTGTGTGTGTTAAAGTGTGTGTGTTTGTGTACGTGTAAGTATGTGTGTATGTTTGTGTAGGTTACGGTGTCCTCCTTGAATGCACGCGTGGTTTTCCAGACACTGAACTTCTGATCTACCTGCTATTTCCAATTGGGGCAGAGAAACCCTGTTGCCTTTAATGCTTCCAAAACCCATTTTCTCCATCTATCTACCTGTCCGGAACTCCCAGCGGACTATCCCTTATTCTTCAACATTACAAAATCAGTCGTTAATTTTCTCTCAATATTCTTGGTGTCTCTTTTTCTTCTGCTCTCACTTGGAAGAACCATATTACCATTCTTGCTAAAGCAGCCTCTCAGAATCTGGGTGTGCTCAACCTCCTCAAGGGGTTCTTTACCCCTGCATAGCTTCTTGCTCTGTAAAGGGGCACAGTGCGTCCTTGTATTGAGTATTGTTCACATGTGTGGGGAGGATCCTCTCACACCGCACTCCTAGACAAAGTAGAAAGGAAGGCCTTTCGTGTCATTAATTCCCTCCCACTCACCAACTCACTGCAAACTATCTCTCTTCGCCGCAATGTTGCATCTCTCTCGCTATTCTATTGCTACTACAATAATCAGAGCTCCTCAGAGCTCTCCCAGTGTATACCACCTCCTCTACGTAGGGTACATGGTACCCGTCTTGCAACACAATCCCACCCCTACTCTGTGCAACTCTCCAACCCAAGAGTGAAACATTACTCTCAGACTTTCTTCTATTCAACAGCTGAGCTCTGGAACACTCTCCCAGAATCAGTCTTTCCCTCCTCCTATGACTTAGATTGCTTCAAACTCTGTGTGTCCAGGCATTTTGGCTCGAACGTCCCTTGATTTTGGCCCTGTCACTCTTTCAACTATGGGGGAGGCACTCGCTACAGGCAGTTCTGCCTTTTGTCTCCCTCACTCACATTGAAAAAAACAAAAATTGTGTTTGTTGTAGTGTAAGTATGTGTGTATGTGTGTGTATATTACGGTGTCCTCCTTGTGTGCACGCGTCTCTTTGGTTTGGTGTGTGTGTGTGTGTGTGTGTGTGTGTGTGTGTGTGTGTTTGTTTGTGTATGTGTAATTGTCTGTCTGAGTGTATGTACAATAGGACTATTATGCCTGATTTCCAGTCTTCGGGCACACTTCCCTTCTCCTGTGCTAGTGTAAACATTTTCAATTAACATTCAATCACTATCACTTCTTCACTTCTATATCATATTTTCGATTGTCTGTCTGTGTGTGTGTGTGTTCTTAACCCTCTCCGACATATGACGCGATTTTGAGCCTATTAGGGATACTTTAAAACCTTTGTTACCATCAGGGGTATTTAAAAACCTTTAGTTTAGTTACTTCAACCTCTGCAGTTGTCTTTGAGTTAGCTGTGGGCAGAAAACTAATTTTGGAGAGGTAATTATAAGAGTGAGAGAACTCTATTCCTTATTGCTAATCTGGCAACCTCTGCGTCATATGAGTCTGAAGGGGTTAATAGGCGGCCACAGTTTTGGACCTGGGGAGCTGAAACTTTGCATGTGGGTGTCAATTGACCTGGGTCAGGTCATAGAGGGGGCGAGGCCACGATCGGAGGTCGTTTCGAGGCCGAAATTGAAAAACAAATGAAAAAAAATGAAAAAATGGGCGTTTGGGGCAGAAGGAGGCCTCCGATCGAAAAGGTGTATGGAACGAAAGTTGTTCGCAGCCCCCCAAAATGGGGGTACGGATGAGGTCAGATCCAAAATCGGAGGTCATTTAGCGGCCGAAATCGAGGTCGCCGTTTAATGAGGCACAGGAGGTCGAGGCCGGTGATTATGGTAGTAGTAGTATTGTGATGATTGTGGTAGTAGTGATTGATGATGGTGATTATGGTAGTAGTAGTGGTGGTAGTAGTGATTTTAAACCCAGGCAACGCCGGGTACCCCTGCTAGTCTCTAATAATAATAATAATTATGATGATAATAATAATAACAATAATAGTTTATTTATTTTTCACTTTCAATTCTAAGGCTGAAAATCTACTGACTTCCTTAAACTACGTACTTTACAATAGTGATTCTGTGTTGCATATATAATGACTCCGTGATAACAATACAGTACAGTTGCCCAAATAAGTCGTGTCGCACTGTCATTACGTTTTGTTCACTGTGTGCTGTATTAATGTCTGTCAGATGTTGAATAGGGTGTGTAAAGATAGAAACGTGTGTATATATCACGCGAAATGATCAATCAATGCTTAGATAGTGCTGATACCAATTATTGATCAAAATATACTTGTTGCCACGACATCACTTATTTAGCCAACTGTATCCAACTGGATCGTATTTACCTTAATTACAAAAAATTACTTTCTCATTAATAATGCCCATGTTGTGAAAATATGAGTGTTTGGGTTATACTCACATTGTTGTTGCTATTGTTTTAGGGTTTGTAAGATGTGTTAGCTCTTTCTTAGCTTAGAGAGGTATTATTAGTATTATTATTATTAGTAGTAGTAGTAGTAGTAATGTTGTTGTTGTTATTATTATTATTACTATTTGTATTATTATTATTACTGTTGTTGTTATTGTTACTATTGTGCGGATGTTGTTTGTGTCTACTGTATACTAGATTACATAGTGTATTGTCTTTCTCCATTGCAGGTCAGCTGAGTCATCTGTATTTTCGGATTCAGGGACCGAAAAACAAGAGGGAACCCAAATGAACCATGATTATACAAACCAAGCCCAACATTACCGTAGAAAATCAAGGCAAACTAAACCAAGTGAAAAACCCAGTGAAGGCAAGTGAAACAACACTCACCAACCAAATCAACCAACCCATCTCAACCTAAGCCACGTAAAGGTAAGTTGAAAATAGAATAAGTAAACTCAAACATAAATATCTAAGAAGAATATATAAAATTAAAAAGGAGCGTCGTGAAAGTATGAGAGAGGAGAGAGGAGACGAGAGAGGGAAGAAGGTGAGATGAGAGAGAGAGAGGAGAAAGCGAGAGAGAGAGAGAGAGAGAGAGAGAGAGAGGAGAGAGAGAGAGGAGAGGAGGTGGGGAGAGCGGGAGTGAGGTGAAGGAGAGAGAGAGAGAGAGAGAGAGATGGAGATGGGGGTAAGGGAAGGGACTGAAGTAGTAACCTTGAATATCAATTATAATCGAACCGAAGACAAACTTAGCGGAAATTGTGTGAAGAAATATTACTCAAACATTATAACAAGCAATAAGCACCCCCATACTTCTCCACTATTCACCATCATGAGCAACACACACACACACACACACACACACACACACTAACCATAAGGAACTACCAAACAACCAAAGACAGCAGCACCCTATTGGTCTAGTAACACACACACACACACACACACACACACACACACACACACACACACACACACACACACATTATGGAACTACCAAACAACCAAAGACAGCGACACCCTATTGGTCTGGGAACTGAACGGTGGCCTTGACCTGACATCGATTTTAACCCCCCCCCTCTCCCTCCACCCTCTCCTTCTCCTTACCCCCTCCCCCCCACCCCCTCCCCCTCCCCTAAAATAACTCTCGACTCTAAACAATTACGCAACTTAAGGGGAGACTGGCCGTTTGTTTGGTCTATTAATTCATTTATTCATATATTTTTTTAGTTTCCTCCCTAGACCTTCATCAAGCTTTAAACAAAATCCTAGACCCCCCTTCAAGATAAATTTGTATTTTTTTCTATAGAAAAATTTCCCGGCCGAAGGCCGGTTCCTCTAAAAATATCAGGCTCGCTATCGCTCGCCAGGAAAAAATCGACACCTAAATGGCACGAAAGGTCATAAAATTGACAAAGAAATGGGGTGGAAGGTGTTAAAATCGCCAAACTAAAGGGCCGAACGTCTTTTAATCTCAAAACAAATGGGGCTTAACACGAGGGGGAAAGTGGACCAGAGAAACGACCCGTCTCCCCTTAATACCTATTATGGAATCCGCCCATTTGCCACTTAGCCGGGTTTTAAGGCATCGTGTTTTGTATTATATTTTTGGGGATTCTGCAGGTTTCTTCATATTGTAGCTTTAAGAGTGCCATCATACTAAATATAATATGAGAGAGTGAACCAAAGTTGTGTGTGTGTGTGTACTTACTCTAGTTGTACTTACGCTAGTTGTATTGCGGGAGTGAGCAATGCTCGTTATTTCCCGCCTCCTATATGTGTAGGTGTTATATGTATCGTTGGAATGGCTGTGGATGTGTGTGTAGTCTGTATTTTTAGCCAATTGGCGACATCGGAAACGAAGGCTTAGGGTGGATCTGTATGGTACCATTCTCACTATAGACGGTACCGTCTCGCCCGAAGGCTTAGGTAGCCATCAGCTTAGGTGAACCATATGATACCCATCTCGCCTTGTACCATTTTTGCCAACCCCAGATGGGACGTCACAACGTCGTCCACTTATTCCAGGTACCTATTTACACCTAGGTGAACTGAGGCTAACACATGAAAGGAGACAAGCCCAATTTGTCTCCGCCCGGCCGGGGATTGAACCCCCGACCCCTCGTGTGTGAGACGAGAGCTCTACCTACTAGGCTACGGGCTGTGTGTGTGTGTGTGTGTGTAGCAGACGGGGACAACAGTATCGATAAATGATATGCTTTTGTTGTGAGGTTGTTGGTATTGTACATTGTATATTTCTTTGTACTGTAGATAGAGAGAGTCGTGGGTGTGTGGGTGTAAATAGTGTGTATGAGTGTGTAGATAGGGTGTTTGTGTGAGAGAGAGAGAGAGTGAGTGTGTATGTGTGTGTGTGAGACTGTTGATGTGTATGTGTATGTGTATTTTTGACTGTCGGTGGTTCGAGCCTGACTGAGAGTATAAAACTTATCACATCCACACACGTACTTCACCCACCCACTCACCCACCTCACCTATCCATCCATCCACCCACCCACCCACCCACCCAGCTATTTCACTCATCCACTCACCGACCAATCATCCTATCCACTCATCCATCTTCTCAGCCACCCACCCGCCCATATATCCATCCATGCATGTATAATATGTGTAGGTGTTTCTTTTTCATCCGATCTTTCTTGGAAAGATCATATTACCACTCTTGGTAAAATAGCTTCCCAAAAATTAGGTGTGCTCAACCGCCTCCGTAGGTTTATCACCCCCGCACAGCTTCTTGCTCTCTATTGGGGCACAGTGCACCCCTGTATTGAGTATTGTTCACATGTTTGGGGAGGCTCCACCCATACCGCACTTCTCGAACAAATAGAAACAAAACCATTTCACCTCATCAAATCACTTCCTCTTACTAGTTCCCTACAATCTCTTTCTACACGCCACAATGTTGCATCGCTTTCACTCTTCTATTGCTATTAAAACAATCCGTGTTCTTCAGAGCTCTCTCAGTGTATACCCCCTCCCTTGCGGCGAGTGCGAGGCACCCGCCTTTCAACACAGTCCCACTCCCATTCTGTCCTGCTCTCCAAACCAAGATTTGGCAAATTTTCTGACTTTTTTTCTACTCAACAAGTGAACTCTGAAACTCTCTCCCTCAATCACTCTTTCCTTCATCCTATGAATTAAACTGCTTCAAACTTTGTGTGTCCAGGCATTTTGACTCCAACGTCCCTTGAATTTGGCTCTGTCACTTTTGTGGCTTTGGGGGAGACACTCGTTACAGGCAACCTGCCTTTTATCTCCTTCATACACATACAATATATGTGTACAGTATGTACTACTGTGTGTGTATGTGTATGTTTCTTTGTGTGTGTGTGTGTGTGTGTGTGTGTGTGTGTGTGTGTGTGTGTGTGTCCTGAACAGGGTCAACAGTTTCGTTATATAATTCATTTCTCTTGTGTGATGTTTTTGTACAGTGTTATATTTTGTATGTAGCGTAGCCAGGGTCCTGTGTACGTGTGTGTGACTTTGTGAATTTGTGTGTTTGTAACGATGGCTGTGTTTGTGTGTGTGTGTGTGCGTGTGTGTGACTTTGCGTGTTTGTAACGATGGCTGTGTGTGTGTGCGCGTGTGTGTGACTTTGTGTGTTTGTAACGATGGATGTGTATGTGTGTGTGCGTGTGTGTAACTTTGCGTGTTTGTAACGATGGCTGTGTGTGTGCGTGTGTGTGTGACTTTGTGTGTTTGTAACGGTGGTTGCGTGTGTGTGTGTGGTTGTGGTTAAGAGATATAATGTTTAACAATTTCTACATATTGTTGCTTGCTGGTTGTGTTGATTGTGGGTATAAATAATGCTTTGTTGTTGAAGCTTCGAGCGCAAAAGAAGAAATAAAAGAATAATATATACATAGAAATAATAATAATAATAATAATAATAATAATAATAATATTAATCTGAATCACATGCGTCTCTTCTTCCCCCGTGTTTCTGCATTACTTCTCTTCCATCACCTCCACCACTTCACCTGCTCTTCCTTTTCTCCCTACCACCTATCCTCTTCCTCCTCCTCCTCCATTCCTCCATCACCTTACTTCCCTCCACCTCATCCACCAGCACCACTCCTCCTCATTTAACACCGCCTTCTCCTCTCCCACCATCTCTCTCTCACCTCCTCCATTATCACCCTTCCCCTCGTTCTAGAGCTCCTCCTCTTATTCTCCCTCTTACTCTTTATTTCCTCCTCCTCCTCATCCTCTCCTTTATCACCTCACTCCCACCACTTCTCTTTCACCTTCTCCACCACCTCCTCTTCTCCTTCTCTTCTTCCTCCCCTCTCCTCCCCCTCCCTTCCTTCCCCACCACCTACCCCCTCCCTTCCTCCCCATCCACAAACAGTATAGCCAGCACACACTAGACAGTTACCCTTTCAGCCCTTCACAATAAGCCATGTAAATAATGGAGAACTGAGTGTTCCATTTTGGCAATACCTGTGTACGTTGTCTATATCTATATGTTTGGTTTGTATGCCTCATGTATGCCTCATGTAGGTGTCTCACGAGTTTCTTTAGATACTTCCAGAAATGGTGGGTGATAATTTGCGGTTGTGTATGCTTAGCATGTATGTGTGCAATGTGTGCGAGTAGGTTTATTCATGTGTTTACAGTACTATATATTTCTGTATTTTGTTTATTCCTGTGGATGCTCATCGTGTCTGTATGCGCGCGTATGTACGTTTGTGTGTGTGAATGTATGTGTGTTGTGTGTGTGTGTGTGTGGATGTGTTTGTGTGTCTGTATGTGAATTATGCAAATCTATAATGAAAAACTTTACGCTGCATTTAGACAGAGATACAAAGGCTATACATTATATTAAAACCATTGATATGCATACATTAGTATCAGTATGAAAGCTTTGTTGATTAGAACATTCTTTGCACACAATATTAATACGCATAGGTAATATCTGAACTGAAATACGAAGCTATAGATATGAACAGAATATAATATAGGTTAAGTAAATATCATCAAATGGTCTATCTTTCGATCTATATAATATTATACCTATCAACACACACAGACAGACACACACACACACATAATATACACACATAATATACACACATACATACACACACACATAAATACACTGACCACACAAACCTAACGATTCGAACAAGGTGGTCAGGACTTAATAGAAGAGATAACAAACCCCATATATAGGAAAGTGGAAGACAAAAACAGCACGAACGCAGAGAGGGGGGGAGGTGGGAGAGGGAGAGAGAGGGAGTAAGTGAGTAAGAAAGAGAGATAAATAACAAATTTATGAACATCCTCTAACACATAGGTAAATATCTCATACACACACACACACACACACACACACACACACACACACACACACACACATACACACACACATACATACACGCACGTACGCACGCATACGCAGTCTCACACATATACAGTATACACACATGCACTCACACTAATCCTATCTTACCCTACCTAATCCTACTCTGCCTAATCCTACTTTGTCTATATTTTAGTATACCTCATCTTTTGTCCTTCTCCCTTAACTCAACAATATGTTTGAAGAATATTTCCTTTGCGGATAAAAGGAAATATGCTTCGGTAATAATTGAAGAAAAGAAAAATATAATTGTTACGCGAGAGAGAGAGAGAGAGAGAGAGAGAGAGAGAGAGAGAGAGAGAGAGAGAGAGAGAGAGAGAGAGAGAGAGAGAGAGAGAGAGAGAGAATGTGTGTGTGGGTGGGTGCGTGGGGGGGGGGGGGGAGTGAATATAATGTGTTCTTAACAATGCCTTGAATCAACACCATTATCTCAATTTACTTGAAAGGTTTTATTGAGGATTATAATGGCGTGGTTATGAATCACACACACACACACACACACACACGACTACAGTGGCCGAGTGAACTGAGTCATTGTACTCTAGTCGCTTGGCCCACGGTAGCACAGGTTCAGTCCAAGCTACCAGCAGTAAATTTAACTTTCCTGACTGTGGAGGTTAGGCGTCGATGGGCCACCTCTGTGTAACTGTGTTGGTGGTGTAATGGGTTAGATGCTTATGTTCTGGGTGTGGTGTCCCGAGTTCGAATCCAGGGAAGACCATATGCTTTCATTAGTTTATGCAAGTACATTGGGGTTTGTAATGGATGATGTTCACCTGTTCCCTGCCCACACCCTATGTATGTGCTCCTGTGACAGCCATAGTCATTCTATTGATTACATAGGATAAGTTTGGATAAGGAACTGTGCATTTTTATCTTCATTGGCTGCTGCTCAAAATATATCTATCATTATTACCGGTGCAACTGTCTAATGTCCTACAATACAACTGTATAATGTCCTACAATACAACTGTCTAATGTCCTACAATACAACTGTTTAATGTCCTACAATACAACTTATCTCTCTACCATTGTGCCTCCTGTTCTTCTATATATTGTTTTTGCCTCATTCAATCTCTTTTGTTTATTTCCTTCTTGTTTACTCTCTCTCTCTCTCTCTCTCTCTCTCTCTCTCTCTCTCTCTCTCTCTCTCTCTCTCTCTCTCTCTCTCTCTCTCTCTCTCTCTCTCTCTCTCTCTCTCTCTCTCTCTCCGCCTAATTTTGCCTGATCCTTTATTCAAGCAAATTTGCTTTACATTATCTTTCATGTTGGCAGTCTCAACTTATATCACTCGATATACTTATCTAATAATTTATATCGACATACCTATACTTGTATATAACTCAAGTTACTTTTATTATCCTTTATTGCTTTAATTAATTTGCTTTACTTTGTCCAGTATGTCTTCAATTTACCTATTTACCTCTTTATTTAATTATATTTGATCTGCCTCACATTACCACTGTATTTGCAATTTAGTTATCACTACAGTTTACCTGTGTCTCATCATGACTACCTTTATATTTAATTACATCGATTTCATTTATGTTATCTCTAATTTTGTTGCATATCTCAAATTAACTTAAGCTCAATAATTGCCCACACATTATTTATTTATGTATCTCTTATGTATATATATATTATGTATTTCTATAATATATCTTTATTTATGCATCTCTATTACGTATCTTTATTTATGTATATCTTATGTATCTCTATCTTATGTATCTCCATAACTATCTCAGCTTATGTATCTCGTATATCTCTATTGTATATCTCTATTTTTGTATCTCTATTATGTATCTCTATTTATGTATCTCTAAGTATATAGTACCTTCACTTTGCCTTGCTACGCACCATATCTACAGTATATATATATATACCGGTATATATATATATATACCGGTATATATATATTTGGCTCACTTTATTTTCACTATATTGCTCTCTCTATTTACTTCATGTCACTTACTTCACCTCTGTGTTCATCTCAGTTTCTTTCACTCGTCCTTCCTATTTCAATTGTATTCACTTCATTAACATTGCACCTATATTTATTATCCGTAGGTATTAATTTGTCTGTTTTACCTTTATACTTATTTGAACTACCACCCCACCCCACCACTCACCACCACCGCCACCCCTCCCCCCACCCCTCCCCTTCCCCACCACTCCCTTCCCTTCCTTGCCAGCCCCGCCCTTGCTGTCCTTATCTTGTTAAACATTGGTCTGTGCAGCTCCACCCACCTCCACCTTATCTCTGGCCCTGCTCCACCTACTCCACCCACCCACCCAACCCCAGTACGCCCACCTCACCCCTTTACACCCACTTCACTCACCCGGAACCACCCATCCAACCCAGCACATCCCCTCACCCACCTATCTTCCCACCTTATCTCTGACTCTGTTCCACCTACTCCATATTGGTACGCCCACCCCACCCGCCCAAGCCACCCGTACCTCTCACCTACCAACCCACCCATATCCACCTTGTCTTTGGCCTGCTCCGCGTATTCCACCCACTCCCACCACGTTATGCTAACCCCTCCCCCGTACGCCTCTTCCACCCACATCCAACCACCCATCCACCCTAGACCAATCATTACTAATACATCCCTTTCCCCTTTCACCTTATTTCTGATCCCCGCTCCACCCATTTCACCTACTTCGGCATGTCCACCAACTTTATGCATCCCAAAAGTACCCACCAGCCCAATCCGAACGGTCACCCACCCACTCATTTACACCTACTCCACCCTCCTCGACAAGTCCACCCACCCACCCTGATACCTCCACTCCACTCACTCCAAACCACTCATCCACCCTAGCCCAATCGTTCACCCACCCATCCACCCACCTGCACCTTATCTCTGGCCCTGCTCCACCCACTCCACCCACTCCCCTCGATGCACCCACCCACCCTGATCTAACCATCCACCCCAGCATAACTATTCACTCACCCACTAACTCCACCTTATCTCTGGTTTCCGCTCCACCTATCCTGATCCACCCACCCACCCACCCCAGCACGCTCATCTATCTCCACTGTTATCAGTGGGCTCGCTCCATTCTAGCTCCACCCACCCACTCATTTGCTCACCCACCTATACACCCACCTACACACCCAATCACTCACTCACTCACTCACTCACTCACTCACTCACTCACTCACTCACTCACCCACTCACCCACCCACCCACCCACCCACCCACCCATCTTGGACCACTCACTCAATCCGACCTACCTATCCACCCACATTATCTCCTTCCTTTTCCACCCACGCAGCACGGCCCACCACCCTACGCAGCCCATCACACCCATCCACCCTGGCTTTCCCTCTCATCTATTCCAACTAACCCACTCAAACAGCCCACTCACCCACCCATAAACAACAGTTCACTTACACTCCCACCACCACATCTGACCCACCCACCCACCCACTCAAACAGCCCACTCACCCACCCATAAACAACAGCCCACTTACACTCCCACCACCACACCTCACCCACCCACCATACAGTATATGGTGCATACCCTACCCTACCCTACCCTACCCTACCCTACCCTACCCTACCCTACCCTACCCTACATACTTATTCACCCCCCCACCCTCCCACCACAGCTCAACCACCCACTACACCTACCCACTCACCTTCTCACCACAGCTCACCCAACCTCCCACCACAGCTCAACCACCCACTACACCTACCCACTCACCTTCCCACCACAGCTCACCCAACCTCTACACCCACCCCCCCACCACAGCTCACCCACTCACTACACCTATATAACCACCCTCCCACCACAGCCCACCCACCCACTACACCTACTCACCCACCCTCCCACCACAGCCCACCGACCCACCACAGCTAACCCATACACCTTATACAATGCAAGTCCGTCAATATATTCAATGTCACTCACCTATCCTAACTCCTCCACTAACCATCCTTCATTCTACCCATCAGTCACCAACCTACGAGTGTACCTATCACGCTGACATCACTCGTCTCGTGTTGTCACTGGATACTTTCATGAGGGGGAAGGGGGTCCAGAAAAACGAACCATAGCCCCTTAACTCTACGACAATATTTAATATACCGGTGTATCCAAGCCAGCGTTGTAATGTGATGTCCACGCTGACAGCTTCCCGTTTTCTGTCTGTCCCAAGGGGGGGGGGGGGGGGAGGGTTAACCCCATCCGTGGAGTTAAAGTAATTAGATGATGGCGATTACTTTAAGGGGAGATGGGTCGTTTTTCTGGTCCCCTTTCTCCTTCGTGTTTAGCCCCATAAATTTTCAGATTTGAAGATCTTTCGTGCTATTTAGGTGTCGATTATTTTCCTGACGAACGATATTGAACGTGCAATTTTGGAAGAAAGGGCATTCTACCGATTTTTTTTACAAATTAATCTAGAAGGGGGATCTAATGGATGTTTGTTTTAAGTTTGATGGAGGTCTAGTGAGGAAACTTAATAAATAATAGAAAGATGAACAAATACGCCAATAAATACGCCCATCCTCCCTTAACTATATATACGCTATACAACGAGACCAATACTATCCACGCTGACAGCTTCCCGTTTTCTGTCTGTCCCAAGGGTTAAATGGAAAGCACGTAGACTTTTACCCATATGTTTAACTCCACGGATTTCACACATCAACATTCAAGTCACTGAAAAAATATAGTGTGGCAATTATAATAAATATATACAAAATAAATAAAATAAAGTAGATACAAACGATGGGGAATGGGCCTGAGCAAATAGATAGATAGATAGAATAGCAATTATAGGGATATATTTTCCATTCTTCTTTCCATCATTTGAGCGATAAAGCCTTTTAAGGGGAGGTTTTTAGTGTGTTTCCAAGACTTCCATCAAGCTTGAAATTACACTCCCTTGACCCCCTTTCAAGATAAATTTGTAAATTTTTCGGTAGAAAAATGTCCCGGCCGAAGGCCGGTTCCTCTTAAATTACAGGCTCGCTATCGCTCGCCATGAAATAATCGACACCTAAATGGCACTAAAGGTCTTAAAAGTGACATAAATGGGGTGAAAGTTCTTAAAATCGCCAAACTCATGGGGCGAACGTTTTAAAATCTCGAAGGCAATGGGGCTAAACATGAGGGAAAAAGGGGTAAAGAAAAAAATCCCTTAAGTGGAAATCTCCCCTCAAACTATCCTTGCAATTAACTCGACGGATTATACACGCTATATTTCATGCCTTCAGTATTTTCACAAATTTCTTAATTCAAGAGATGACATAGCACATATTATTTTGCTAACAAACACACACGTATGCACAGATACACACTCCATTCCTTAACCCCTTCTTTACCGGCGATGTCTTTTTAATTTTATTCTGGCTACTGTTAGAGGATTTTATACAAGTTAAAAAGGGCCTCCAGCATTTAACAGACTTCAAACTAACTCACTTAACCCTTTTTACTACCACATATCCTTCTTAAACTGCACAAAATCGTCTAAGTATATCTAGTGTTAAATGAAAAAGATTTTTGCGGTTCGGGTGTATTCGGCCCGATAATTGGGCGACATCGGGTATGATTCTGGTATGTTCGAGTCGTTCTAGTCATGCTCTGGTCATGAGTCGGCCAAAAGTTAGTGTATGCGTTAACTTTTGGGAAATCCTCGAGGGCGTTCGGGTCAAAAAACCGTTACAAAATCCTCGAGTCACCTTCGATTTACATTCGAGTCGTATTCGGCTTACATTCTACCATATTCTGATCGCATTCGACTTATTCGTGTCACTTTCGAGTCAAAAAATTTAACCCGATTCATACCAGAATTGATCGAACCTAAGTGGACTTAGACCCGATGATGTAGACCGTAACCCGAATTAGACTCGATGCTCAGTGGAAAATTCCTACATAAACTTGTTCGAAAGTCAACTGTTACTCGATGCTGACCCGAATTTCAGGATGATGACTGGATGGATACCCGAATACTACTAGAAAATGACTCGATGCATGTCCGACATTCCTAATTAGTCTCGATGATTACTCGATCGTGATCCGAATGACTAGAATGTAAGTCGAAGGCTAGTCGAAGCCAAGTCGAATCAAACCCGAACGCGAGCCGATGGGGCCAAGGGGTCCCTCGCCCAGTCACTTTGGGGTATTTCAGGGCGACGAAGTCCGGCTTCTGGCGGGGCTCACGTCGGTCGATTAGCATATTGTGGAGTATGCATGAAGCCAGGACTACCTTCTCCACGGTACTGGGGTGTACATTGATGGTAGTCAATAGGCACCTGAAGCGGTTGGCTAGCATACCGAAGGCATTTTCTACCTGTCTCCTGGCCCTAGACAGTCTGTAGTTGTAGTTTCTCTTGTCATCATCGAGCCCTCGGTGTGGGTGTGGCTTCAGCAACCACTCCCTCATTGGGAATGCGTCATCACCAACCCGAAAGTAGGGCACTGGCTGGTCCTCCCCTGGGAATGGCTCGGGTGGTGGCAATCCTGCTGCTCCGTCCTCCAGGGCCTTTCCGGATGTCAGTCACCTGGAATATACCACCATCAGATGCTGACCCGTTCGCTCCAACGTCAACGTACATAAATTTTCCCAGGTGATCGACTATTGCCAGGAGCACAATGGAGTGGTAGTGCTTATAATTGTAGTACAAGGATCCGCAGTTGCTTGGAGGCTGCATGGCAATGTGCTTCCCATCAATTGCCTCAATGGTGTGTCCGAAGTTCCACCTATCCTTGAAGCCCTTGGCGACCTCCTTCCAACCTTCAGGTGTTGATGGGCACACTATTTGCTCCTCCATGTATTCCTGTATGATTGCCTCACACTTCTCCCGCACTGCCAGTGATATTGTGTTGGCACCTACACGGAAGTTCAGTGCCATGCTCTTATAGGCCTCGCCAGTGGCCAAAAAGCGTAGTGTCATGGCAACTCGCAGTCCGGGCTCCAGGGGCTTCTTCCAGTTGGTCTCGTCCTTCTTGATCCTGGGTGTGACACGTTCGACAATCATATTAAACAGCTCCTCGTCCATACGCAGAAAGTATTTATAGGTAACCACGTCAGTTTCCTGGAGTTTCTTCAGCAACTGGTGGTAGTGTCCGTGTGTCTCTCGCTGTGCCACCCATGGCTTGACGCTGCAGCTTCGGGGTTTTCTTGGTCGTCGTGGCCGTCGAGGTTGAGCACGTTGGGGTTCACGTTCTTTGTCCCTGATGGCGCGGGCAGTAATCTGATATCTGAGGATGGCATTAACTATCTCCTGCCTTAAGATTGCCAACTCCAATGCCTCGTCATCCATCTCTTCTGGTCGTGATGGGTCCGGGAGGTTGCTTTCCTGTAACATGTTGCTGTGTTGGGTGCACTGTACAAATGAAGTTTGTGTGAGCACACCCTCTCTTTATATAGTGGGGTGATGCATAACCTCATAATCGTGTCATAATCGACTTATTCTAGTCACGTTCGACTTACATTCTGGTTTCATTCCGGTTGGGTTCCTGACTTCAGGTGGGGTTCGGTTTTCATTCGGTTTTAAGTCGGGTTACTTCGGGTGTGATTCGGTTTTAACTCGGGTTGGTATCGGCTACTCGGGTCACCGTCGATTAGCTTTCGACTCCTGGTCGATTCAATTCCGTTCAATTTCTGGTTAGTTTCGAGTAATATACGGGATAACATCGACTCGTATTCGTGACGCATTCGAGTCCCTCGGGTAGCATTCGAATTGCTTTCTAGTCATAGTCGGGGTACGAGTCTCATTCGGGGACTTCGGGTGAAAAGTGCAAGTCATTGCCTTCGGGTTACTGTCGGGTCGCGGTCGACCTCTGTATGACGCGGCCTTAATACTGCAAAAAAATACCTGCATTAACTTAATAGCTACTGCACTAGTTATTATTCAAGAGACTATGGCAAGATCTAAATGATAATGCCCAAAGACTTCTTCAAAACACACGATTGTTTATAGCTTACTGTGCTGGTCTGGTGAAGTGTGTGTGTAGGTGTGTGTGTGTGTGTGTGTGTGTGTGTGTGTGTGTGTGTGTGTGTGAAATATTTACTGATAGGCTACAGACTGTTTATTTTTCACTCTCTTTATATTCAGCAATTATTTATTTACGTATTAGCTACTTGTATTACCCCCCCCCCCCCACACCCACATGCTTATTTACTCACCGCACTCACCTTGTATAACACTTCTCACACCAATCGCTCTTACTCACCTGTTAGTTATCATACTTATCACACGTTTGCTTTTACTCATCACACAGAATTATTGACTTCACCAAACTTCACTATTATACTCACCTCTACCATTTCCTTCACCATTCAGCAGCATCTTACCTGTTGAAGTTAAAGACCAGGTTAATTAAGGGGGAAGGGTTTACTTTTTGGTCTATTATTTAATTTATATTTATATTTATATTTACATAAATTTATATTTATTAGTTTTTAGTTTCCTCCCTAGACCTCCATCAAATTTAGAAAAAAAACATGCATTAGATCCCCCTTCTAGAATAATTTGTAAATTTTTCGGTAAAAAATATCCCGTCCGAAGGCCACTTCTTCCAAAGTTACAGGCTCACAGGAAAAAAATCGCCAACTAAATAGCGCGAAAGGTCTAAGTAATATTGACAAAGAAATTAGGCGAAAGGTCTTAAATTCGACAAACTAATGGGGTAAACATCTTAAAATCTGAAAACTAATGGGGCTAAACACGAGGGAGAAAGGGGACCATAAAAACGACCCATGTCTCCTTAATATTTACATTACTGTTATCTCCTTGAATATTATGACGCGTTTTGACAGTTTATTTCTGGTGATTATTAGAAGATTTGTATTCAGTTTAGGAAGAACTTGCAGGAGCTAGAGAATAAATTGAGATGATTTTGATCCTTTTGCTTACTATAGATCCTTCCTAAGTTACATAAACTCGTCTAATGATAACCAGAATACAGTGTAAAAGTGCGTCTTCAAATACTGACAGAAATAA
>CM064513.1:18077130-18132130 GCA_032716605.1 Paralithodes platypus
ATAACCCACATTTTTACTTTGCAACCCTCCCAAATTGCAACTTATTTTTGATCTCCTCTCTCTTTTCCTTTCTGTATCTAGGTCAACATCGTCTTTCTCTATTTACATTACATTTATATTTATCTCTCTCCCATTCGAATTGTATTTTACGCTCTTTGGTGTTTACCTTTATTTTTTTCATTATTCTATGCCTTTGCTTCTTCTGCTACTTTAAAATGGCCTTTATTTCATCTTCCCCTCATTATCCTACTCTTTCTCCTACTTGGATCTGGCTTCCCTCTTGTTCTTGTTCTTCTTCGCAATTGATTTCTCATTTTTCTTTTACAACTCTCACAAATTGCAACTTACATTTTTCTCCATCTCCTACTTTCTTTCCTTTATCTGGGTCAACATCAGTTATCATTACCTCCGGTAACGAAGTTAGAGGAGGTTATGTTTTTGCTTCTGTGTGTCAGTATATAAACACGATATCTCCAAAATATGTGAACCTATTTTCACACAATTTGGTGGATAGATGGATGTGTGCCAAGGAAGATGTGATTCCATTTAGGAGGTGATCGATAGAGCGTATGCCTCCGCCAGCGTTGACAGAGGTATGCGCTCTACCGATTGTCCCTCTAGTTATCATTATTATTATTATTATTATTATTATTATTATTATTATTATTATTATTATTATTAGTAGTAGTAGTAGTATTTGTTAAGCCTCTTGATTATGTGTTATTCGTCCTTTAATTTTATTCCTGTGATATTTCTGATACTTATTTATTATTGCCCTTTCTTTTTACTTTGTTTATCTCCTCCACTTACACATACTCCTCCTCCTCCTTCTCTTCTTCTTCCTCCTCCTTGTTTCGGTTTGTCCCTTCGTCACCCCATTTATTCTTCTCCTTCGTCTCTTACCTTCATCTGCCCCTCCTACCCCTAGTTCTCCTCCTCCTCCTTCTCCCCTTCTGTTTTACTATCCTTTTTGTTTACCTAGTAGTTAGTAGCTTAGCAGTGTAGATATCCAAACTGCCCCGTAAGGACCAATAGGTATGTTGCAGTTTGTAAGTCTTTTGTATTCCTCCTTCTCCTCTTCTCCCTCCTCCCCCTCCCTTTTGCTTCTGCTATCCCCCTTTTCTTCCCCTTTCTTCTTCTCCTTATTTGTACCTTCCTATTTTTCCCTTTCCTCCCTCCCAAAAGTGCGACTTATTTTTTGATCTCCTTCTTGCTGTATATAGATCAACTTAATTTTGTACTTATTTGTGTTTTTCCCTTTTCTATTTGAACTGTATTTGTATTTTATGTTTTCCCTCTTCTATTCGAACTTTATTTTCAGCTTCTTTGAATGTGTTTCTTCCTTTTAGTCTGTCCCCTTGCTGTTTCTCCTACTTTGTTCTTCCCTTTTTCACCTATTCCTCTTTCTCTTCGCTTCTTTAACACCCTCTGTACCAGCGACGTGTTTTATATTTTATTCATGCTATACTTAGACTATTTTTTTTTTTGCAGTTTATGAGAGATTTGATGTTGTAAAAAAAGGTTCAGCAAGATAGTTCGAAGCCTGTTAATTGCTGGTGGCCCTTTTTTAAACTGAAGAAAATCGTCTAATAGTAACCAGAATAAAGTCAAAAGGACGGCACCGGTACTTAATGGTTAATTAACTACCCTTATCCTCTTCTTTCTTCTTTAAAATTCCTATTCGACCCCCCCCCCCCATGCTTCCCTTTCTCTTCACAAATTGCAACTTCCTGTATCTGGGTCAATAGAGTCTTTCCTTGCGTTTTGTTTGTATCCCTTTTATAAATTTATTTTCTTCCAACTAAATCGTCTGCTGCCGTATAATTTGTTTTCCAAAATAAATACATATGTTATAAATGTATATGTATAATACATATATAACTATCGTCCGCCTCCCTCTCTTTCATTTCGTTTATTTTTCTTCTTCTGTTTCTGTTTCTGTTTTTTCTTTTTCTCTTTCCGTTTTTTTTTTTTTTTTTTTTTTGTATTTGTTGTTGTTGTTGTTGTTTTTCTTCTTCTTATTATTATTATTATTCTTATTCTTATTCTTCTTATTCTTCTTATTCTTCTTCTCCTTCCTCTCCCTCTCCTCCTTTCTGTGTTTAAGTAGTATCATCGTTATTGCTATTCCCATTATTCCTTCTTCCTCTTCTTCCACTGTCACTTTTTTTCTTCTTCTCCTTTCATTTTCCCTTCCCTCCCTTCTACATTGTAACTAGTTCTTGTTCTTCCTCTTCTCCTTTCTGTATATGGGTCAACATGAGCACTAAGCCACCACCAGCACTAACCCAGGCCCCCATAAAGCACTCTAACCACTAAGCCACCACCATGTTCTTCCCTTGTATTTTTGTGTCTTCTTTTATCGATCGTTCTTTCTATTTGTTTGGTTCTTCCTTCCTCTGTTCACGTGTTTTGTTGTTTATTTCTAGTATTAATCCCTTCCTTCATCTATTCCTCCTCCTCCTCCTCCTCCTCCTCCTTCTCCTCCTCCTTCTCCTTGCTTCTTTGTTTCCCTTCTTCATCCCATTTTCTCCTTATCCTTCTTCTTATTCTTCGTCGTCTCCCATTTTCCCTTTCCTCCCTTCCATATTGCAGCTTTATTTTTACCCTGCCTCTTCTTCTTCTTGTATCTCCCTCAACAGCTATTTTCCCTTGTATTTCTATTTCTTCTTTTATCAACTCGTTATTGTGAGGCCTCTTTCTATTTGTTGGGTTCTTCCTTATTCTGTTCACCTGGTTCTGCAGTTGTTTTTCTTTTTCTTATTACCTCCTTCAGCTACTCTTACTCTTCCTCCTCCTCCTTCCTCTTCCTCTTCCTCCTTCACCTACTCTTACTCCTCCTCTTCCTCTTCCTCTTCCTCCTCCTCCTCCTTCTTCACCTACTCTTACTCCTCCTCCTCCTCCTCTTCCTCCTCCTCCTCCTTCACCTACTCTTACTCCTCCTCTTCCTCCTCCTCCTCCTTCACCTACTCTTACTCCTCCTCCTCCTCTTCCTCCTCCTCCTCCTCCTTCACCTACTCTTACTCCTCCTCCTCCTCTTCCTCTTTCTCTTCCTCCTCCTCCTCCTTCACCTACTCTTACTCCTCCTCTTCCTCTTCCTCCTCCTCCTTCACCTACTCTTACTCCTCCTCCTCCTCTTCCTCCTCCTCCTCCTTCACCTACTCTTGCTCCTCCTCCTCCTCTTGATCCTCCTCCTCCTCTTCCTCTTCCTCCTCCTCCTCCTTCACCTACTCTTACTCCTCCTCTTCCTCTTCCTCCTCCTCCTTCACCTACTCTTACTACTCCTCCTCGCTTGTGTGTTCCCCTTCTTTATCAATTGTGTCTTCTTATCACTTATCACTATCGAAAAATGTACAAAATGTATCTTGAAGGAGGGTCTTGTTTTTTTTTTTTTTTTTAAGCTTGATAGAGGTCTGGAGAGGAAACTAACAACAATGGTAAAACAATAAATAAATCAGCAAATAAATACGCCCATCCCCCCTTAAGCATCGCCATATAAACACCTTACCTTAAGGGGACCCACCTCGCTTTTTTTTTCTCTCTCTCCGTCTGTCTTTGGCTGGTATCCATTCGGCCCCATTCAGCCTACTATTTTAAGACGTTTACCCCCATCCAGGTGTCAATATTTTCCTGGCGAGCGGGAGCGAGCCAGCATATATATATTTTTGTTTTGACAGCAAGCTAAATTTTTAAATTTTTCGATAGAAAAATTTCTCCGGCGAAGCCGGGTTTCTCCATACAGTAATGGCTCGCTATCGCTCGCCAGGAAGAAATTGACATCTGGATGGGGATAAACGTCTTAAAACAGTTGGCTGAATGGGGCCGAATGGATACAAGCCAGGGAAAGAGAGAAAAGAAGATAAAGATAAAAAAAAGCCGGTGACCCCCCTTAAATCCGTGACCGACTGCATTCGTATAATACTAACTATTATTTTGCTCAGGGACATCGAGGATCACTGCGTTTATGAATACATCATTTATAAGGATCACCCCGTTCTTAACATTAATCCTCCATTACATACCCCAATGCACTTGAATAAATTAATGAAAACATATGGTCCTCCCGGGTTTCGAACTCGGGACACCACACCCAGAACATAAGCATCTAAGCCACCACAATCAGAACATAATCATCTAAACAATTACACGACCAACACAGTTACACTAATGATCACTTATAGCTGTGTTACTAACCCAAATTGTACCCTACTAACATCTCCTAACTCTGTCTTGGAGATTAGTCCTAGGGCAGTACTTCCCTTTCCATTCTCCTACACCCACTCAAAACCGCTGTTGAGCAGCAATGATTTAGAGGGCAAGCAACTTCGAGGGTTCGCTAGATCTGTTGTTGCTTGACTTCCTTTGTACTTCTTTGTTGCATGTGGGTCAACAGCATTTTGTCTTATATTTATTATGTTAGCGTGCTTTACTTTTCTCTTGAAGCATTTGGAGTTTGGCTTTTCCTTTTTACACCTGTTTCTTCTATTACGTCTTAATTGATTTCCTTTTCTTAGGGGGCCCACATCGTTTTTGTTTCGCTCTCTCTCTCTGGGTTGTATCCATTCGGCCCCATTCAGCCTACTGTTATAAGACATTTATCCCCATGTAGGTGTCGATTTTTTCCTGGGGAGCGGTAGTGAGCCAGCATATTTTTGAAAATGTGTTTGACAGCTGGCTTAATTTGCAAATTTTTCGATAGAAACATGTTTCCAAAGAAGCCGGATTTCTCCATACAAAACTGCCTCGCTATCGTCGCCAGGAAGAAATCGAAACCTGGATGGATATAAACGTCTTAAAACAGTAAGCTGAATGGTGCCAAATGGATACAAGCCATAGAAGGAGAAAAAAAAAACAGGTCACCCCCCTTAATTTACTCCTCCTCCTCCTCCTCCTTGTTTCTGTCTTTTCATTTTGTCATCCCCATTTTTCTTCTTCCTCCTCCTCTGTCTTTTTATTTCTCTTCTCCCATATTCCCCTTCCCTCCTTCCAGTATTGCGACTTATTTTGACTCTCCCCTCTCCTCCTTTCTGTTATATGGGTCGACGGGATTTTTCCGTATTTCTATTATTCTTCTCTCTGTTTATTTCTATTGATGTTTGTCTCTTCCTTCATTCTGTTCCTTTGCCATTATTTATTGTCATTCTTCCCCTTATTTTCTTGTTTCGTCTTCACTTCTTTCTTTCCCATCTGTTTCCACTTATTATTTTTTCATATATTTTATTCTTTTGCTACTTCTTCCTATTGTTCATGTATTCTTCTCTTTCTTTGTTTCATTATCTTATGTTCTTTGTCTTTACTTAATTTTCCTTGTCACAGTATTCTTCTTTATCCTCTTTATTCCTTTGTTTGTTCCTTTCATCATCATCATCACTACCTCTTCCTCTTTCTCTTCTTCCTCTTTCTTTTCTTCCTCTTTATCTTCTTCCTCTTTCTCTTCTTCCTCTTTCTCTTCTTCCTCTTTCTCTTCTTCCTTTCTCTTCTTCCTCTTTCTCTTCTTCCTCTTTCTCTTCTTCCTTTCTCTTCTTCCTCTTTCTTTTCTTCCTCTTTCTCTTCTTCCTTTCTCTTTTTCCTCTTTCTATTCTTCGTCTTTCTATTCTTCCTCTTTCTCTTCTTCCTCCTTCTCTTCTTCCTTTCTCTTCTTCCTCTTTCTTTTCTTTCTCTTTCTATTCTTCCTCCTTTTTATTCTTCCTCCTTTCTATTCTTCCTCCTTTCTATTCTTCCTCCTTTCTATTCTTCCTCTTTCTATTCTTCCTCTTTCTCTTCTTCCTCTTTCTCTTCTTCCTCTTTCTCTTCTTCCTCTTTCTCTTCTTCCTGTTTATCTTCTTCATTTTTCTCTTCTTCCTCTTTCTCTTCTTCCTTTCTCTTCTTCCTCTTTCTCTTCTTCCTCTTTCTATTCTTCCTTTCTCTTCTACCTCTTTCTTTTCTTCCTCTTTCTATTCTTCCTTTCTCTTCTTCCTCTTTATTTTCTTCCTCTTTCTCTTCTTCCTTTCTCTTCTTCCTCTTTCTCTTCTTCCTCCTTATTCTTCTTCCTCCTTATTCTTCTTTCTCTTCTTCCTCTTTCTCTGCTTCCTCTTTCTCTTCATTCTTTCTCTTCTTCCTCTTTCTCTTCGTCTTCCTTCTCTTCTTCCTCTTTCTCTTCCACTTTTTCTGCTTCCTCTTTCTCTGCTTCCTCTTTCTCTTCTTCCTCTTTCTCCCTCCTTCTCTTCTTCCTCTTTCTATTCTTCCTCCTTCTTCCCTCTTTCTCTTCTTCTTCCTTCTCTTCTTCCTCCTTATCTTCTTCCTCTTTCTCTTCTTCCTCCTTCTTCTTCCTCTCTCTCTTCTTCCTCCTTCTCTTCTTGCTACTTCTCTTCTTCCTCTTTCTCTTCTTCCTCTCTCTCTTCTTCCTCTTTCTCTTCTTCCTGCTTCTCTTCTTCCTCCTTCTCTTCTTCCTCTTTCTCTTCTTCCTCCTTCTTCTTCCTCTCTCTCTTCTTCCTCTTTCTCTTCTTCCTCCTTCTCTTCTTCCTCCTCTTCTTCCTTCTTCTTCTTCCTCTCTATTCTTCCTCTTTCTCTTCTTCCTCCTTCTCTTCTTCCTCCCTTCTCTTCTTCCTCTTCTTCCTCCTTCTCCCTCCGGTCTTGCATCTTGGTATTTCTTCTTTCCATTACAGCTTCCTCCCCTTTTAAAAATAGAGATGCTTTATCGTTCCCATATTGCCTCTCCTCTTCTCTCTCTCTCTCTCTCTCTCTCTCTCTCTCTCTCTCTCTCTCAGTGTTTGTAGTAGATCGACCGGTAGCTCGTTGGCCCAAGGTCAGTCACTCCACCACCTCCTCCTCCACCTTCTCCACCTACTCCTTCTCTTCCACCCTATCCTCCTCCTCCACCACCTACTCCTCCTCCTCTACCTTCCTCCCTTATCCTTCTCCTCCTCCACCTACTCCTCCTTTAACAAACTTAGAAGGCATCTTGCCAATACTGACTGGAGTGAAATGACTGAAACTCACGATGTAAATCGATTATGGAACATATTATCTAATAACCTAAACAAAGCAATAAATACAAGCATCCCTCTACGAAACCGGCGCCCAGCAGGCAAATATAAGCCAAAATGGTGGAATAATGAAATAAAAAACATCCTCTTAGTAAAAAAGCAGGCATACCAAAAATATAAGGCAACTCAGAATAATAGCGATAAATTAGAACACGATAGACTGCGTCGAACAACCAAAAATCTCATCAAAGGAAGTAAGAAGAATCTGGAACTTCATATTGCCAGCTCCAGCAAGTCCAATCCGAAAGAATTTTACAGCTATATAAGAAACAGAAAAACGGTAACTTCAACAATAGGCCCACTTGTTGCGGAAAATGGAGATCATACAGATAACAAAGTACAAATGGCGAATATCCTAAATAACTATTTTGCATCAGTTTGCACGTCGGAAGATACTACCGGTAACCGACCTACCCCTACGAATCAATCAAATGGCACTGAGCTCGAAAACTTTACGATTTATGAAGACGATATCCTGTTCGCAATCAACAATTTGAAAGTTAATAAAACCCCAGGCCCTGATAAAATATCCCCAAGGATCCTAAAAGAAGCAAAACACGAATTATTAAACCCACTCGCAAATCTGTTCAACAAATCATTGAATGTTGGGATAGTTCCAAACGAATGTAAACTAGCTAACGTGACATCCATATACAAAAAAGGAAATAAGTCCTCTCCCGTCAATTATCGACCAATTAGCTTAACATCGGTAACGGGCAAATTAATGGAAACCATTATAAGGGACAAAATAGTAAAACATTTGGAAGAAAATAATTTAATAAAAGATTCTCAGCACGGTTTTAGAAATAAACGTTCATGCTTAACACACTTACTCGACTTCTTCAATGATGTTTACAAATCATATGATAAGGATAGAGCAGTTGATATAATATATCTCGATTTTCAGAAAGCTTTCGATACCGTACCCCACAAGAGACTAATTGACAAAATAAAAGCTCATGGCATAACAGGAAAAACTCTGAAATGGCTCGAAAATTGGCTCTCAGACCGTAAACAACGAGTTGTAATAAATGGTGAAGAATCAGATTGGTGCAAAGTAAATAGTGGCGTTCCCCAGGGTTCGGTATTAGGTCCTATTCTTTTTATAATTTACATAAACGACTTAGACGAAGGAATAGAATGGAAAATTTCGAAATTTGCTGACGATACAAAAATTACTAATAAAGTAACCTCAACAGTACATTGGCAAAAACTACAAGGTGACCTAGACACTTTAGAAAACTGGGCAGAAAAATGGCAAATGAAATTCAACATAGAAAAATGCAAAGTATTACACATCGGTAGTAACAACGCTAAAAAAGATTACTCAATGAACAGCATTCAACTATCAAATACAAATAATGAAAAGGATCTGGGAGTTATAATATCAAGTGACCTGAAGCCGAGTAAACAGTGTACAGAGGTAATAAAAACTGCTAATAAATTGGTGGGTTTCATCGGCAGAACATTCAAATTCAAATCAGAAAAAATCATACTTACTCTATTCAACTCATTGGTGCGTCCCCATCTCGAATACTGCGTGCAATTCTGGTCACCGTACTACCGAAAGGACATAAATAAACTTGAAAGGGTGCAACGCAGAGTCACTAACATATTACCTAGATTGCCAAATAAACCATAGGAAGAGCAAATTAAATAACTAAATTTGTTTAGCCTGACAAAGCGTAGACTGAGAGGTGACCTAATAGAGGTGTTCAAAATTTTCAAGGGATTCAGCAACCTAAATGTAAGCGAATTATTTACGATCAATCAAGCAAACACGAGAAACAATGGTTATAAGATTATAGGCAAGCGTTTTCATTCTCACGAGGCGAAGCATTTCTTCTTCAACCGCGTTGTGAATAATTGGAACAGACTACCCTCGAACATTGTAAACTGTAATACTGTCGAAACATTTAAGAACCATCTGGATAAACACATGGCAAATAACCCCCGATTAACACAGTTTCTTTCAGAATAACGCGCAACGAAATGTCAACGCATACCGCAATGTATATTGATTTTCATACATCTGTTCCCTTTCAGAATTGTAGTAAATAGAGTTAGCTTAGATTACAAATCAACTTCTTTTTTCTCCCTGTCCTGTCCGAATTTCCGTGTCAGTTTTTCAATACTGCATGGTATTTTTCCTATCTGTTTCCATGCCAGCATTAGCTGGAGGGAGTGGTGGGTGGGGAGGAGCCTTCTTCTTTGCTATCCTTTTTCTCTACCTCGTAGTCAGTAGATTAGTAGTTTTAGATATCCAAACTGCCCCGTAAGGACCAATAGGTCTGTTGCAGTTTGTTCTCCTTTGTATTCCTTTGTATTCCCTCCTCCTCCCCTCCTCCTCCTCCTCCTCCTCCTCCTCCTCCTCCCCCTCCTCCCCCTCCTCCTCCCCCTCCTCCTCCTCCTCCTCTCCCTCCTCCTCCTCCTCCTCCTCCTCCTCAGCAATTGACCTTGAAGTTACGACACCGGTATGATGAACGAACAGTAATATCAACGGTCACTTAATTTGGTGGCCGCTGTAATTACGGCATTAAGGGGAGATGGTTATTTTTTGGGGTCTATTTTTATATTGTATGTATTTATTTTTTGTTTTCATTTATTTATTATTTGTTTAGTTTCCTCCCTAGACCTCCATCAAACTAAAACAAAACATCAATTAGATCCCCCTTCTTGATTAACTTGTTCATTTTTTGGTAGAAAAATGTCTCGGCCGAAGGCCAGTTCTTCCCAAATTTAAGGCTCACTATCGTTCGCCAGGAAAAAAAAATCGAACCTAAATAGCACGAAAGGTGCTAAAGAAATGGGGTAAAAAGGTGTTAAAATCGCCAAACTAATGGACCGAACGTCTTAAAATCTCAAAGCTAATGGGGCTAAATACGAGGGAGAAAGGGGTCCAGAAAAGCGACCCATCTCCCCTTAAGTTGGCTATATTGCTGCCTGGCGTGTGACCGAAAACAAAATTAAGAATTCTTTTTAACCCATTCTGTACCGGCGACGTCTTTATTATTATAGTTTAGCTATAGTTCAAGGAGTTGGTGCAGTTTAAGAAGGATCTGTGGTAGTAAAAAGGGTTAAGTGAGATAGTTCGAAGCCTGTTAATTGCTGGAGGCCCATTTGAAACCGACTAGAATCGTCTTATAATAGCCAGAATTTATAAAGTTAAAAGGTCGTCACCGGGACGTAGGGGGTTAACAGTGTATCATTATTATTATTAGTAGTATTATTAGTATTATTATTATTATTATTATTATTATTATTATTATTATTTATATTATAGGGGTGACCTAGATGTGTGTGAATTTGTGTGTTTGTGTGTGTTTATTGTTTTCTGTTGTGTTGTGTTGTCCCTATTCGGGCTCTGTATTTAGTCGGCCACCCCAAGAAAAAAATAAAATATATATATATATATATATATATACTGTATATAATTATATACATATGTTTCTAATCTCTCAGTGGGGTTCGAACCGCCGACTGTCAGGACGATAGCCGACGCTTTAATCAACTACACCACTGCAGTGTAGTTGATTAAAGCGTCGGCTATCGTCCTGACGGTCGGCGGTTCGAACCCCACTGAGAGATTAGAAACATTTAGTGGCTCACGTGTATTTGTGATATATACTCAATATATACTGTATATATATATATATATATATATATATATATATATATATTATATATATATATATATATTAGGGGAGGTGTGGTGGAGTGGTCTTGCCACTGGCCTGGTAATCCAAAGGTCCCGGGTTCAAATCCCGATGTATCAATGGGAAGATATTATTGGGATGGAATTTGTGCTGTACCTAGTATCAGTGCATTACCACAAAGCCCACCGAAACGTCAATAAAATACCCTGATTGTTCCCTGATTAAATAGCACTGTATGAATATTCCCATATTCAAAATATGCTATAGGGTGCAATGCCTGGTGAGTTATCTGCTCAACAGGTGGCGTTGTGTGTGTGTAAGTGTGAGGGTCCGAGTGTAGGTAGTGAGACAGTGAAGCACGGGAACGAGATGGCTTCAGAGATGGGGTCGTTTCGGGCCGTGAGTGAGCACCGTGCCTCATGTGAAGGCAAGATGGCAGGTGCTCGTTGTGCTCTACGTGCTTCACATGTCTCACTCCCTAGACTGGAACAAGACCTCACGGGCTTCACTGTTCATTGTAAAGCGGTGAATGTTAAGGCTCTCAGCCTATGCCCGAGAGGAAGTAAGTTGGAATATAGAAAAAAAAAAAAAAAAAAAAAAAAAAAAAATATATATATATATATATATATATACATATATATATATATATATACAGTATATATATACAGTGATCTGTATATATATATATATATATATATATATATATAATATGATAAAATATTAAAATAAAAATTGGAAAAATAGGGAATGGGCCTGAGTAAATACATACAACACAATACCTTGTTATTATTAGTAGTGGTATCATCTTTCTTTACGATTTACACCGTAATATACACCTAATATTTCTATTTCTTCCACCTGTCACATCCACTCGTCTCTCCTTACCTTCCACATCCACCCAACTTTGTCCACTTTTTTCATTTCTCTCTCTCTTCCATTCTTATATTTTTCTCTTACTTCCCTTTCTTCTTCCCTTCTCCGCGTCCACTATTCCACCTTCTTCCTCCTCCTCTCGACCTTCACCTCCACCTCCACTATCGACTGATCCACCAACAACACCACCACCACATTAGTCATCACTCACAATGCCCCCTCCTCCACCATCACTACCACTACGCTACTACTACCACTACACCACCACCACCACTGCAAACACCACAAACACCATGACTGCTACCATCACCACCACAACTACTACTATACCAGCACCACTACCATCATAATCACCATGGGTGGCACCATCACCACCACCAAACTAGTCATCACTCGCACTACCTCCACCACTTTAGTCATCACTCCCACAACAACCTTCACCACCACCACCACAACCACCACCACCACCACCACCGCCGCCGCCACAACCACCACCACCGCCACAACCACCACCACCGCCGCCACAACCACCACCACCACCACCACCGCCACAACCACCACCACCGCCACACTCGCTAACATCAAGATCATCGACTCAACTACCACCACTGCTACCACCACCCCTGCTAACATTACGACCATCGACTCAACTACCACCACTGCTACCACCACCCCCGCTAACATTACGACCATCGACTCAACTACCACCACTGCTACCACCACCCCTGCTAACATTACGACCATCGACTCAACTACCACCACTGCTACCACCACCCCTGCTAACATTACGACCATCGACTCAACTACCACCACTGCTACCACCACCCCTGCTAACATTACGACCATCGACTCAACAACCACCATCTGACCTCAACTACCACCACTGCTACCACCACCCCCTGCTAACATTACGACCATCGACTCAACTACCACCACTGCTACACCACCACCCCCTGCTAACATTACGACCATCGACTCAACTACCACCACTGCTATCACCACCCCGCTAACATTACGACCATCGACTCAAACCACTGCTATCACCACCCCTGCTAACATTACGACCATCGACTCAACTACCACCACTGCTACCACCACCCCTGCTAACATTACGACCATCGACTCAACTACCACCACTGCTACCACCACCCCCGCTAACATTACGACCATCGACTCAACTACCACCACTGCTATCACCACCCCTGCTAACATTACGACCATCGACTCAACTACCACCACTCGGCGGGTGCCCAACCCCGAAAAGGGTTGAAATAGGGGAGCTATCCCCCCGCCAAAGGCGGCTTTCTAGGGCCTTTCCTAGCTGATGCTGAGAGGATTGGGTTCTAGTCATGTGGTGATGGGCTGGTCTATCAGAGTGAGAACTGAGCAATCTCTGCCATACCCATAGCTTACTCTGACTGTTCCTTTTACTTATATATTTTCTAGATCTCAAGTGACGGCGTCTCTAACGTGGATTGACCTCCCAATCTACCAAGATTGGAAGCCAAAGCGTCACATTTTTCCCTTGCCCCTCAACTTTCTCTTCATAATTGCTGAGGGACACAGGGCCCTGGGTGGGGCTTTGGTTTCCCGGGCATTTCCGCACCCTCCTCAGCTCCCCGCCATGGAGTGGCTTCGGTCACCCAGGCTTTATTGTGGTCGGCGGGGAGGGTTCTGTGGGGGCGCTCGGTTATGGCCTTGGCCTTGCTCGGGGCCTTGGGGCTGTTCGGCCAGGCAGCTTGGGGAACAACAACAACAACAACAACAACTACCACCACTGCTACCACCACCCCCGCTAACATTACGACCATCGACTCAACTACCCCACCACTGCTATCACCACCCCCGCTAACATTACGACCATCGACTCAACAACCACCACTCTGGTGATGGGCTGGTCTATCAGAGTGAGAACTGAGCGATCTCTACCATACCCATAGCTTACTCTGACTGTTCCTTTTACTTATATATTTTCTAGATCTCAAGTGACGGCGTCTCTTCCGTGGATTGACCTCCCAATCTACCAAGATTGGAAGCCAAAGCGTCACATTTTCCCTTGCCCCTCAACTTTCTCTTCATAATTGCTGAGGGGCACAGGGCCCTGGGTGGGGCTTTGGTTTCCCGGGCGTTTCCTCACCCTCCTCAGCTCCCCGCCAAGGAGTGGCTTCGGTCACCCAGGCTTTATTGTGGTCGGCGGGGAGGGTTCTGTGGGGGCGCTCGGTTATGGCCTTGGCCTTGTTCGGGGCCTTGGGGCTGTTCGGCCAGGCAGCTTGGGGAACAACAACAACAACAACTACCACCACTGCTACCACCACCCCTGCTAACATTACGACCATCGACTCAACTACCACCACTGCTACCACCACCCCCGCTAACATTACGACCATCGACTCAACTACCACCACTGCTACCACCACCCCTGCTAACATTACGCCATCGACTCAACTACCACCACTGCTACCACCACCCCTGCTAACATTACGACCATCGACTCAACTACCACCACTGCTACCACCACCCCTGCTAACATTACGACCATCGACTCAACCACCACCACTTCTACCACCACCCCCGCTAACATTACGACCATCGACTCAACTAGCACCACAGCTACCACCACCCCCGCTAACATTACGACCATCGACTCAACTACCACCACTGCTACCACCACCCCCGCTAACATTACGACCATCGACTCAACTACCACCACTGCTACCACCACCCCTGCTAACATTACGACCATCGACTCAACTACCACCACTGCTACCACCACCCCTGCTAACATTACGACCATCGAGTCAACTACCACCACTGCTACCACCACCCCTGCTAACATTACGACCATCGACTCAACTACCACCACCCCCGCTAACATTACGACCATCGACTCAACTACCACCCCTGCTACCACCACCCCTGCTAACATTACGACCATCGACTCAACTACCACCACTGTTGTAATCTGGGGTAACCTGAGTAATAAGTAATTAAAGGGAGGATTTTTTGTATTCTCCCTAGACCTCATTCAACCTTAAAAACATGGGCAAGACCCCTGTTCCAGATAAATTACAGGCTAGCTATCGAGATCTAAATGGCATGAAAGATCTTAATATTGACAAATAAATGGGGCGAAAGGTCTTAAAACCGTCACACTAAAGGGGAAAACGCCTTAGATTTAAAAAAAGGAGCGGGGTTAAGCGTGAGGGAGAAAGGGGTCCAAAAAATACCCCCCAGTACCCATTGCTATTGTTCACCTAGCGGACTAGTGAGCATCTGTTGTTGCTTACTTTTCTCTGCAATCCTTTCTAAACGTACTTCATTGATGGCTGGTCGGACCCTATCAAGTCTGGGTAAAGTTAGGTTGGATTAAGCAAGGTTATAACACACACACACACACACAACACACATATATACACCCAAACCCACATAGCACACACACTTACAACCAACCCCACATAACACAGACACACACAAACACACACACACACACACACACACACACACACACACACACAACACACATATATACAGTACACCCAAACCCACATAGCACACACACTTACAACCAACCCCACATAACACAGACACACACACACACACACACACACACACACACACACACACACACACACACACACACACACACACACACACACACACACACACACACACACACACACACACATACACACACACGCAGTAAATCAGTTTCCACTTCCTGGGCCAAAGACCAATACACTGTCGCAGGTGCAAAAAAAAATAAGAAAAAGAAAAGAAAAAAACTAAAAAAAAATATCAAGGTCACATGGGGTATGTCACGCACCCACAACGGAGAAGAGAGAGGGAGGGGGGGGGGGGGGGATGGAGAGAGAGAAAAGAGAGGAGAGAGAGAGAGAGAGAGAGAGAGAGAGAGAGAGAGAGAGAGAGGGGGGAGGAGAGAGAGAGAGAAAGGGGGAGAGAGAGAGAGAGGGGGGGAGAGTACAAAGGAGTACAACGGAAATCAAGCAACAACAGGTCTAGTGACCCTTCTAGGCTGCTTGTCCTCCAAAACACTGAGGATCAAGTGTCCAAACAGTGGTTTAGAGTGGGTAAGGGAACATTGGAAAGGGAACTACTGCCCTGGAACTAATGTCCGTGGCAAGATTAGGAAGTTAGTAGGGGACAGATGGGTTAGTAACTGAGGGGGGGATAAAATAAAGTTATTCATTTACAAACGCAGTCAGTCGTGGGTTTGATGCGAGATATTTGTCTAAGCGGAGTTTAAATGAATCAACGGTGCTGCAGTCTATAACGTCTCGGGGAAGCCCATTCCACAAGTTGACAACTCAATTGAAGAAGAAATTCTTAGATTCGTGAGAGTTAAAAGATTTACCAATAATTTTGCAACCGTTTCCCCGCGTGTAATTAGATTGGTCGATAGTGAAGTACTTACTACAGTTCATATTGTCGATGCCTTTGATGATTTTGAACACTTGAATTAAGTCACCTCTTAATCTGCGCTGGGTTAAAGGAAATAGATTTAATTCTCTAAGACGCTCTTCGTATGGTTTGTTCTTTAGGCTAGGTATCATTTTGGTAACTCTACGTTGAACTCGTTCTAGCTTGTTTATATCTTTTTGGTAATAAGGGCACCAGGATTGAAAGCAGTATTCCAGAAGAGGGCGGACTAAGGAATTGTAAAGGGTTAGGATAACTTCTTTGGATTTATGCTCAAATGACCTGCCTATAAAGCCAATTATTTTTTTGCCTTCTTAACAACTTCTGAACATTGTTGACTCGGTTTTAGGTTAATCGATATTGTTACTCCCAGATCGGTTTCTCTGTTTACATTCTTAAGCTGAGTGCCATTCATCGAATAGTTTGCTTTCTTATTTAGGTATCCGATATGTAGTACTTTACATTTATCCGCATTGAAACTCATTTGCCAAATTTGGGCCCAACATGACCATTTATCTAGATTGTGTTGCATATCGTCAACTTGTTCTTTTGAGAGTACGCTATTTGCAATTTTTGTATCGTCAGCAAATTTTGAGATTGTACAGGTGAGACCCTCATCTATGTCGTTGATGTAAATTAGAAAGAGAATTGGTCCTAGTACCGATCCCTGGGGTACCCCGCTACTTACATTGGTCCATTTAGATGCCTTACCGTTTATGACTACTCTTTGCTTTCTGTTGCTGAGCCAATTTTCTATCCATTTCAACACACCGTCTTGTATTCCATGCGCTTTTAGTTTTAGCAGTAAACGTTTGTGGGGAACTTTGTCAAAGGCCTTTTGAAAATCAAGGTATATAATATCTACAGCTTTACTCTCATCGTAGAGGTTGAGGATATCGTGGAAGAAGTCAAAGAGGTTTGTTAAAGAGGAACGTTTTTTACGAAAGCCGTGTTGAGTATCTTTAAGTAAGTTATTTTCCTCTAAGTGATTTACGAGTCCGTCTCTTATAACCGTTTCTAGCATTTTACATACAATTGAGGTTAAGCTAATTGGACGATAGTTAGTGGGTAGGGATTTGCTGCCTTTTTTGAATATCGGTGTTACGTTGGCTAGCTTCCACTGATCAGGAATAGTCCCAGACTACAAGGATTCATTGAATAGCAATGCCAGTGGTTTGGAGAGCTCATCCTTAGCTTCCTTTAGAACTCTAGGCAAGATTGTATCAGGTCCAGGCGTTTTATGTACCTTGAGTTTATCTAAACAATTCAATACTTCTCTCTCTGTAACGGTGATATTGCTTAGAACATCTGAATTATCAATCTGAATCGGCGATGGTGTAGGGATATCACTGAGGTCTTCGGTTGTAAAAACTGATGCAAAGAAGGTATTGAGGGCATTACTCATTTGTACTTCGTCTTTGGTGTATTCTCCATTTTCATCGACTAACGGTCCAACAGTTGAAATAACTACTTTTGCTTTCTGATATAACTATAGAATTCTTTCGGGTTTCTTTTACTTTGATTCGCAACATGTAACTCCAGGGTCTTTTTACTTTGCTTAATTAACTTTTTGGCTTTGCGTCGTAGCTCTACAAATTTCACCCGTTCTTCGTCATTTTGTGAGGATTTTAATCTATCATTAGCAAATTTTTTAGCAAGCAGACAGTCTGAAATATCTTTATTCCACCATTTGGGCTTATCATTATGGCCTGGATGCCGTATTTTCGATGGTATGTAGTCTTGCACTGCCTTAAGGTAAGTGGTTGTGAAACACTCCCAAGATGTATTTATGTCGTTATTGTTAGTCAGAAAGCTCCAGTCAGTTTCTTTAAGCTTTGATTTAAGTTTATGAAAATTTGCTTTCTTGAAATTAGGGACTTTCTCAATGCTGCTATTGAGTGTTACTAGTAAACTTTAAAGTGAAAGTTATCGTACGATGGTCGCTGTTACTGAATTCATCACCAACATTCAAATTCTCTATTAATTCTTCTTTTGTTGCAAGTACAAGGTCAAGCACATTATTACCACGGGTCGGATATTGTACAAATTGAAAAAGTGAACTCTCTTGCAAGTTAGCATAGAGGTCGTGTCCAGAGTGTGAAGTAAGAATATCGCCCCATTTAGTCACGGTTAAGTTGAAATCGCCAAGAATTACGGTATCTTGTATGTTAGTTATTTCTGCAATTTGTTCATAAATTTCACTGTCAGTTTGCACTGATTGAGCTGGGGGTCTGTATAATAAAGCTAGTGTTATTTTTGTTCCTCGTTTATTATTTAATAGTACGTAAGATATGTCTATATTCGCAATTTGAGGTTTTGACATTAAGACGGGATTAAGATTTCCTTTATAAAAACAAAACTCCTCCTCCATTTCTATTGATCCGACTTTTCTCAAACATTGTATAACCAGGAAGCGTATATTCGGCTAAAAAGTCTCTGTCTTCCGTATTTAACCAAAATTCTGTAATGCCGATTATATCATAATGTTCTGTAAACACGATTTCCTCTAGATCTGAAAATTTATTGCGTATGCTACGAGCATTTACATAAAACACCTTAAGAGTATTAGAGTTGGATGTTACTGATTGTGCAAGCAGACAGTCTGAAATATCTTTATTCCACCACTTGGGCTTATCATTATGGCCTGGATGCCGTATTTTCGATGGTATGTAGTCTTGCACTGCCTTAAGGTAAGTGGTTGTGAAACACTCCCAAGATGTATTTATGTCGTTATTGTTAGTCAGAAAGCTCCAGTCAGTTTCTTTAAGCTTTGATTTAAGTTTATGAAAATTTGCTTTCTTGAAATTAGGGACTTTCTCAATGCTGCTATTTGAGTTGTTACTAGTAAACTTTAAAGTGAAAGTTATCGTACGATGGTCGCTGTTACTGAATTCATCACCAACATTCAAATTCTCTATTAATTCTTCTTTTGTTGCGAGTACAAGGTCAAGCACATTATTACCACGGGTCGGATATTGTACAAATTGAAAAAGTGAACTCTCTTGCAAGTTAGCATAGAGGTCGTGTCCAGAGTGTGAAGTAAGAATATCGCCCCATTTAGTCACGGTTAAGTTGAAATCGCCAAGAATTACGGTATCTTGTATGTTAGTTATTTCTGCAATTTGTTCATAAATTTCACTGTCAGTTTGAACTGATTGAGCTGGGGGTCTGTATAATAAAGCTAGTGTTATTTTAGTTCCTCGTTTATTATTTAATAGTACGTAAGATATGTCTATATTCGCAATTTGAGGTTTTGACATTAAGACGGGATTAAGAATTTCCTTTATAAAAAACAAAACTCCTCCTCCATTTCTATTGATCCGACTTTTCTCAAACATTGTATAACCAGGAAGCGTATATTCGGCTAAAAGTCTCTGTCTTCCGTATTTAACCAAGATTCTGTAATGCCGATTATATCATAATGTTCTGTAAACACGATTTCCTCTAGATCTGAAAATTTATTGCGTATGCTACGAGCATTTACATAAAACACCTTAAGAGTATTAGAGTTGGATGTTACTGATTGTGCATTGTCTGAATTTTCAGTTCGTATTTGACTTACAGAGAGAGGAAGGGAGAAAGCGAGAGAGCGCGGGTAATTGTGCATGTCAGAAACAAATAAAGGGAGAGAGGTGGGGGGGGGGGGGGGGTTAAGGGAGATAGAGAGAAAGGCTTACTTTCAAGTTTTAGCGAATTATAAGATATATGATACACGTAACTAAGCAACCATGGCTCAGAATTAATACCATGTACACTGTAAGTAAGCGTAGAATTAACAGTAGGACACCTTACACCATCAGTACCCTAAACAACATTCAATAATCCGGTTTTCTTAACTCTTTCAGGATGGGAGGACACATTTTTTTTATATTTTATGGATTCTATATTTTATTATTGTATTTAAGTTAAGGGGATAGAATTTATATTTTTGGTCAATTATATCATATATTTATTTTTATGTTTTAAGTTTCCTCCTTAGAACTCCATCAAACTTAAAAAAACATCCCTTATATCCCACTTTTAGATTAATTTGTACATTTTTCGGTGAAAATGTCCCGGCCGAAGGCCGATCCTTCCAATATTACAGGATCACTATCGTTCGCCAGGAAAGAAAATCGACACCTAAATAGCACGAAAGGTCTTAATATTGACAAAGAAATGGGGCGAATGGTCTCGCCAAACTAATGTGCCGACCGTCTTAAAATCTGAAAACAAATGGGGATAAACATGAGGAAGAAGGGGATCCATAAACATGAGGAAGAAGGGGATCCATAAACATGAGGAAGAAGGGGATCCATAAACATGAAGAAGAAGGGGATCCATAAACATGAGGAAGAAGATCCATAAACATGAGGAAGAAGGGGATCCATAAACATGAAGAAGAAGGGGATCCATAAACATGAGGAAGAAGGGGATCCATAAAACATGAGGAAGAAGGGGATCCATGAAACATGAGGAAGAAAGGGATCCATAAACATGAGGAAGAAGGGGATCCATAAAAACAAATGGGGATAAACATGAGGAAGAAGGGGATCCATAAACATGAGGAAGAAGGGGATCCATAAAAACAAATGGGGATAAACATGAGGAAGAAGGGGATCCATAAACATGAGGAAGAAGGGGATCCATAAAACATGAGGAAGAAGGGGATCCATAAACATGAGGAAGAAGGGGATCCATAAAAACAAATGGGGATAAACATGAGGAAGAAGGGGATCCATAAAAACAAATGGGGATAAACATGAGGAAGAAGGGGATCCATAAACATGAGGAAGAAGGGGATCCATAAACATGAGGAAGAAGGGGATCCATAAACATGAGGAAGAAGGGGATCCATAAACATGAGGAAGAAGGGGATCCATAAAACAAAAAACATGAGGAGAAGGGGATCCATAGAAGGGCTCATAAACATGAGGAAGAAGGGGATCCATACATGAGGAGAAGGGGATCCATATAAACATGATGGAAGAAGGGGATCCATAAACATGAGGAAGAAGGGGATCCATAAACATGAGGAAGAAGGGGATCCATAAACATGAGGAAGAAGGGGATCCATAAAACATGAGGAAGAAGGGGATCCATGAAACATGAGGAAGAAGGGGATCCATAAAAACAAATGGGGATCCATAAAACATGAGGAAGAAGGGGATCCATAAACATGAGGAAGAAGGGGATCCATAAACATGAGGAAGAAGGGGATCCATAAACATGAGGAAGAAGGGGATCCATAAACATGAAGAAGGGGATCCATAAACATGAGGAAGAAGGGGATCCATAAAACATGAGGAAGAAGGGGATCCATAAAACATGAGGAAGAAGGGGATCCATAAACATGAGGAAGAAGGGGATCCATAAACATGAGGAAGAAGGGGATCCATAAACATGAGGAAGAAGGGGATCCATAAACATGAGGAAGAAGGGGACCATAACATTGAGAAGAAGGGGATCCATAAACATGAGGAAGAAGGGGATCCATAAACATGAGGAAGAAGGGGATCCATAAACATGAGGAAGAAGGGGATCCATAAAAAGCGACAAGTTCAGAGAATCCGACTTTCGGCCGGGACATGTTTCAAACTACAGTGTCTATCTATTTATCTATTGCCTGACGCCGTGATCCCCGAAGGGGTGGACACGAACGAACCGCCCCTATGCACCTGTGTCCCCAGTCAGTCGACGCCCCTCCTCCCAACCATGATCTGTTTCAAGCTAAAAATGTATAAATATGATTTGAAGGGGTGTCCGGTTGCCGTGTTTAGCTTGAAGGGGGTCTGAGGAGGCTTTTTTTTTTTTTTATAAGTTTAGGTGGAAAACTAATAATATAATATTCCAAAATGGTCAAAACAATCAAACACTTCAATAATAGTAAAGCAATAAAAAAAAATAAAAAAAAAATAATTAAAAAAAAAATAAACCCCACGTCGGCTGGACTAGTGTTACCCTTCAGTCTTGCATTCCTTAGTCTCCTTTACTGTATGTGTCTCTTCCACTTCCTCTTCTATCATCCTTTCCTTTATTCCTTCTTTATTTATATTCTTCTCTCTTCTCCTGACCCCCTCTTCTCTTTTCCTCCTCCTTCGCTTCCTCCCCTCCTTTCTTCGCCGGACCTTTATTCCTTGCTTTATTTCTCTGTTTCCTTCTCCTGCTTCTCCACCTTTAGCTCCTCCTCCTTCTCATTCTCCTCATTCCCCTACTCCTCTTCATCTCCTCCTCTTCCTCCTTCTTCCTCCTCCTCTTCCCCCTTCTTCCTCCTCCTCTTTCTCCTCAACCATTTTCTCCTCTTGCTCTTCCCCTTTTCTTTCTCCTCCTCCTCCTTCTTCTCTTCCCTTCCCCTCCCCTTTCACTTCCTCACTGCTCCTCCTCCTCCACCTCCCTCCTCCTCCGATAACTGTGCCACTTTTGAAGCAGAGTGCATGTGTGTGTGTGTGTGTGTGAGAGAAAGAGAGAGTGTGAGAGTGTGTGTGTGTTGGTTTTAAGTGTAAGTGTGTATCCATGTATGTAATGCTCTGTATATATGCACCCGTGTGGTTTTCCCTTGTGATGTGTGTGTGTGTGTGTGTGTGTGTGTGTGTGTGTGTGTGTGTGTGACTCAGGAAAGGCATTCTGTAGAGCGAAATGAAAAAACAAAACAAGATAGGGCTACAAAACATATTCTATGAATTAAGAGAATGAGCTATGGTGATTGGTTAAGAGCTCTCGGTCATATTTTGTTGGAAACGCGTAGAACCCGAGGTCAGTAAAATACTAGATGCGTTTTACAACATGGTTAAAACTCTCAATATGATTACAACACGCAACCATGGTTTTAGGTTTGAATTTAAGAGATGCAATACCAGTATATGTGGAAAGGTTTACTATACTAAAACTGTTCAATACAAAAAAAAAAAAAAAATCTGCAAGCTTTTCAATGTCAGTAGGCTACTGCACGATACAACTTCTATTCCTACACCAAGAGAATCTCCTTGGAATGAGCTGCAAGGTCTTTAAGATATTATTTGTTTACTTGTAACTCCTTGTAAAGCTCTCCCCTCCACCCACCCTCTCTCTCTCTGCAGCTAATGCCATTATCCACCCGCTCATCAAAATACACCAGAGCGCCTCAAAACAGTTCGTTCACACAGTGAATGTGTGTGGGAAAGTGCTGGTATGTTAATGGTATGTGCTGGTATGTGGGGGTATGATGGTAGTATGTGGGAGTAAGGTAGGGAAATGTTGTTTCTAGAATGCGGGGAGAAAAAATATGGCATTATCAGTAGCCTATGCTGTGAAAGTTCTTAGTGAAATATTTGTTGTCGATCTATCTATCTATCTTTCTATTGCCTGACGCCGTGATCCCCGAAGGGGTAGCCACGAACGAAACGCCCCCATGTCCTTTTGTCCCCAGTCAGTTGACACCCCTCCTCACAACCAGCACCACCTTCATTCATATACTTCTTCACTCCATCCTTCCACCTCTCTCTCGGTTTACTTCTCCCTCTCTGTCCTTCCACCTCGCTCTCGTACACTCTCTTAGTCATTCTCTCGCTATCCATACGTTCCATATGGCCGAACCATCTCAAGGTGTTCCTTTTCACACTTTCCAGCACATTTGCCTCCACACCACACCTCCTTCTTACTTCCTTATTCGTCTGTCTATCCCTCCATGTAACTCCGCACGCACTTTTCAAGTAACTCATATCCACCCCTCACACTCTTGGTCTGAGTTTCTCCACCAACGTCCATGCTTCGCTTGGTTATGTAAGTGAGGCTTAATAGTATGGCCCTTACATTGAGATATTATGTATTGCCATAGAATTGGCCATACCCGTAAACAAATAATGCATTTATATTGTATTTTGGTGTTAGGCCTTGATCCTCCAAGCAAAGACATTCCGGCAAATCTGATTAACATTATATTTTAGTAGTTATGAAACTAATGTTAGTTAGCTCTGTACGAATATATAATAATGAATTTAAAAATAAATATTATACAAAATAGAAAAATAATTTTAGTATGATAAATATACGTGTAAAGTAAGTATCTTAAGATGATACTACTACTACTACTACTAATAATAATAATAATAATAAAACTTATAAACATTATAGTTAAAATTATATTTATAATTATGTATATAATATTAATGATTAAAGTTGACAGAAGTAGATTATGCTGGTATGTAGAAATATGTGGTAAACGCACTGTACATTCCATGTGTGCAAAATTCAATATAAGGAGTATAATGAAACTGGTATATAATAATAAATAATATATAATAATCAGTATGTAATTATCGTGTTCAGTAACCATTTCAACGCTTTTTTCGGGTATTTGAAACGCATTTTTAATTTTAATTCTTAATATAATGTGTCGTAATATACAGTAAATGCCAAAGTACTAAAGATTTTTGAAAGGTGCTTGATTATATATATACTCTTGAAATTTGGTCAAGTTTTGATACAGGTATGTGTTGTTCTATGAACACTCATTATTTGAAGTACACTCTCTCTCTCTCTAAGAAATATACAGTATATTATATATATATATATACCGGTATATATATATATATATATATATATATATATATATATATATATATTAATGTATTAATGTTTGTTTGTGTATCCGTGTGGGTGGTGGGAGGAGGAAAGAGGTGGGCGTGCGAGTTTGTGAGCGTGGGCGTCCGTGTGCGTGGCTATGTGCGTTTCTCTATGTGCGTGTTTGTGTGTGTTACACGCTGTCTGCCCGCTTGCCGATCGATCCTGCATACAAAACCTTCCGTGTGTGTGTGTTGGTTTGTGTGTGTGTGTGGGTATTGGTTTGTGTGTGTGTGTGTGCTGGGTTGTGTGAAGGTACCTGGGCTGGGGGGGGGGGGGGGGGGGGGGGGGGGAATGATATGTAAGCGGGTGGGTGGGTGTTTATATGCGTCTGTATGTAACCTTGTGAAAGTGTATGAACAAAAAATTATTCATCTTTCTGTCTATTTAATTAATTGAATGTTTGCGTGTGTCTGTGCGTGCGAAGTTGTAATATTATTTTCAATATACCGTACCCAAGGATTTGTTATTCTTCATACCCACTATTACTTTCACAATGTACGAATAACCCTCAAATACGTATTGTCTGGGAAGTTTCGGGTTGGCTTTGTTTTCTTTTCTAGCCAAACTTATCGTACACTCTAATAATTTAAGGATATGAAGCAGAATGTTGTCGTTTGATTTCCTTTGTTATCCTTTGCAAAACCAACCTCGTAATTGTCCTCACTCACTGTCCACTACCACCACCACCACCACCGCCACCACTACCACCACCACCACCACCACCACCACCACCACCACCACCACTACTACTACCACCACCACCACCACCACTACCACCACCATTACCACCACCGCCATTATCACCACCACCACTATCACCACCACCACCACCACCACTACCATCACCACCACCACTACCACCACCACCACCACCATTACCAACACCACCCCGCTCTTGTCCTCCCGTTACGAGTGTCGCTACCCAGAAACAAGCAAAGTCAAAATCTATAGTTCGCCGAAAACGTTGATGATAATGTATGTGTTAATCTAGAGAGAGGGACGGTAACTCGATTTATTTCTACTCACAATTAAGGGGGGGTCACCGGCTTTTTTATCTCTCACCTTTTCTCTCTTCCCCCTGGTTTATATCCATTCGGCCCCATTCAGCCAACTGTTTTAAGACGTTTATTCCCATCTAGGTGTCGATTTCTTCCTGGCGAGCGATAGCGAGCTAGCATTGTATGGAGAAATCCGGCTTCGCCTGAGACATTTTTCTATCGAAAAATGTACAAATTTGGCTTGCTGTCAAAAGAAAAATATATATATGCTGGCTCGCTACCGCTCGCCAGGAAAATATTGACACCTGGATGGGGGTAAACGTCTTAAAACAGTAGGCTGAATGGGCCCGAATGGATACAAGCCAAAGAGAGAGGGGGAGAAGAAAAAAAAAGCGAGGTGGGCCCCCTTAACAACAACGCCAACACCAACAATATACATTAGATACACATGAGGACTGCCAACGATAAGCTATACATACTATTCAATATTATCGGTGACGTCACGTATTGTTATGATGTTGGTTTAATTATTTATCAGAATTTCCGACCAAAATATGATTGCAGTGCAGATATAAATTCTTGAAACCCAAATTCAAGAAGCTTTGTATCCATCAACAGCTCACACTACTGCTTTTTTTCTGTTAAGTTTTGATGTTCACAGCTCCAACTTCCTTATAGCTTGAAACTCGCAAGGGGTCCATTTACCGCCAGCTGAAATCAAACTGACTATAGTGACTTCAGCACAGGAGAGGCTACTTAAGGGGGCCCACCTCGCTGTTTTTCGCTTTCTCTCCCTCTCTCTTTGGCTTTTATCCATTCGGGCCCATTCAGCCTACTGTTTTAAGAAGTTTACCCCCATCCAGGTGTCAATATTTTCCTGGCGAGCGCTAGCGAGCCAGCATATATATATTTTTGTTTTGACATCAAGCTAAATTTGTACATTTTTCGATAGAAAAATGTCTCCGGCGAAACAGGATTTCTCCAAACAATGCTGGCTTGCTATCGCTCGCAAGGAAGAAATCGACACTTGGTTGGGGATAAACGTCTTAAAACAGTTGGCTGAATGGGGCCGAATGGATACAAGCCAGGGAAAGAGAGAAAAGGAGCGAACGATGAAAAAAGTCGGTGACCCCCCTTAGTAGAGTGTTTTCCTAGAAGGGCTCGGATTCCCCCCTGTTGCCAGGAACACACACTTGTAGGAATTCCTCAAACTAGGCGAACGACCTTGGATATCAACATCGCATTAAGCTTTTTACTACTGATACTACCTTTGATATGCACTACTACTCTTACTTCTAATATTACTACTTCAACTACTAAGATTACTACTACTACTACTACTACTACTTCTACTAATAATAATATTACTACTTCAACTACTCAGATTACTACTACTACTACTACTACTAATAATAATAATAATAATAACCTTAATAATATTATTGAATTGCTATTATTTTCTTTAGTATTATTATAACAACGATAATATTAATAATAATTAATAGTAAGAGATAGTTAAACGTGGGTTGCGGACACCGTAGACTTTATTTGATATTTACCTGTACAAGCTGAGGCACGAATAAAGTTACACATACTGTATATCTCAATCTTCGGACAATAAAAGCCATGGAAGTTCCCAATCAACTCAGATATATTAAGGGAGCCCACCTCGCTTTTTTTCTCTTTCTCTCCCTCTCTCTTTGGCTTGTATCCATTCTGCCCCATTCAGCCTACTGTTTTAAGACGTGTCAATATTTTCCTGGCGACTGGTAGCGAGCCAGCATATATATATTTTTGTTTTGACAGCAAGCTAGATTTGTACATTTTTCGATAGAAACATTTCTCCGGCGAAGCCGGATTTCTCCATACAATGCTTGCTCGCTATCGCTCGCCAGGAAGAAATCGACACCAGGATAGGGATAAACGTCTTTTGTTGTTGCTCTTCCCCAAGCTGCCTGGCCGAACAGCCCCAAGGCCCCGAGCAAGGTCAAGGCCATAACCGAGCACCCCCACAGAACTCTCCCTGCCGACCACAATAAAGCCTGGGTGACCGAAGCCACTCCATGGCGGGGAGCTGAGGAGGGCGCGGAAACGCCCTGGAACCCAAAGCCCCACCCAGGGCCCTGTGCCCCTCAGCAATTATGATGAGAAAGTTGAGGGGCAAAGGAAAAATGTGACGCTTTGGCTTCCAATCTTGGTAGATTGGGAGGTCAATCCACGGAAGAGACGCCGTCACTTGAGACCTAGAAAATATATAAATAAAAGGAACAGTCAGAGTAAGCCATGGGTATGGCAGAGATCGCTCAGTTCTCACTCTGATAGACCAGCCCATCACCAAGGGATAAACGTCTTAAAACAGTTGGTTGCATGGGGCCGAATGGATACAAGCCAGGGAAAGAGAGAAAAGGAGAACAAGCTAAAAAAAAAAACGGTGACCCCTCTTAAGGCATAGTATAGTCTCGTTTGTGTTCAATGCCAATTCCAATAGGTGTGTGATTCTTAGTGTACTCACGACGGTACAGTGATAAAGTAATACCCCGTTCTTAACATTCATCATCAATTACAAACCCCAATGCACTTGAATAAACTAATGAAAGCATATGGTCCTCCCGGGATTCCAACTCGGGACACCACACCCAGAACATAAGCATCTGAACCATTACACCACCAACGCAGTTAAGGGGAGATTTCCACTTGAGGGACTTTTTTCTTGACCCCTTTTTCCCTCATGTCTAGCCCCATTGCTTTTGAGATTTTCAGACGTTTGCCCCATTAGTTTGGTGATTTTTAAGAATGTCCGCCCCATTCTGTCAATTTTAAGACCTTTCGTGCCATTTAGGTGTCGATTTTATCCTGGCGAGCGATAGCGAGCCTGTAATTTAAGAGTAATCGGCCTTCGGCCGGGACATTTTTCTACCGAAAAATGTACAAATTTATCTTGAAAGGGGGTCAAGGGGGTGAAATTTTAAGATTGCTGGAGAAGTAGGAAACAAACTAGAAACCTCCCCTTAAGCCATAATAAGCAAACAACCATATGAATAATATATAGCTAACCCAGACGAGGTCTTACAGTGCTAAATATACAGTGCATCCCAAACAAGGCATAGTTTGGCTTTAAGGGTAAACATACGCAAATGGCAGTATACTTATTATAGCATTTGACTACAGACGCAATTAAAGGTAGGCTTGTGGTATTGAGAGGCATAATTATAATACACCGACGAGGTATCCATAAACCTGGCTTAGCAAAATAAGAGAGAGAGAGAGAGAGAGAGAGAGAGAGAGAGAAAGGAGAAAGGAAGAGTGTGAGAAAGTGAGCATAAAAGAGACAGACAAAGAGAGAGAGTGAGAATCTATATCGGTAGGTAGATAGATAGAGGGATAAATAATAGATAGAACGACATTGATAGATAAATAAGATGAAATAAAAAAGACAAACCTACGGAAGGGATCGAAACACCGTTAGAAAGGGTGTGCGAGGGAGTGTAACAGAGATATAGAGAGAGGCAGAGGGAATGAGTTAAAGAGAGAGAGAGAGAAAGATTTCAGCAATGGTGTAGCTACATACTGTATGTGTTAATGTGTACCATTCTTAAATATACAGTATGATGTAACTCAAAAACGATGAAAAACAAATGTTACTCAAGAGATTTTTTTTTAGATAGATAGATGGCTAGATAGATATACATGGATAAACATATATGAAGATAGAGAACACAAGAGAGAGAGAGAGAGATTATGGGGAAGAGGGAGTGAGTTCGTGTGCGTGTGTTGCAAGCAATATTAAAACATTGGAAGTGAAAGAGCGAGCATATGAGAAAGAGGCCGCGAGAGAGTGAGTGAGTCCGTGAGTGTGTGTGTGTTACTCAGTTACTTGTTCGTCAAGGGGAATCCACGCAATGCGAGCTAAGCTCATTATTATCGCGCCTCCTTAACTGGGAATGTATTGCGTGAAATGCATGTTAAGTGTTTTTATGTACTGTTGGAATGGCTGTGGATGTGTGTGTAGTCTGTATTTTAGCCAATTCGCGACATCGGAAACGAAGGCTTAGGGTGGATCTGTATGGTACCATTCTCACTATAGACGGTACCGTCTCGCCCGAAGGCTTAGGTAGCCATCAGCTTAGGTGAACCATATGATACCCATCTCGCCTTGTACCATTTTTGCCAAACCCAGATGGGACGTCACAACGTCGTCCACTTATTCCAGGTACCTATTTACAGCTAGGTGAACTGAGGCTAACACATGAAAGGAGACAAGCCCAATTTGTCTCAGCCCGGCCGGGGATTGAACCCCCGACCCCTCGTGTGTGAGACGAGAGCTCTACCTACTAGGCTACGGGCTGTGTGTGTGTGTGTGTGTGTGTGTGTGTGTGTGTGTGTGCTGCAAGCGATATTCAAGCATAGGAATTGAAAGTCATGTAAGTAGCGGCAGGGGTGAGAGATTCCTACTAGCCAGCCCCTCTCTCTCTCTCTATCTACTCGCTCTCTCTCTCTCTCTCTTTCTCTTTCTCTTTATCTCTCTCTCTCTCTCTCTCTCTCTCTCTCTCTCTCTTTATATATATATATATATATATATATATATATAATATATATATATATATATATCGAAGTAAAATCACAAATACGTGTGATCAAATTATGTAGTAAAACTCGCTAGGAAAATTGAAACAATGGAACACCAAGCTTTCGTCTATTCTCTCAAGACATCTTCAGTATTACCCTGAAGATGTCTTGAGAGAATAGACGAAAGCTTGGTGTTCCATTATTTCAATTTTCCTAGCGAGTTTTACTATATATATATATATATATATATATATATATATATATATATATATATGGAGAGAGAGAGTGAGAGCGAGAGATCCCACTCTATATCATTAAAGTACAGATTATCCTCACTACGCCCTTTGCCTCCAAGATAACCACGGGAAGCTCAAGATAATCGTGAGGCGGCGGTTCACTATCAAATCAACGCTATGAAAAGGCTATAGCAAATTTGGAAGTATGTTAAGGGGACAGTGGCTATTTGTTTGGTTCTAGAAAGAAAAAAAATATATATATACTCATTAATTGTTTAGTTTCCTTCCTAAACTTAAACAAAAAACATCCATTAGATCCTCCTTCGAGATTAATTTGTACATTTTTCTGTAGAAAAATGTCACGGCCGAAGGCCGGTTCCTCCACAATTACAGACTCGCTATCGCTCGCCAGGAAGAAAATCAACACCTAAAGTGCACGAAAGGTCTTAATATTGACAAAGAAATGAGGCGAAAGGTCATATAATCGACAAACTAATGAGCCGAACGTCATAAATTCTGAAAACTAAAGTGGGCTAAACACGAGGAAGAAGTGGGACCAGGAAAATGGCTCATATCCCCTTAATGATCAATTACAATATTCTTCTTTAATAATATAGGTTTATCAGCACCATAATGTCATTAAATGTTTAGGTTATTATGAATATTATACATAGCCTTTCCATACCCATATATTATACATAGCCTTTCCATACCCATATATTATACATAGCCTTTCCATACCCATATATTATACATAGCCTTTCCATACCCATATATTATACATAGCCTTTCCATACCCATATATTATACATAGCCTTTCCATACCCATATATTATGCATAGCCTTTCCATACCCATATATTATACATAGCCTTTACATACCCATATATTATACATAGCCTTTCCATACCCATATTATACATAGCCCTTCCACACATATTATACATAGCCCTTCCACACATATTATACATAGCCCTTCCACACATATTATACATAGCCCTTCCACACATATTATACATAGCCTTTCCATACCCATATATTATACATAGCCTTTACATACCCATATATTATACATAGCCTTTCCATACCCATATATTATACATAGCCTTTCCATACCCATATTATGCATACTTTCCATACCCATATATTATACATAGCCTTTACATACCCATATATTACATAGCCTTTCCATACCCATATATTATACATAGCCTTTCCATACCATATATTATGCATAGCCTTTCCATACCCATATATTAACATAGCCTTTCCATACCCATATATTATACATAGCCTTTCCATACCCATATATTATACATAGCCTTTCCATACCCATATATTATACATAGCCTTTCCATACCCATATATTATACTAGCCTTTCCATAACCCATATATTATACATAGCCTTTCATACCCATATATTATACATAGCCTTTCCATACCCATATATTATACATAGCCTTACATACCCATAATTATACATACCTTTCCATACCCATATATACATAGCCTTTCCATAACCCATATATTATGCATACCTTTCCATACCCATATATTATACATAGCCTTTACATACCCATATTTATACATAGCCTTCCATACCCAATATACATAGCCTTTCCATACCCTATATTATGTATAGCCTTTCCATACCCATTATTATACATAGCCTTTCCATACCCAATATTATACATAGCCTTTCCATACCCATATATTATACATACCTTTCCATACCCATATATTATACATAGCTTCCATCCCATATATTATACATAGCCTATCCATACCCATATATTATACATAGCCTTTCCATACCCATATATTATACATAGCCTTTCCATACCCATATATTATACATAGCCTTTCCATACCCATATATATACTAGCCTTTCCATACCCTATATTATTCATAGCCTTTCCATACCCATATATTATACATAGCCTTTCCATACCCATATATTATACATAGCCTTTCCATACCCATATATTATACATAGCCTTTCCATACCCATATATTTTTGTAAGTGCACTGTATGTGAGAGTATGTGTTTGCATGGGATTCAAGCTGAACTGCAAACGATTCTGAATATGAAAAAGGTTATTTAAGTGTCCATTATATTCTACCCTTATAAAGGTTTATTGGTAGTAGTATACCTATCATATGTAAGGATAGAAAAGTGCATCACCATCAATATACCCAGTGATTTTATATACATTTGTTTACCTGTGTATTTGTTTTCCTGTTTGTAGTATATTTATTAAACTTTTCTCAATATCATTACGCATTGTTCTAGGTTTCTGGATATTATTAAAAATACAAAAACAAATTGTCGGAGTTGAAGGGATTATTGTGATTGTAGGCCTATTATTTCTAGAGATGCTTCGTAAGCTGTATAAATTCGCCGAAGGTTAGCAAAAATGAAATGCAAAAAGTCGTCATTACACTGAAAGGGTGATTTCATTCTGTATATGTGTTACTTCGTGTTTTCCTTCCTCTTCCTCTTTTTGTTTTCTTTTCCTCTAGTTCCACCATTCCATTTTTCTCGTGTATTACTGCGTCATCACCTCTTTCTTTCTTTCTCTCTCTCTCTTTGCCTTCCCCTTCTTTTTCTTCTGTCCACGTTTCTTCTTCTTCATGTGTTCTCTTTGTTCTCTTCTTCCCCCTCTGTCCCCATGTTTTCTGTATTATCTTTTCCCTATTCTCTCTCTCTCTCTCTCTCTCTCTCTCTCTCTCTCTCTCTCTCTCTCTCTCTCTCTCTCTCTCTCTCTCTCTCTCTCTCTTCCTTTTCCGCCTAACTCTCCTTACATTGTTATTCTTTTCCTCCCCCTCTTCCTTTTGTTGTTCTTCTTTCGTTTCTCTCGATCATCGGGCTTCTTCCATCTTTATCATTTTTATTTCCTGGCTTCTCATATTTATCTTCTAAGTGCTTCCTTTCCCACCTTTCTCTCTCTCTCTCTCTCTCTCTCTCTCTCTCTCTCTCTCTCTCTCTCTCTCTCTCTCTCTCTCTCTCTCTCTCTCTCTCTCTCTTTTCTGTCCTTTCCTCCAACTTTCCTTTTCTATCGGATATGCCATCTCTACTAGAATTAAGTCCTGACCACCCCGTTTGGATCGTAAGGTCTGTGTGGCCAGTGTATCTATGTAAATATATATATATATATATATATATAATGTGTGCGTGTATGTGTATATATGTGTGTGTGCGCGTGTGTGTGTATGTGTGTGACCTTGAGAGCGAGAGAGCGAGCTAGATGAACTTGAGACCGCTGCTAAGAGGTTTCGTGTGTGTGTGCGTATATGTGTGCCTGTGTGTGTGTATGTGTGCGTATGGGCGAGACCTAGAGAGAGAGAGGGGGGGGGGGGCCAAGAGGGAGGCTTAGGAGGGGGTGGGGGGCAGGGGAGAGAGAGAGAGGGGAACATGATATAGAGGGAAGGAGGGATGTGGTAGGGGAGAGAGAGAGGGGGGGCTAGAGGAATAGATTTCGTGGGAGGTGATTCACCTTGTAACATGTCCAGCACCTTACCTTCCTTCCTTCTTCCTTTCTTTCTTCCTCTCTATTTTCCGTCCTCCCATTAATCTTTCCTTTCTTCTTTCCTCCCATCACTCTAGCCTTCCTCCCTTCCCTCCTTCATTCCTTCCTTTCTTCCTTCCTTTCACTCCTCTTCTTTTCCCTCCTTCCAAAACTATCTCCTTCCTTCCTTCCTTTATACACACCTTATTTCTTTCAAAAAATGACCTTCTTTTGTTTCTTCCCTTCTTCCTTCTTTTAATCCTTCTTGCTCCTCACCCTCTTTCATAAATATCCTTCCTTCCAGCTTCCATTCCTTACTTTTTTTACTTCCTTCCTTTCTTCTTTTATTCATACTTTCCTTCATAAAATAACTTCCTTTCTTTCTTCCTACCTTCCTTCTTTCCATTACTTTCTACATCCCTTTTCTCCTTAATTTCCTTCGTTTTCTCCTTCCTTCCTACCTACTTTCCTTCCTTCCCTTCCTCCTTCCTTCCTTCCTTCCTTCCTTCCTTCTTTTGATAATTCTTTCGTTCATTCCTTCGTTCCTACCTTCCTTCCTTCGTTCGTTCCTTCGTTCCTTTCTTCCTTCATTCATTCTTTTCTGCCTTTCTTCTTGTTTCCTTCCTCTCACTCCATCCTTCCTCCTTTCCTTCTTCGCTTTCTCTCTAGTTTACTTTCTCTCCTTTCTACTTTAATTCCCTCCCGCTCTCCTACTTCCTACACACACACACTCTCTCTCTCTCTCTCTCTCTCTCTCTCTCTCTCTCTCTCTCTCTCTCTCTCTCTCTCTCTCTCTCTCTCTCTCACCTCTCCTCTCCTCTCCTCTAAGGCATCTAAATGGACTAATGTAAGTAGCGGGGTACCCCAGGGATCGGTACTAGGACCAATTCTCTTTCCAATCTACATCAACGACATAGATGAGGGTCTCACCTGTACAATCTCAAAATGCTGAAAAGAACAAGTTGACGATATGCAACACAATCTAGATAAGTTGTCATGTTGGGCCCAAATTTGGCAAATGAGTTTCAATGCGGATAAATGTAAAGTACTACATAACTGATACCAAAATGAGAAAGCAAACTATTTGATGAATGGCACTCAGCTTAAGAATGTAAACAGAGAAACCGATCTGGGAGTAACAATATCGAGTAACCTAAAACCGAGTCAACAATGTTCAGAAGTTATTAAGAAGGCAAACAAAATAATTGGCTTTATAGGCAGGTCATTTGAGCATAAATCCAAAGACGTTATCCTAACCCTTTAATTCCTTAGTCCGCCCTCTTCTGGAATACTGCGTTCAATCCTGGTGCCCTTATTACCAAAAAGATATAGACAAGCTAGAACGAGTTCAATGTTGAGTTACCAAAATGATACCTAGCCTAAAGAACAAACCATACGAGGAGCGTCTTAGAGAATTAAATCTATTTCCTTTAACCGAGCGCAGATTAAGAGGTGACTTAATTCAAGTGTTCAAAATCATCAAAGGCATCGACAATATAAACTGTAGTAAGTACTTCACTATCGACCAATCTAATTACACGCGGGGAAACGGGTGCAAAATTATTGGTAAATCTTTTAACTCGCACGAAGCTAAAAATTTCTTCTTCAATCGAGTTGTCAATTTATGGAATGGGCATCCCCGAGATGTTATAGACTGCAGCGCCGTTGATTCATTTAAACTTCACCTAGACAAATATCTCGCATCAAACCCGCGACTGACTGCGTTTGTAAATGAATAACTTTATTTTATCCTCCCCTCAGTTACTAACCCCTCTGTCCCCTACTAACTCCCTAATCCTGCCACGGACATTAGTTCCAGGGCAGTAGTTCCCTTTCCAATGTTCCCTTACCCACTCTAAACCACTGTTTGGACACTTGATCCTCAGTGTTTTGGAGGACAAGCAGCCTAGAAGGGTCACTAGACCTGTTGTTGCTTGATTTCCTTTTTACTCCTTTGTACTCCTCTTTTCCCTGCCTTCCTCCCACCTTCACCCCTTCCCTTAAGGGGAGATCTCCACTTGAGGGATTTTTTTCTTGACCCCTTTCTCCCTCATGTTTAGCCCCATTGCTTTTGATATTATAAAACGTTTGCCCCATTAGTTTAGCGATTTTAAGAACTTTCACCCCATATTAAGACCTTTCGTGCCATTCAGGTGTCAATTTTATCCTGGCGAGCGATAGCGAGCCTGTAATTTAACCCTTTCCCGCTTATGAAGCGATTTTGAGCCTATTAGGGATAATTTAAAGCCTTTGTTACCATCAGGGGTATTTAGAAACCTTTAGTTTAGTTACTTCAACCTCTGCAGTTGTCTTTGAGTTAGCTGTGGGCAGAAAAGTAATTTTGGAGAGGTAATAATAAGAGTGAGAGAACTCTATTTCTTATTGCTAATCTGGCAACCTCTGCGTCATAAAAGCGTGAAAGAGTTAAGAGGAACCGGCCTTCGGCCGGGAAATTTTTCTACCGAAAAATGTACAAATTTATCTTGAAAGGGACTCAAGGGGGTGTAATTTTAAGCTTGATGGAGGTCTAGGGAACAAACTAAAAACCTCCCCTTAACCCCATCAAGATACAAGGATGCAGTTCTTCGTATCATTCCGGCTATTAGTGGACGATTTTTTGCATCTTGGAAAGGAACTGTGGGTATCAGAGGGACGATTGAGACAGTGAGATCCTTTAAATCCTATAGGGCCTTCCTAAACTAAATAATATCGTTTAGTGATAGCCATAATAATATGTTAAAATGCGTCATAATCTTCAAATCTCTCCCTATTACCTCTTTCCTTACTCAGGGATCTGTCTTGTGTGGGCCGATCGGCTTTCTGCAGACTCCCATTTGCTTATGTTCTTATGGTTTTCCTCTTTTCCTTTTCCCCTCTACCTTCTTACTCCCTTTTCCCTCCTTCTTCCCTCCTTTCTCCCTTCCTTCGTACCTATTACCATATCTCTCTCTCTGGCTCTCGCTCTCTCTCTATCTCTATCTCTCTCTCTCTCTCTCTCTCTCTCTCTCTCTCTCTCTCTCTCTCTCTCTCTCTCTCTCTCTCTCTCTCTCTCTCTCTCTCGTTCCCTTGTCTCTCCCTTCCTTCTTATCTGTTCCCATCCTTTCCCTCTCTCAAATTCCGTCTTTTCTTCTCCTTTCCCTCATCCTCTCTCTCTCTCTCTCGCCCGCTCTTCCTTCCTCTCTCTCCCTCTTACCCCTATCCTCTCCTCCCCCTCTCTCTTTCTTTCTTTCTTCCTCCGCCTCCCTACCTTCCTCCCGCCTCTCCCCGTCCCCCGCCCCCCGCTAGCCGCTCGACCAATGAGAACTCTGGTAGGTGGGGCGGGGCGAGCTACGAGTGGCTGGCCCTCAATCAATAGACACCGTATACCAGGGGGGGCCGTCACAAAGGCTTGCCCCGTGCTTACGTCATTCTTAAAGGCGATAGTTGGACGAGGCGGACAGGTAGGTAGGTGGGTGGGTGGGGAGGGAGGGGGGTAGGTAGGTAGGTGGGTGGGTGGGGAGGTAGGAGGGAGGGGGGATAGGTAGGTGGGTGGGGAGGGAGGGGGGATAGGTAGGTAGGTGGTGGGTAGGAGGGAGGGGGATAGGTAGTTAGGTAAGGGGGAAGGTAAGTAGGGGTGGTCAAAAGTTGTATTTTATATGTCTTGTTAATTTAATCTTGTTAGTAGGTCAGTAGGTAAGGAAGTAGGTGAGCAGGTAGGTAAGGGGGTTGGTAGGTAGGTAAGATAGGGGTACAGGTAGGTAGGGATATATATAGTCAAAAGCTGTGTTTTATACGTCTTGTTAATTTGATCTTGTGGGTTAGTAGGTCGCTAGGTAGATTGATAGCTAGGTAGGTAGGGATAGTTTGGTCAAAGTTTGTGTTCAATATATTTCATCAATTCAATATAAAGAGTTTGTAGGTCGGTAAGTAGTAAGTAAGTAGTTGGACAGGTAAGTAGGTAGGTAGGTAGGTGGGGATAGTTGGGGTCAAAAGTTGTGTTCTGTGGATCTTGTCGATTTAATTTTGTGGGTTAGTAGTTGGGTAGGTAGAAAGCTGGACAGGTAAGTAGGGTAGTAGATTGGTAGTTAGATAGGTAGATAGAGGAGGGATTGGTATTGGTAGGTAGGGTTAAAAGTTGTATTCTATATGTCTTATAAATGTAATCTTGTGGGTTAAAAGGTTGGTTGGTAGATTGGTAAGTAGGCAGGTGGTTTGGTAGGTACTAGTAGGTAGGGGTCGTTATTGTCATATATTGTATTGTTTGTCTCTTATTAGTTCCATTTTGTGGGTTAGTGGCTTAGTAGATAGATAGAAGGACAGATAAGTAGGTATGTTGTTAGATAGATATGGGTAGGTAGGGATAGATATGGCCAAAAGTTGTGTTATATATCACTTACCAATTCAATTTTGTAGGTAGGTATGTGGGTAGGTAGGCAGGTGGAGAGTTAGGTATAGGTAGGTAGGGATAGTCAAAATTATTAAGTATATCATCAGTTCAATGTTGTGGGTTGGTAGATCGGTAGGTAAGAATATATATATATATATATTATTATATATATATATATATATATATATATATATATATAAAATAATAATTATCTTTTATTTTATTATTTATTTATTTTTTCTTAATGAGAGTGAGGGAGACAAAAGGCAGAACTGCCTGTATATATCCAATGATCTTATACCTTTTTTATACCATTTTTATACCCTTGATTTTTGACTGTCTATCTAGTGACCTACATTTCGGTTGGGTGAGTAGGTAAGTCACTAGGTCAGACTCGACACTGTTGGACGGTCGCCAACTTCAATTCTCTGGGTGGGTAGATAGGTAGAGCTAGACAGAAAAATTACTGTCGTGGTTAGAATGTGTGGTCTATATATTTTGTCCTTCTATTTGGGGTTACTTCATTCCTTCTTTACTTCCTTCCCTCCTTTGTCATTCCTTCCTTCTTTCCTTATTCCTTCCTTCTTTTGTTCTGTATTCTGTATTCCTTATTCCTTCCTTCTTTCTTTATTCCTTTTTATTTCCGTATTCCTTCCTTCTTTCCTTATTCCTTCATTCTTTCCTTATTCTTTCCTTCTTTCCTTATTATTTCCTTCTTTCCTTATTCCTTCCTTCTTTCCTTATTCCTTCCTTCTTTCCTTATTCCTTCCTTCTTTCCTTATTCCTTCCTTCTTTCCTTATTCCTTCCTTCTTTCCTTATTCCTTCCTTCTTTCCTTATGCCTTCCTTCTTTCCTTATTCCTTCCTTATTTCCTTATTCCTTCCTTCTTTCCTCATTCCTTCCTTCTTTCCTCATTCCTTCCTTCTTTCCTCATTCCTTCCTCCTTTCCTTATGCCTTTCTTCTTTCCGTGTGCCATCTTTCCTCATTCCTTATTCCTTCCTTCTTTCCTTATTTATTCCTTCTTTCCTTATGCCTTTCTTCTTTCCTTATGCCTTCTTTCCTAATTCCTTATTCCTCCCTTCTTTCCTTATTCCTTCCCTCATTCCTTATTCCTTCCTTCTTTCCTTTCTTATTACTTCGTTCTTTTGTCCTGTATCCCTTATTCCTTCACTCCATTCCTGTTTTCAATTCTGTGGCGTCGTGGATAGAAATGGTGGTCTATGCCTTTGTTATTTCTGATTAGGGTTACTTCATTCCTCCCTTCCTTCTTTCCTTCCTCCCCTCCTTTATTCCTTCCTCATTCCTTCCTTCCTTGTTTATTCCTTCCTTCCTTCCTCCTTCCTTCTGTATTACTTCAGTCGTGGTCAGAGGTTGTGGTCTGTGGCTCCGTTACTTTAGTTGGGTGGTACTTGTTAGGTAGGTCAATCAGGGCCAAATTATCCAACGCCCTTTCTTCCTTCCTTTACTCCATCCTTCCTTCCTTCACTCCATCCCTCCTTCCTTCCTTCCTTCCTCACTTCTTTTCTTCACGGCCTTCCTTATTTTTTTCACGCTCTTCGTTTCTTCTTTTCTTCACTCCATCCTTCCTTCCTTCTTTTTTCACTTCCTTCATTCCTTCTGTTCTTCACACCCTTCCTACCTTCTTTTCTTCCTTCCTTCTGTTGTTCACGCCCTTCCTTCCTTCTTTACTTCCTTCCTTCGTTTCTTCACGCCCTTCCTTCCTTCTATTCTCCACGCCCTTCCTTGCTATTTTCCCTTTTCTCTTTCCTGACTTTACTCCTTCCTTATCTCTTACTTCCAATGTTATCCCTGGCTTCCTTCTTTCTTCCTTCCCTCATTTCCTTTTCGTCCCTTCTGTCTGTCTTCCTCCATTTTGCTAGGGGGGGGGGGGGAGATAGATAGATGAAGATAGTGGTAGTTAGAAGGTGTTATAACCTGTTTACTTTCATCTGACGGTATATTGCAAAGTTCCCATCAAAATGTGTCAGTTATTTGGAAGATTTTGTAGTGTGATATGGTGTTAAATATTATAACTCGGCATTATTAAGATACAGAGAGATAGTAGTTTCATATTTCTCTATTCATTATTGATAAATCAGCTGCTAAGGGATTCAATTTACCATCAGCTGAGAACAAACAAGCTATAGAAGAGTTGGTGATGCTGGAGAGGGAGGTCAATCAGGGCTAACAATAACTATACATCCTTCGTTCCTTCCTTCAGTACTTCCTTCCTTCATTACTTCCTTCCTTTCTTTCTTTCCTGCCTTACTTCCTTCATTAATTAATTTCTACCTTACTTTCCTTCCTTTATTACATTCTTTCCTTCATTACTTCCTTCCTTCCTTCCTTCCTTCACTCTCTTCCTTTCTTCCATCCTTGATTTCTTTCTGTCCTTCCTTACTTTCCTTCGTTCAGTCTCTTCCTTCCTTCCCTCCTTGCTTTCTTTTTTTCCTTCCTTACTTTCCTTCCTTCATTCTCTTCCTTCCTCCTTCCCTGCTTGCTTTCTTTCCATCCTTCCTTCTTTCTTTCTTTTATCCCTTTCTTTCTTCCTCCTTACCTTCCTTCCTTCCATCCTTGCTTTCTTTCTTTCATTCCATCTTTCTTTCTTTCCTTCCATCTTTCTTTCTTCCTCCTTACCTTCCTTCCATCCCTCCTTATGTTTTCTTTTCTGCCCATATTCCTTCATTCCTTCATTCATTCAAATACAGTTTGGTCAATGTTTGTTAACATATAAAAAAAGAGGAGAATCGAATTGCTATAACGTAGGGTCACTCAAAAAATGCAGGTGTCGAAAGAGTATTAATTTTAAAGTTTCAATAATAATTTGCCCGTTTAAAGGTATATTCAGTGGTAATAAACCCGTCTTATACCGGTTAGAAAGGTACGTCATTATCAATATCTTATACTTTTATCATTCCCTTTTCATACCCACAATCTTTAACTATGGGGGAAATATTTTGTGTGCGATATTGCACTGTACTTAAGGTTTTAAAGGTCTTGTATTAGGCCAACTTTAAGGAGAGAGAGAGAGAGCGAGAGAGAGAGAGAGAGGGAGAGAGAGAGCAGCGTGAAGATAATAAGAGGACCGTAAGGTTATAATAAAGGTTAGTAAAGATAAGGAAGTGAGAGAGAGAGAGAGAGAGCAGCGTGGAAGATAATAAGAGGACAGTAAGGTTATAATAAAGGTTAGTAAAGATAAGGAAGTGAGAGAGAGAGAGAGAGAGAGAGAGAGAGAGAGAGAGAGAGAGAGAGAGAGAGAGATCAGTGTGAAAATAACCAGAGTACAATAAAAGGCTATTATAAAGGCTAGTAAGGCTAAGGAAGTATAAGAGAGGTTTCCAGAGAGAGATATAAATTATAAAGCAGTAGAAGGTAGCGACTAAGGCTCATTATTCCTTTATCTAACCTAAGGGCGTACTTTTGAACCTTACCTGTTTCACTCCATTAGTTTGTACATTTTATTATTTCTCCCCCCAGTTGTTTGACGATAGTTCACCCCATTGTTTGTCAATTTTAAAATGTGTCCTTGGTGAGCGGTAGTGAGCCTGTAATTTAGGGAGAACCAGCCTTTGACCGGGAAATTTTTCTACCGGAAAAAGTACACATTTATCTCGAAAGTGTTTTATTGTTTTTTGTGTTAAGCTTGATTGAGGTCTAGAGAACAAATTTAAAAAAAATATATAAATAACTAAATAAGGATAAACAATGTAATCACTTTCCAATACTGTATACCCAATAAGTGTATTTACCGTAATTACACGTTTATTACACTGCACACTGAATCCGTGCACTAACTTATACTATAGTCTACCTGTTTATAAAGTGGACACCTGAGTTTGGTGCACTAATAGGCTCGTTCTCATCAGACAACTGTTCATATGTTTGGTCCTATTCGTTGGATTGGTGGGTAAATAGGATTTTGGCGGATAATCCAAATATCTTGACCGGACCCATCAATGTTACTTAAAATCCTTACTGCTTCTGCCTGTTGATCTTGGATGGAGTCATTAAGTAAATGTAAGCTTTTATGTGAGCTCAACAAACATGTGTGTATCCTTTCAAGCCACTTATGACATGTCTCAAACACATAATCCCACACTAGATAACTCAAATTACACAAGAAGTAATGGTTACAACATTGCTGGAAAGGCGTTTCATTCACATGCAGCGAAGACCTCTTGGTCAACAGAGTGGTCAGCTTATGGATTACAAAATAAATAATGTTGTAGCGTGTCATAAATTTCACACATTTAAATATCGCATTGATAATGTAATATCTTGCCATGAATCCCAGACAGACTGCGTTTGTGCTCCAGCAAAGTAACCGTATCGGTATCGTTCCTATTACCGTAATATAATTGTGTGTTCTGGACCACAGTCTTTCTTGAGCTGAAACCTTCAGTTGATTGTTGTGGCAATATTTGTGTTATATATATTTACTTACCGGTATATATATATATATATATTTATATATTTATTATTATTGTTTTACCTAGTATGGACCATTAGTTCTGTTGTTGCTTGTCTTTCTTTGCATTCCTTTGTGAACTCCCATGTATATATTACAGATTTTCAGCTGACGGCAAGTTGCCAGGTCCCCATCCTGTGTATTCAGCTGTTAAGACCATTTTGTTCAGAAATATAATATCAACCATGAAATCTTGGCACTAACATAACCTAGAGACAGTTTAACTTCATATTCGTTCCATCTATCGATACATCAGCCGCTACAAGATTGAATGTACCGTCAACTTCACGAAAACGAACCGACTGTATAATAATGTATATTGTAAACTCTACTTAAGTGGAATATGGACCGTTTTCCTGGTTCCCCTTCGCCCTCGTGTTTAGCCCCATTAGTTTTCAGATTATATGACGTGACTCATTATTTTAGCGATTTTAAGACCTTTCGCTCCATTTCTTTGTCATTATTAAGACTTTTCGTGTCGTTTAGGTGTCGATTTATTTTCCTGGCGAGCGATAGCGAGCCTGCAATTTAAAAGAAAGCGGCCTTCGGCCTGGACATTTTTCTATCGAAAAATTTACAAATTTATCTTGAAGGAGGGTCTAGGGCGGGTATTTTTTTAAGCTTGATGGAGATCTACTGAGGAAACTAATAAACCAGCAAAAAGATACATAAATGAACAAATAAATACGCCCATCCCCCCTTAATCCCCCTTAAATACGCCCATCCCCCCTTAATCCCCCTTAAATACGCCCATCCCCCCTTAATGTTTGTATATTGTAAACTCTACTTGTGACGGCGACTGTGGACGGTACGTAACCATGACGATTGAGAGATGAGTGGATTTGAGGCACGTCACTCGAGCAGTATATATTCCCAGCAATACTTTATCCACCACACCACTCGAACAGTATATATTCCCAGCAATACTTTATCCACCACACCACTCAAGCAGTATATATTCCCAGCAATACTTTATCCACCACACCACTCAAGCAGTATATATTCCCAGCAATACTTTATCCACCACACCACTCAAGCAGTATATATTCCCAGCAATACTTTTATCCACCACACCACTCAAGCAGTATATATCCCAGCAATACTTTATCCACCACACCACTCAAGCAGTATATATTCCCAGCAATACTTTATCCACCACACCACTCAAGCAGTATATATTCCCAGCAATACTTTATCCACCACACCACTCAAGCAGTATATATTCCCAGCAATACTTTATCCACCACACCACTCAAAGCCTAGCAAAATTATTATGGCTCTGTTTTTGTTATATCATCGGTAACTCACTTTATATATATATATACCGGTATATATATATATATATATATATATATGATAACGTATGGGAAGCGAGAGAATGACTAAGAGGGTGTACGAGAGCGAGGTGGAAGGACAGAGAGGGAGATGTAGACCGAAGGAGAGGTGGAAGGATGGAGTGAGGAAGTATATGAATGAAGGCGGTGCTGGTTGGGAGGAGGGGCGTCGACTGATTGGGGACAGAGGTGCTTGGGGGCGGTTCGTTCGTGGCCACCACTTCGGGGATCATGGCGTCAGGCAATATATACATATACATATATATATATATATATATATATATATATATATATATATATATATATATACTGTATACTGTATATATATTATAAGTATTGAAAACGAGCATTTGCTCAGGTGCCTGTGCTTATTATATTTAGTGTCCGTCACAATCTACTCTTTCAAGATGTTTATTATGGATGTTTATTATCTCCCTTGTATTTAGCCCCATTCAATTTTATATTTTAAGAAGCTCGCCCCGTTAATTTGGCGATTTTTAGACCTTTATCCTCATTTTTGTATAACATTTACGACCATTATACCAATAAAAGGATGGATTACTATGGTAGTTGTCATTTACGACCATTATACCAATAAAAGGATGGATTACTATGGTAGTTGTCATTTACGACCATTATACCAATAAAAGGATGGATTACTATGGTAGTTGTCATTTACGACCATTATACCAATAAAAGGATGGATTACTATGGTAGTTGTCATTTACGACCATTATACCAATAAAGGATGGATTACTATGGTAGTTGTCATTTACGACCATTATACCAATAAAAGGATGGATTACTATGGTAGTTGTCATTTACTACCATTATACCAATAAAAGGATGGATTACTATGGTAGTTGTCATTTACTACCATTATACCAATAAAAGGATGGATTACTATGGTAGTTGTCATTTACGACCATTATACCAATAAAAGGATGGATTACTATGGTAGTTGTCATTTACGACCATTATACCAATAAAAGGATGGATTACTATGGTAGTTGTAATGTACTACCATTATACCAATAAAAGGATGGATTACTATGGTAGTTGTCATTTACTACCATTATACCAATAAAAGGATGGATTACTATGGTAGTTGTAATGTACTACCATTATACCAATAAAAGGATGGATTACTATGGTAGTTGTAATGTACTACCATTATACCAATAAAAGGATGGATTACTATGGTAGTTGTCATTTACTACCATTATACCAATAAAAGGATGGATTACTATGGTAGTTGTCATTTACTACCATTATACCAATAAAAGGATGGATTACTATGGTAGTTGTAATGTACTACCATTATACCAATAAAGGATGGATTACTATGGTAGTTGTCATTACTACCATTATACCAATAAAAGGATGGATTACTATGGTAGTTGTCATTTACTACCATTATACCAATAAAGGATGGATTACTATGGTAGTTGTAATGTACTACCATTATACCAATAAAAGGATGGATTACTATGGTAGTTGTCATTTACTACCATTATACCAATAAAAGGATGGATTACTATGGTAGTTGTCATTTACTACCATTATACCAATAAAAGGATGGATTACTATGGTAGTTGTCATTTACTACCATTATACCAATAAAAGGATGGATTACTATGGTAGTTGTCATTTACTACCATTATACCAATAAAAGGATGGATTACTATGGTAGTTGTCATTTACTACCATTATACCAATAAAAGGATGGATTACTATGGTAGTTGTCATTTACTACCATTATACCAATAAAAGGATGGATTACTATGGTAGTTGTCATTTACTACCATTATACCAATAAAAGGATGGATTACTATGGTAGTTGTCATTTACTACCATTATACCAATAAAAGGAGGGATTACTATGGTAGTTGTCATTTACGACCATTATACCAATAAAGGATGGATTACTATGGTAGTTGTCATTTACGACCATTATACCAATAAAAGGATGGATTACTATGGTAGTTGTCAGTTACTACCTTTATACCAATAAAAGGATGGATTACTATGGTAGTTGTCATTTACTACCATTATACCAATAAAAGGATGGATTACTATGGTAGTTGTCATTTACGACCATTATACCAATAAAAGGATGGATTACTATGGTAGTTGTCATTTACGACCATTATACCAATAAAAGGATGGATTACTATGGTAGTTGTCAGTTACTACCTTTATACCAATAAAAGGATGGATTACTATGGTAGTTGTCATTTACTACCATTATACCAATAAAAGGATGGATTACTATGGTAGTTGTCATTTACGACCATTATACCAATAAAAGGATGGATTACTATGGTAGTTGTCATTTACGACCATTATACCAATAAAAGGATGGATTACTATGGTAGTTGTCAGTTACTACCTTTATACCAATAAAAGGATGGATTACTATGGTAGTTGTCATTTACGACCATTATACCAATAAAAGGATGGATTACTATGGTAGTTGTCAGTTACTACCTTTATACCAATAAAAGGATGGATTACTATGGTAGTTGTCATTTACGACCATTATACCAATAAAAGGATGGATTACTATGGTAGTTGTCAGTTACTACCATTATACCAATAAAAGGATGGATTACTATGGTAGTTGTCATTGGTCTGTCCATATCCAAAATTGTTGACAATGTATGAATTTAAAGGGAGATTTTTTTAAAGCTCCATAAAATACCCTCAAGAAACCTCCTTGAGATAAATGTGTGCATTTGTCGGTAGAAAAATGCGATCGGTTCCTCGTAAATTGTAGGCTTGCTATCATTCGAGAGAGAAAGGGGGTCTAGAAAACCCCCGTTAATGGCAACGTCGTAAATTACTATTCGTATTTAAGTAACCTGAACAATATTATTAGTATTAGTATTATTATTATTAGCATTATTATTGGTATTATTAGTAGTATCATTATTATTATTATTATATAACAGCAAACATTAAGATAATTTATGCCATTAAAGAACCTTATTGAATATTACGGCTTCTTTTTAAATTTTGGATAAGAAAGGTGTAATTATAATGTTTACAATAATGTACCCGTTTATACTTACAGGGATTTACCTTTCTAACTGATATAAGACGGGCTTAAGGGAGCCCATCTCGCTTTTTTCTCTTTCTCTCCCTCTCTCTTTGGCTTGTATCCATTCGGCCCCATTCAGCTTACTGTTTTAAGACGTTTGCCCCATACAGGTGTCAATATTTTCCTGGCGAGCGGTAGCGAGCCAGCATATATATATTTTTGTTTTGACAGCAAGCTAAATTTGTACATTTTTCGATAGAAAAATGTCTCCGGCGAAGCCAGAGTTCTCCATACAATGCCGGCTAGTGTGTACTGTGGTAGAGTGTAAATATTGAACGTGTAATAATTGTGATATACCCTCCCGGTTGGTGGTGCTGGTATAAAGGTTTCGTCAAAGCCCCTCCAGGGGGATCGGCGGCGTGACGTAATGCGGAAAGGTTACGGGTGAACTGGTGTGGAGAGAGAGAGAGAGAGAGAGAGGGGGGGGGGGGGGGAGTGGTGGTAAAAATAACATACAGCGGAATAAAACTAAGTCGGGGAGTGAGGTAAGAGGAGAGAGAGAGAGAGTTACATAGAGTTACATCAATACACAGACCCTGAGGTCCTATGTACTAGGTAGTCCGGCTATAAACGTCGAATATCTTTGTCATATATATACACTATATATATATATAATTATTTATATAATTACATACTGTATATAATCATCACCCCAGCCTCTTCTAGCTAGAGGTCTAGCCTTCCCTTGAAAGTGTGTATTGTGTCACTCTCCACCACTCTCGCTGGTAGTTTAAATTCGTACTAATGGGCTGTACATGAGGGAGAAGGGGGTTAAAACAAAAATTAAATGCAAGAATAAAAACGGTGTATCAAATTATGAAAAGTGAATCCCTATCAATAAACCCAACTTTATACAATTTACCTTTATTATACCTTTCTATTTGTTTAACATTGTAGAGTTAACACCTTGGGAATTACTAGAGAATACAAGGAAGCGTTAGTATCTCAATGGTCATGTAGCATATTCCAAGGGAGATACTTTATATTAAAAAGTAAACACAAATACATGAGAGAGAGAGAGAGAGAGAGAGAGAGAGAGAGAGAGAGAGAGAGAGAGAGAGAGAGAGGGAGTGAGAAAGGAAGAGAGAGAGAGAGAGACGGAGAGACGGACGGAGAGAGAGAGAGAGAGAGAGAGGCAACAGGTAGGCCACATTAAAAAGAGACTAAAAAAGAGCCTGGTGAGAGACCGCTCTGCTTCCCACCATATGGCAAAACACAACACACCAGCTTAAGGGGGTCCACCTCGCTTTATCTCCCTCTGTTTGTATCCATTCGGCCCCATTCAGCCTACTGTTTTAATACGTTTACCCCCATCCAGGTGTCAATATTTTCCGGGCGAGCGGTAGCGAGCCAGCATATATACATGTGTTTTGACAGCTAGCTAAATTTGTAAATTTTTCGATAGAAAAATGTCTCAGGCGAAGCCGGATTTCTCCATACAATGCTGGCTTGCTATCGCTCGCCAGGAAGAAATCGACACCTGGATGGGGATAAACGTCTCAAAACAGTTGGCTAATGGAACCCAAGCCACAAGCCACAGAAAGAGAGAAAAGGAGAGAAAGAGAAAAAAAGCAGGTGACCCCCTTAAGAATTTCGTTATGGTCGAATATATGCATTGTAAAATACATCAGTCAAATTAACGGTATAATCATATTCACCATATACAGTAAATCTGCCTTCAAACACATGTTTTTCGAAAAGTTCTTATACAAACTCGCTGTGGTTTAGTGTAATATTCAAAGTCCATTTAATATACAATTAATCCAGTCATATAGCAATAATATTTGTTTTTCTTTACGTTGCAGGTCTCAATTATGTTTTACATTTTACAGAAACACAATAATATAGTTATTAAGGTGCGAAAGATTCTTCCATCCAAAGATTGTAAAACTAATGTTTTATTATTGTTATATATTATTATTATTATAAATATAATTTTTTCTTTCTTACTATTATTATTATTATTATTATTATTATTATTATTATAATTGCAGGTAAACTATAAGTGCTATATTTATGAAGTTGAAGGATGTAATTCAATATGTGTACAGTCGCGAGCACTTATTAGGTTACATCCCATTTGAATCTTTAGGCCTTTAACCCTAATTGGTCTGAGGGGGTCTTTTTGAAGCTCCCTGTTTCGCTCCATTAGTTTGTAGGCTTTAAGACGTTTGACCTCATTAGTTTGGCGATATTATGACGCTTCACCCCATTCAGATGTAGATGTTTTTTGTTCTGAGCGATTAATAGGGAAGAAATTGTCCTTCGGCCGCCGCGACGTTTGTATATCGAATAATGTACACTTTTAGCTGGGTGGACATATTTTAGTATGAAGGAACTCTGCGAAGGCGTTTTTGATAGCCTAGGCGACAAACTAAAATACATTGCTCGAGAATAGCAAAAGCAAGCCAAGTCTTCAAAAATAATTATACAAAATATCCTAATATCCCTCAAGACGTCGGATCAAGTGGTATTAAGGGGGGTGACCTGTTTTTGTTCTGTCCTTTTCTATCATTCTCTGGCTTGTATCCATTTGGCCCCATTCAGCCTACTGTTTTAAGACGTTTATCCCCATCCAGGTGTAATTTTTTTACTGGTGAGCGGTAGCGAGCCAGTATATTTTTTATTTTTGTTTGACAGCAGGCTAAATTTGTACATTTTTCGATAGAAAAATGTCTCCGGCGAAGCCGGATTTCTTCATATAATGCTGGCTCGCTATCGCTCGCCAGGAAGAAATCGACACCTAGATGGGAATAAACGTCTTAAAAGAGTTGGCTGAATGGGGCCGAATGGATACAAGCCAGAGAAAGAGAGAATAGGACAGAAATAACAAAAAGCAGGTCACCCCCCCTTAACTTGCTCAGGCCCCTTTTAGGCCGAATAATATCGTCTACTGATGGCCAGAATACAACTACACTAAAACTCGTGTCTGCAATATTGAACACATACACAATTGATACTCGTTTTAGGCATTTACATTTATAAACACATTTCAGCTAAAACATCACTGATTTTGGTAATTCATTATAGAATACATTAAAACTACGGGTGATTTAGGTGTTCAAAAAGCCTAAAAAAAAAAAACACACATATATGGATAATTAGGACTTATTAGGCGTGTCCATAGTGTTACGGATTAGCCTATGTGTTCTATATAATTTGCATACATGATTTTGACAGTGCAGAAAGACGTCATCCCACCCCTTCCTCCTTGCTTCCTACTTCTCCTACTTTCTCTGTCTTGCTTTTCCCTTTTTCCTCTTTCTTTTTCCCTCTTCCTCATTCTTCACTTCTCTCTTTCTTCCTCCTCCTTTTCCCTCCTTTCTCTTAGCTCCTTCCTCTGTTCTTCCTCTTTTTTCCTCCCACCTACTCTTTCTCCCTCCTCCCTCCTCTTCCTCCTCTTATTTTTTCCTCCTCCTATCTTCCTCCCTCCTCCTCTTTCTTCCTACTTCCTCTTCTGTCTTACGTTCTCCTTTATTCCTCTTTCTTTTTCCCTCCTTCATCTTTCTTCCTCTTCCTCTTCCTCCCTCCTCTTTCTCCCTTTTCCTCTATAATCCTCCCTCTTTCTTCCTTCCTCCTCCTCCTCCTTTCTTCCTCTTCCTGTCTTTTTTCCTCCTCTTTCTTCCTCCTCCTCTTTTCTTCCTCCTCCTTTCTTACTTTTTCTTTCCTCCTCCTTTCTTCCTCTCTCTTCCATTGTCTTTCCTCTTACTTTCTTCCTAATTTTTCCTCCCTCCTACTTTCTTCCTTTCTTTCGCCTCCTGTGTTCCTCCTTCCTCCTCTTTCTTTTTTCTTCCTCCTCTCTTCCTCCCTCCACCCTCCTCTTACTTCCTCTTTCTGTGTTCTTCTTGATTTCTTATTTTTTTTCTATCTCCTCCTCTTCTTTTTTCTTTCTTTCTCCCTCCTTCTTCCTCCTCTTTTCTTGTTTCCTCCTCCTTCCTTCCCTCCTCCTTCCTTCCCTCCTCTTTCTTCCTCCCTCCTCCTCCTCTCTTCCCTCCTCCTTGCCCTCCACTAGTAAACCCCATGAATGAGCGTTGACCTTTAACCTTTATATATTCAGTGAGGAGAATATTATTACACACTTGACCTCTGACCTTTAACCTCTCAACATTAATGACCCACTTGATATATCCGAAAATTTGCAAGATTATTCAGTACAGTCACACACACAAAATCGTGAATTCCCCTAATTGACAAACATGCAAATATGATGTATGACAAATCGTGTAATGATTAATCTATTTGAACATTAATACTGAAAGAGTTAGCATTTTAAGTGTTACGCCTATTTGATGTGAGGGATGTCTTTTTGGGCTTCCCTCGTTTTGCTCCCATAGTTTGGAGATTTTAAGACGCTTCACCTCATTAGTTTGGCGATAATAAGACACTTCACCCCATTCAGGTGTCAATTTTGTCTTGACGAGCAACAGCGGGCCTGTAACATATAATAAATCGCCCTTTGGCCGGGGACATTTTTCTATCGAAAAATTTACAAAATAAATGGGCAAGACGTTTTTGTTCGACTAGAGGACAATCTAAAATACATTGCTCGAAAAAGCCAAAATCCAGCAAAATCCTCAATAATGATCAAACACAATATCAAAATAACCCGCATATAACTTCATATAATCTCAAAACTAATAAGGCTAAACATGAGGAAGAGGGGGGACCAGTAAAACTAGCCCATCTCCCTTTAACATTTCAGCAAATTGCGCCATTGATCTTTGACCTCCAAACACCACTTAAACTTTTGACCTATAATTACTATATCAATAATTTGACCTCTCATTACCACTCTGACCTTTAACTAATTATCACGCCTACCTTTAACCTCCAATTACCATGTTGACCTTTGACCTTTAATGATCACACTGACCTTTAATGTTTAATTATCACGCATACCTTAAACTTCCAATTACCATGATGACCTTTGACCTATAATTATCACACGTATCTTTAACTTTTAATTATCACGCATACCTTTAACTTCCAATTACCATGTTGACCTTTAGCTTTAATTATCACTCACACCTTTAACCTCCAATTATTATGTTGACCTTTGACCTCTAATCAACACAAATGCCTTAAACCTCCAATTACCATGTTGACCTTTAGCTTTAATTATCACTCATACCTTTACCCTCCAATTATTATGTTGATCTTTGACCACTAATCAACACAAATGCCTTAAACCTCCAATTACCATGTTGACCTTTAATTATCATTCACACCTTTAACCTCCAATTGCCATGTTGACCTCCTTTAATTATTGCTCATACCTTTAACCTCCAATTATCATGTTGCCCTTTGACCTCTAGTTATCATGCATACCTTTAACCTCCAATTACCACTCTGACCTTTAACTTTGATAATCACAAATACCTTTACCCTCCAATTACCATATAAACCTTTGACCTTTATTTATCACTCATACCTTTAAGAGGAGATTGTCACTTAAGGAATTTCTTTTCGAACCTCCTTTTCCCTCGTGCTTAGACCCATTAGTTTTTCAATTTTAAGACGTTCGCCCCGTCTGTTTGACGATTTTAAGACTTTTGCCCAATTTCTGTCAATTTTAAAACATTTCATGCCATTTAGGTGTCGATTTTCTCCTGGCAAGCGACAGCAAACCTGTAATTTAGGAAGAACCGGCCGAAACCGTAGTGTTTTAAAATTTATATCGAAGGGGGATCTTGGGGTATATTTTTAAAGCTTGATGGGGGTCTAGGAAGCAAACTAAAAATCTCACCTTAACCAACCAAATATCACATTTACCTCTGACCTCTGATTATACCTTTAACCTCCAATTACCACAGTGACCTATGACCTCAAATGCCACCTCTTCCTGGCTGTGTTGACCCCCGAGGTGTTGCAATGCAGCCCTAAAGGTCAACGATCTACGTGCGTCACGAAGGGGTCAATTTACTAGAGACCCTGCGGTGAGAGAGAGAACGAACAACTTGTATATCTTTGTACCCCATGTTAGTGATTTAATTATCGAATATCGGAGTGATTTATTATTATTATTAGTATTACTTTATTTGTATTATTATTATTATTATTTTTATTATTATTTGTTATTGTTATTATTATTGTTATTATTAGTATTCATATTTTTATTAGTAGTAGTATTAGTAGTAGTATAATTGTATATTAATTCTTTGTTATTTATTTATTTGTTGATTTATTCATGTATTACATATTAATTATTTTATTTATTTTGTTATATATACTGTATATTATTATTATTATTATTTTGTTTTGTCTAAGTATAATTTAGATCCACAAAGTAAACTATATATCTTGTGCCATTATTGTCAACTCTGCGTTATGAGTAGGCCTATAGTTATATGTGAATGTCAAACGGGGTTCATAACACCAGTGGCACCAATATGGTGGAGGTTGGCCCATCTCTGGCTCTGCAATATCAACACTTAATTAAGCACTTCACTTTTTGGTCGAGTTTTTCTTATATTAATTATTTTTCTAGTTTCCTCCCTAGACCTCCATCAAACTTTAAAAACACATCCATTACATCCCCCTACTTGATTAGTTTGTACATTTTTTGGTAGAAAATTGTCCCGGCCAAAGGCCGGTACTTCCTCCAAAATTACAGGCTCACTATCGTTCGCCAGGAAAATAATCGAAACCTAAATAGCACGAAAGGCCTTAATATTAACATGGAAATGGGGCGGAAGGTCTAAAAATCGACAAACTAATGGGGCATATATACATCCTAACATCTGTAAACTAAACATGAAGAATAAAGGGGACCAACACGAGTGGCATATCTCCCCTTAAGTAAAGGCGACGCCGAACAATTTTATCGCATTAGAATCTGGAATCCGCTACAATTTTCCTTATTATAGGCCTATTTATTTTATATATACATATATTTCTTAGTTTGCCCCATTAGTTTTCAGATCTTAAGACGTTTGTCTCATTACTTTGGCGATTCAAATTACTTTCGTCCAATTTGAAGAATTTACTAAAATGTATTCAGCTTGGATAGGACATCATAAGGGGATATATATATATATATATATATATATATTATGAATACATAATGAATAACACATACATGATGAGCTTTTTCAGAATGGCAGCTGGCATGAATAGGCTAGATGGGCCAAGTAATAGGGAAGTGTACGAGTCCTTTGGAATGGAAGAGCAGGCTTTGGGCATTGATTGTGGTGCGGTTGAGTGGATAAAGAGAAGTACTTTGAGGTGGTATGGTCATGTTCAGAGAATGGATGAAGACAGAATGCCAAGAAAGATATATGGGAGTCAGGTGAGTGGAACCGCTAGTAGTGGAAGACCACCTATGGTATGGGAAAAGAAAGTGGAAACATATATTGAAGAAAAACTTCCACGTAGTGGAAGGGACATTGTGGCACGGGCAAAGTAGGCATGTCTTGACAAAGTAGCTTGGAGACGTTTCTGTCATGGCCATCCTCTAGTAGGGGTTTCCCAGGGGGAAGCAAGGCGTCGGAGATGATGATGATGATGATGATGATACATGAATATTTAAAAAATAATAATTCCGTAATACTGAAGAGGGTTATCGCTAGTGTTAATTTGTATTCTTCTGCTGTTAAATACTGTAACTTATTTTTACTTCAACAAGCACAGTTAGCATATCTAACCCTTTCCAATAGATAGTGGCTCCTTTTTCTGACTGTGTATATATGTAAGTGTGTCAGTATGTGTGTGTGAAAGAGAGAGTGCGTGTGTGTGTATGTGTTTGTGAGAGAGAGAAATGTGGGTCGTGTGTGCGAAGGCGGTAGAGCGAACAGGTGGTTAAAGAGAGAGTGAGTGTCCGTGTGTGTGTTTGCGTGCGTTGATATATC